>CM045734.1:44868563-44881063 GCA_024760905.1 Plotosus lineatus
CATAGTCTGTGTGTGTGATTCAGCTTTTATGAAGCTCCTGAGGTCATTCGCCAATAATGTTTTTGCATTATGAAATCAGCACCTGCCACATACGTCTTCCTAATACAGGAGAGTGTTTGTGGCAACTGTTTGACTTTGCATCCATAACAAAGACCACCATACATCCAGGTTGATCAGCTATAACATGAAAAGGTCATCGTGTGTCACCAAAACAGCTCTGAGCTGTCTGGAGGTGGACTCCAGGAGATCTCCGTAGGTGCACGGTAGTATGTTACGATGCTTTAAATCATCTGATTTGTGAGCCGCTATCAGTAGGAATCTGAATGTTGAGTATATGGTGATCCCTCGCTACTTCGTGCTTCAGTTTCTGTGGCTTTAGTGCATCGTGGGTTTTTCGAAAAAATTAATCGGCAAAAAAATAATAATAAGGAAATTAAGGAAAAATACAGGGGAAAAAAGTTAAAAAGAAATGCTGCAAAACAAGGCCAACTATGAAAAAACCCAAAACTAACAAAAACAAAAAAACAACCCAAAACCCCTGAACAAAACTACTTACATTTTTATGTGAGGCACGCATCTGTGTGTGTGTGTGTGTGTGTGTGTGTGTGTGTGTATTTATATTTTATTTACATCTTATGCATTATTTTTTTTATGTTTAATTATTGTAAGCATTTATAGTGTTGAATATGTATTTATTGATATTATATACACATATACATGTAAGGGGCAGTGGTGGTCTAGTGGTATAGGGCGCTGGATCGCTGAGCCAAAGGTTGGGGGTTCGAGTCCCACTCTCCACAATGTTGTCACTGTCCCCCCCAGTGCAGCTAACTGGGTTATCAAAGGCGGGCCATGTCTCTCACTGTCTATGGTGTGAGGCATGTAAAAGAACCATTGCTGACTTTCGTAAAGAGTAGCTGCAAAGTCGTCAGTCGACAGGAAGGGCATCCGACGTAAAAACCTCTGCCAAATCAAATGTGCGAATCAAATGATTCACTGTGGCGACTCCTGAGTAAAAGGGGAAAAAGCCGAAAGGAAGACAATATACACATATACATGTATGTATACGTCAGTCACAGGGGTCGATCCTACTTCGCGGAAATTGGCGGTTGCGGGGAGTCTCGGTCCCCATTAACCGCAAAAAGTGAGGGATCCCTGTATTCTATAGTTTCTCTATCATATTAAGATCTGTGGAAAATGAAGGCCAAGTCAACACCGTCAACTCTGTTTTATTATGCAAACCATTTGCAAACCTGATAATGTAATAGGACATGGGATGTTGTCCTGTTCAATTAGCCATGAAGTTGTCTACTTGGTTTGGAGCAATGTCAAGGCAGGGGATACATATCAAAATAACATCCACACAAATGTCACGGATCAACTTTTCCCAGCTAAACATTGCCTAGAGCATCACACTGCCTTCATTGATTTGACTTCTTTCCAGAGTGCAGTCATTACCATTCCCCAGGTTCACGCGTTGTCTTTGACTGGGCCACTTTTAGTTAGTACCATCCACTGCATACTGAGAATACCCAACAGGTCCTGCCATTTTGGAGAAATGACCCGATCATCTAATCATCATAATTCATCCCTTGTCAAAGTCACCTACATCCTGAAGTCTAAATCTATTTTATTCTTCCATCTTTAATGCTGACTTTAAATTGCCCCCAGATGTGATTAAACAACATCCACTCTGCCCTTTGCTTTCGTTCACTGTTGCGGCATAAGAAATTGAATGAAAGCTCAATCACTCAGTGCCTGAATGGTGTGCCAATAATCCTGGGAGTGGTTTGTGCTTTACAGGGTCGTACCCTTATACATTCCATATTATTTACCATAGAATTGCATAAGGTTTGTTTTGTGTATTCATAGTTTTTAAAATCAGGCTACAGTGTCAACTTGAAACCATTGTCCTTGGGTGTAGAAGTGGAAATACCAAACTTTTGTTGGGTCTACTGTCCAAAGGTTCACTCACACAGTACCAATCTTGATCATGATTTGCTTGGATCATGTTCAGATGTTGCATCAGAAGAAATCAGAGAACACTGGAGTACATTGTAGAATTTTATGGAAAATTTCAGGGAAGAGTGAAATATTTTGGGAGTATACTGAAAAATTCGGTGTGGGTGTGTGTGTTCAGAGTACATTAAGGAAAGAACAAAGTAATGTCAGTACACAGTGGAACAAAATCATCTGAAACATCTGACTTACATTGGAATAACATCAGAATATGATTTGCTCAAATCAGTATCATATGAATGTGCACCTTAAGTCTACAATCTTCTTCTTTTCCTTTCGGCTTTTTCCCCTTTTCAGGGGTCGCCACAGCGAATCATCTTGCACATTTGATTTGGCATAGGTTTTTACGTCAGATGCCCTCCCTGACACAACCCTTTAGCAAGGGACAGAAACACGTTGACGACTATGCAGCTACTCTTTACGAAAGTCAGAAATGGTTCTTTTACATGAACCTCTCACCATAGACAGTGAGAGACATAGCCGGCCTTTGGTAACCCAGTTACCTACACTGGGGGAACAGTGACAACCTTGTGGAGAGTGGGACTCGAACCCCCAACCTTAGGATCAGCAATCCAGTGCCCTATACCACTAGATCACCACTGCCTGTACCTTAAGTCCGTACCTTAAGTCTACAATAAAGTGCAGTATTGTCGCACAATGAGTTCGAGATGGGATGCAGTTGCAGATAAAAAACTAAAACAAATCCAGGAGATACAATCCACAAACTTGGTCAACAGCTCTATAACAGCCAATGGGAGGGAGTTGCGTCATCCCTCCTAGCCAATGGGAGACCAGTGGGGTGGGATGTTGGGAGATAGCCAATGGGAGGCCAGCGGGGGCGGTATGGTGGGAGATAGTCAATGGGAGAGCAACTCGTACATTGTTTGAATTTTTGAGATGGTGCTTTCGTAATGTGAACTTGTTTCGTATCCAGAGACAAAAATTTTAGGAAAATGTCTTTCGTAATGTGGATTTTTCGTTTGTTGTAGCTTTTGTAAGTTGAGGTTCCACTGTATTTGTACATTTGTACTTTGATTTGAATGAGTACTTCAGGCACACTGCAGTTTGTAATTTTTGAGAATATACTCTTCTGTAGTATTTTTCCACTGTAATGTTACATTTAGTGCTAAACTGGGGCCTAAATTTTGTGGTTCAGATCTTAATGTGGTCCCATTTTAATACCACATAATCGAAACAGCCCAAAGCATGAGCTGGATAACAAACAGAGATTCAGTCATTCATTCATTTTCTGTAACCGCCTGATCCTAATTACGGTCACAGGGAGGCTGGCGGCCATCCCAGCCAACTTCGAGTGAGCACAGAGTACACCTTGGATGGCTCACCAGGCCACTGCTGGGCGGAAACACGCTGACAGCTATGCAGCCTACTCTTGTTAAAAGTCAGCGATGGTTCTTTTACACCTCTCACCATAGCCAGTGAGAGACATGGCCGGCTTTTGATAACCCAGTTAGCTGCACTGGGGAACAAACAGAAAAACCTCTCTAAAATCTTATTGGCCGATAGTTACTTTAGCGTAGTTATCATATTCTTTTTTAGATTAACATCCGAGGGCAGGAGCATAGGGTTTGAATAAATACTCATTAGCTTTAGCTCACAATTTTATACATTACAGGGATCCCTCACGTTACACGCTTAATGGGGACCGAGACACCCCCAACCAACCCCCCACCCCCACCCCCGCTACCGCCGATGTCCTCGAAGTAGGATCGACCCCGCTGACTGACCTATACGTACATGTATATGTGTATATAATATCAACAAATACATATTCAAAGCTATAAATGCTTATAATAACAATTAAACATTCAAAAATAATGCATAAGATGTAAATAAAATACAAATACACACTCAAATGTGCACCTCACATAAAAATATAAATAGTTTTGTTGGGAGATTTTGGGTTGTTGTTTTTTTTTTTTGCATAATTGGCCTTGTTTTGCTGCATTTTCCTTAACCTTTTCCCTATTTTCCGTTAATTTCCTTATTTTTTTTATTTTTCGATGAATATTTTTGAAAAACCTGGTGCACTGAAGTCGCAGAAACTGAAGCGTGAAGTAGCGCGGGATCACTGTACAGTACTTGTATGGTATATTTATGTAATCAGTATGTCACTTATTCACACATTTGCAGAACAGCTTAATCCTACATGGGTTGTAAGGAGTCTGGAGCCTATCTCAGCCATCTCTGGGCAAAGGAGGAGTACATCCAGTCCAGGTCGCCAATTCATCACAACAGCAATACACAACCATTCACAATCACACTCACATTTAGAAGCAATTTGCAGCAGCCAATTAATTTAATGTGCTTATCTTTGGACTGTGGGAAGAAACCGAAGTACCTGGAGGCAACCCATAGAAGCAGCGTGAGAACTCCACAGGAGTGGTATAACCAAGCCCCAACTCAAACCCACTACCTTCTGGCTGTGAGGTGGATCTTCGAACTACCACAGCACTGTCACCAATTTCCCACGTTACTTATATGATATATTTATATAGTATATTTATGACACAAAACAAAAAATAAATGTATATATGTGGTCTTGTCCACAGTCCAGTGTGTATATATGTATATATAAATATATTTGAGTACCTCCGAAGACTGATGATGTGCTTACTGTGAGGCTGTGCCGGGGTTTTTGTGGTGTTATTCTAGTGTGGTTGTGGAGGAGGCTTTGACAGAAAGTAAAACACGGTTTGGCTGCAAGTGGTCACAGAAAGCAAGAACCCAAACAGAGCCCAAGTGTGGATCTGACCAGACTGACCACAGCGAAACCTTTCAGTTGAGAGCTAACCTCTGAATTTTGGAGGTTTTTTGCTTGAATTGTTTTTTTTTTTTTTTTCTTTTCTTGGATGAAGCTCTTCCACCTGCTGTCTCTTTTTAATAAGTGTCTGCTTCAGTATACAGCTTTACTATGTAAAGCCTTTTATTCTCTTCCAAATCTCTGTGCTCCAAAGCTCATGGATGGCTGGAGACCCCATGAACAATGTGTTTCCAGTCCAATTATGTGTCTGTCTTGAATCTGGGATTAATTAGGCTCTTGTAATTTTGGGTAGGGGCCAAATTAATTTAGAGATCAGCCTTCTATACGAGGTCTATCCAGGCTAGCTGCATTCCTCATTTCTTGCTTTATCAAAACCATGCAGTTCTTGTGAGTCCTTTATACAGATCCGTGTAAAGAATAAGAAGCATTGCAAGCACTGCTCTATATAAAGAGCTTTATCCTGCCCCAGGCTCACAAAAATATTGCCCTCAATTGTTTTTCTCTCATGCTCTTATATTAACTCCTTTGTTTCCATCAACTGCTGTTGAATACTTCTGACCCTGTGACCAAATGTTAAATTTAATGCCCAATTTAACACAGGCTTTTCTTGCAACTCCCCCTTTTGTTTGCTTGGCCCTCTTAATCCACCAGCAGGAGATTTGGGTGTTGTTGAGGGCCGTTGTGCATCAGGTGAGCTCCTTTGTGTGCAGTGACAACGCGTCTCTCAGCCCGGCCCCGGAGCTGTCAGGTCTTACTGTCACACTTCTCAGCATGCATGGCTATGGATCGCCAGAAGAATGCCAGGGGTGCCAGTGTGAGAGAGCTACAGGTCCTCAGCTTAGGATGCCAGGCATGGTCGAGTAGCAACGGGGCTGTAGGGGGCCATGCTTCAAGATGAAGTGTACAGCCTTCAAGATGACACTTGCCCAGCAGGCATGGAGTAGACGAGGGAGGGCACATGTGGGCGGTGAGATGCAAAATTTGTTTACAGCCAAAAATATTCAACATTTAACCCTTCGGTTGACATCAGAATGGTCGACCAAAACTAAAAGCAATACGAACACTTTCTTCCGTGGACACAATTTCTATACAGGACACTATTTCTCTAGTGGACATGGCAGTTTGTATAGAAGGCCACTACTGTTAGATACTGAGAGATTATTTACTGGGCCAAGTCTAGGATAGCCCGGATACACTAAAACACAAAATCTACAGAAAATGCCACAATGAGTTCGACTCTATTTGTATACAATCTCCGTGTAATTCGCATCAAAGGACAGAAGTGCTATTCTTTTTTTTCTGGCATGCTTCAAAATGTCATCACTAACATCAGGCATATACCATTAAAACCTTCATACGTTTCAAAGAACGCTCTCGTGACACCTGTATCCACCTCAAGTCTAAACGAGTACAGTAGCACACCTGACCTTTCTTCTTGTTTCGCTAACGAACAACTTGACTTTCTTCCTCTTCCTTTCATCCTCCATCTAATCCTTTGTTTGCGCAGCTCTCAGTCTTGTCAGCACAGTTTATTTAGGTCCTATGCCAGTCTTAACCGACCCTTCTCGTGCATTTACTGCAGCAGCCCTGTGAAAGGAGACCGCTGAGAGATTTGTAAGAACCACACACTATAATTCTGTTGCTTAGTAAAAATGATTAAAGTTCTGTTGGCTTTTCTGACTTGCACATGCTGGTGTTAGGGTGTGTAAACTACACGTGCGCTTCCTCTTCAAAGCTCATGCTCCAAAAGATCACGTTTCACAGACATGGAAAATTCTGCACACATGATTAAAATTGCAAATTAGTTTGTGATATAAAGAAAGAAAGACAAAAAACATATCAACTTTAAATACCAAAAAAGGAAAGAGAGGGAAAAAAAATAAAAATTATAATTTAAAAAAATTGTAAAATTGTAATTACTGGGAAAAAAAATCAGCAGTAAAATGATTTTTACATTTACACACTGCAGCGGCAATCGTTGTTGTTATTGTTGTTATTATTTGTATTATTCTATTATTATTCATTCATCATTTATGTTCTTATTTGCATAATCTTAATTAGGGTTACAAGGAGGATGGCACCCATCTCAGCCAAGGGCAGGATACACTCTGAAGAGCTCACCAGGCCATCACAGGGCTATTATTGTTATTATTATTATCATCATTATTATTATTATTATTATTATTATTATTATTGTTGTTGTTGTTGTTGTTGTTGTTGATGATGATGATGTTATTATTATTATTATTATTACTATTATTATTATTATCATTGTTGTTGTTGATGATGTTATTATTATTATTACTATTATTATTATTATTATTATTGTTGTTGTTGTTGTTGTTGATGATGTTATAATAATTATTATTAATATTATTATTATTGTTGTTGTTGTTGTTGATGTTATAATTATTATTATTATTATTATTATTATTATTGTTGTTGTTGTTGTTGTTGTTGTTGTTGATGATGATGATGTTATTATTATTATTATTATTACTATTATTATTATTATCATTGTTGTTGTTGATGATGTTATTATTATTATTACTATTATTATTATTATTGTTGTTGTTGTTGTTGTTGATGATGTTATTATTATTATTATTATTATTATTATTATTGTTGTTGTTGTTGTTGTTGATGATGTTATAATAATTATTATTAATATTATTATTATTGTTGTTGTTGTTGTTGATGTTATAATTATTATTATTATTATAATTATTATTGTTGTTGTTGATGATGTTATTATTATTATTATTATTATTGTTGTTGTTGTTGTTGTTGATGATGATGATGTTATTATTATTATTATTATTATTGTTGTTGTTGTTGTTGATGATGATGTTATTATTATTATTATTAGTAGTAGTAGTAGTAGTAGTAGTAGTAGTAGTAGTATTTACTGAGTTAGTTTTTTGAATGTTTTTTGAGTTTTGCTAAAACAAATATTTAATGCCTGCTTGTCTGCTTGCTTTCACGATTGGCATTTTGATTGACATGCAGTAATGTTAAAGCTAATAGGTATATAAGGAAATGACTGACTGAAAAATCATAATTCCAGTGTTGCAAAAGTAAATATATTTTTTTCCTTTTGTTTATTTATTTGTTTGTTTTATTCCTCAAGTATCACTGAAAGTAAATGAATGAAGCTTATAGTAATAGCTTATAATATCATACACATGTCTCATTTATGCTGGCATGGCTTTTGATTGGTTCTTCTCCTGAATTTTTCTCTTGAGTTCAGTCTCACATCAAAGCTGTGTATGATTTATCTCGATTTCTTTCCTTCCCCTCAGTGTCTATAAGGGTGTGTAATGATATCCACTGAGTATTGGGGGTTTATACTGCATTAACTCACCTAACTGGGTTATCAAAGGCGGGCCATGTCTGTCACTGTCTATGGTGTGAGGCATGTAAAAGAACCATTGCTGACTTTCGTAAAGAGTAGCTGCAAAGTCGTCAGCGTGTTTCTGTCCCTTGCTAAAAAGGGTTGTGACAGGAAGGACATCCGACGTAAAAACCTCTGCCAAATCAAACGTGCGAATCAGATGATTGGCTGTGGCGACTCCCGAGTAAAAGGGAAAAAAGCCGAAAGGAAGACAGATATACTGCATTAACTCACCAGGTAAGTACATGTACAGGAGGTTATTACTGTGACATAATCTTCTTCTTCTTTTCCTTTCGGCTTTTCCCTTCAGGGGTCGCCACAGCGAATCATCTGCCTCCATCTCACTCTATCCTTTGCATCTTCTTCTCTTACACCAACGACCTTCATGTCCTCCTTCACCACATCCATGAATCGTCTCTTTGGTCTTCCCCTAGGCCTTTTGCCTGGTAGTTCCAGCCTCAGCATCCTACTACCAATATACTCACTATCCCTCCTCTGTACATGTACTGTGACATAATAAACATTTACATAACTAAGTTAAATACATTTGGTACAATCTGATTAAAATATTGACAGAAAATGTTAAAAATGGATATACAGTGATCCCTCGCTACTTTGTGCTTCAGTTTTTAAAAAATATCCATCTAAAAACAAACAAACAAAAAACAAAACAAAAGGAAGTTAAGGAGAAATATGTAAAAGGTTAAGGAAAATGCTGCAAAACAAGGCCAATTATGAAAAAAAAAAAAAAAACCCCAGACAAACAAAAACAAAAAACAACCCAAAACCCCCCAACAAAACTACTTACATTTTTATGTGAGGTGCGCATCTGCATGTGTGTCTGTATGTGTGTATGTGTTTATTTATATTTTATTTACATCTTATGCATTATTTTTGAATGTTTGTTATTATAAGCATTTATAGCGTTGAATATGTATTTATTGATATTATATACGTGTATGTATACGTAAGTCAGGGGGGTCAATCCTACGTCGCGGAAATCGGCGGTTGCTGGGAGGGTCTCATTCCCCATTAACTGCGAAAAGTGAGGGATCCATGTATATACACCACATTTAATGGTTATCTGAATAATAACATATTTCTATGGTTTCCTTTTATAGACCTCTAGTGTAAGCATCTGTCTGACTGCATGCTTGAAGTGAACTGTAAATTCATGTGAGCAATTACACCACCCACCAAAAGTCTTAAAACCGCCTCAAAGTGCTAACATTTAAAGTTGCTGATAAAGTTATTCTGAACACAATATGACTGATGTTGTCACTATTACCATGCTGCATGCTCCAACAACATTTTTGGAAAAAAACAACTTGATTTCCGGTTGAGGCAGCATTAGTGGTTAGCATGTCCACCCTTCTCTCTCTCTCTCTCTCTCTCTCTCTCTCTGTGTGTCATGCATGTGTTTGTGTGTTAAAGCAAAGACATTATTTAAATGAGTTGTATCAATACAGAGAATAGAAGCAAACACATAACTTACAGATAAACTATTCATCCTGGTGCAGTTCACCTGTTCTTCTATCCTGTTCTTCTATTGTTGGTGTGGGTTTCCTCTCACTGCCCAAAGACATGCACATTAATCCAGTAGGCGGTTCCAGATTGCCCCAGGTGTGTGTGGGTGTGCATGGTTCTGGGGAGTTGTTTAGGGTATACCCCACCTTCGCTCCAGCCTATTTACAGCCCGAATAATATTCTATTTTCAGCAAATAAGTGAGTAATGAGTCCGGTGAGGAATTCACTGATCCACCAAAGTTAGTAAAAATAAAATAAATCTTATTCATGTCAAAATTTTTTCTGAACTTGGGCTCTGTGTTAATTACATGGATTCATGTGGCTTCAGTGCATTGCGTTTTTTTTTTTTTTTTTAATATTCTTTGAATTAGAAAATAAGGAAATTAAGGTAGAACAGGAGAAAACGTTAAGGGGGGCAGTGGTGGTCTAGTGGTATAGGTTCCTGGATCACTGATCCAAAGGTTGGGGGTTCGAGTCCCACTGACCACAAGGTTGTCACTGTCCCCCCCCCCCCCAGTGCGGCTAACTGGGTTATCAAAGGCGGGCCATGTCTGTCACTGTCTATGGTGAGAGGCATGTAAAAGAACCATTGCTGACTTTCGTAAAGAGTAGCTGCAAAGCCGTCAGCGTGTTTCTGTCCCTTGCTAAAAAGGATTGTGACAGGAAGGGCATCCGACGTAAAAACCTCTGCCAAATCAAACGTGCGAATCAAATGATTCACTGTGGCGACTCCCGAGTAAAAGGGAAAAAGCCGAAAGGAAGACAGACAGGGGGAAAAGTTAAGGAAAATGCTGCAAAAACAAGGCCAATTATATAAAAAGAAACATAAACAAACACAAAACAAAACACAACCCAAAACCTCCCATCAAAACAAGTTACATTTTTGTGAGGTGCACTTCTGCGTGTGTGTGTGTGTGTGTGTGTGTGTGTGTGTGTGTGTGTGTGTGTGTGTGTTTATATTTTATTTACATCTCATGCATTATTTTTAAAGATTAATTGTCATTATAAGCATTTATAGCATCGAATATGTATTTATTGATATAATATACACATATACATGTACGTATACGTCAGTCAGGGGGGGTCGATCCTACTTCGCGGAATTCGGTGGTCATGTGGGGATTCGGTCCCGATTAACCGCGGAAAGTGAGGGATCCTTGTATATACTTATAACGTACGTTTTATTTTACATATTTTCTCAAATTAAACATTCAGTTACATTTTCTCACCTTTTATTCATTTTTTGCCCACCTCTAGCACTCACCAATAATTATTAAATATAATTCTGTAAAACAATTTAAAAACTTGCAAGGAATGTAAACATCCATCTGTGAAATAATTCAGGTATTTCCAGTCATAGCAAAACCACCGACGAATATACGGCGGATATTAATGGCTTGGAAAGGCTTTAAAAGGCTTTAAAGGTAGTGTGAACTTGAGTTTGTTTCAACATCACAATTCTGCAATGACGTGATGACAAACTCGCGCAGTATTGGTGATTTCATCCACTTTACATTAGCCAGAAGTGAGGCGAAGAACGTTTTCCTTTCTCTTCCAGCTGTGGGCGCGATGACTCATACTACCGCTTGTCACTAACAGTTGAGTTTTGTCAGTCTATATTTATGCTGTCAATTACCAAGACTAACCATGTGCAATTACAGCAGTGAGTTTGGACAGATGTGCACACGAAAGAGAAAGGGTGCTATTGTGTTTTGTCGGGTGGAACGCTGTTACTCGTTCCAAAAACACCTCACATTCGTCAGGTTTTCCTGCTTACAGCTGGCCAACCTTCTCGCGTCTTACATCACTGTTTATAACCCGAGGCTCATATTACTCTTTTAATCCTCGATTAGCATTAAGAATGGATGAGTCATTTTTTTCCATGTCGTATTATCTCAATGTTGACAAACAACGTAAACAACTTTTGTTGTGCTGTTGTTCCGAATGATGAACGAACAAGGACATTTCTGGGCGTGCTCATATTTTTTTTCACTTGCTATCATCACTGAAGGACCTTGGGATTAAATTTTCCACTGAGCATGCCGAGAAGAAAATCCTATTTGACATCCCAAAGCAAAGCAGTGTCGTTATCTGGTGCACAAAGATTTCTCAACCTGGACATGGGCTGACATGCAGACTTGCTTTTGAGAACAAGAGCGTAGTTTTGGCTCCGAAAAATTTCGGGTTTAAATTACAAGTGACATAGAAATAATTACAAAACTTGCAAAAGTCTGCCAAGGATGAACGCCAGCTACATTTGTCAGAGTACTTTATGAAGCAGCGCACATATTCACTCGGAACAGAGCGCGTAGACCTTTTTTGGATAGCGACATTCTAATTAGCATCCAATTAGCGACACACTAATGCTGCTTAATTGTATGTTCTTCTCTTGTACCATGTCTTCACCAGCCAAGCGAGAGCCCGAGGCATAGATAGGCTGCACCAGTGGAACAGTGTCATGGAACAATAGTCCTGTTTCGAACAGAACAGAGCTGCCAATGCCAAAGCATCCGTTTTAATGGCGTGATTACATGCACTGAAAAATTAAATATTTCAATGTGAAGTTGGTGCAGTTTCCAAGAACCAAGACATGGGCGTTCCTCCTCCAATCTGGTGCCCCAAAACCTGGAGGTGTGACCAGATAATTACAGGGAAAACCAAAGTTCTGCCAGAATAGTGTTGGGAAAAAAAAAACAAAAAAAAAAAAAAAAAAACAGCACTTCCACCTGAGCTGTGTCATTTCAACTCTGATTTATTCACCAGTAAAGGATTCCTTGT
>CM045734.1:44886063-44966063 GCA_024760905.1 Plotosus lineatus
AAAGTTTAAAAACTAAGGCATGGTGGCATAGTGATTTGCATATGTGTCTTAAAGCAAGAAAGTCCTGGGTTCTAGTCCAGGATGTTTCTGTGTGGACTTCACATGTTCTACCCCCGTGCTCACATGGTTTTCTCCAGATAGTTTGGATTCTACCTACAGTCCAAAGTCATGCATGTTAGGCTAACCGGCTGTTTCAAATTGCCCCTAGGTGTGCGTATAAATAGTTGTGTGTGTGTGTGTGTGTGTGTGTGTGTGTGTGTGTGAATGTGTGTTTTCCATGTAATAGTCTGGTCACCTGTTCATGGCGTATCCTGCCTTTGTACATTGTTGGCTGACATATGCACCACCTACCCCTCAATCCTATAATAATAATGAATTAAAAAGTTCGTAAAAACAAAAAAAAGAACAATAAATGAAAAGAAACTCCTGCTAAACTGTGAGAAACTGCTCTATGTACAGTGACCCCTTGCTACTTCGTGCTTCAGTTTCTGCGGCTTCAGTGCATTACGGGTTTTTAAAAAATATTCATCGAAAAATAAAAAAATAAGCAAATTAAGGAAAAATAGGGGAAAAGTTAAAGAAAATGCCACAAAACCAGGCCAATTATGCCAAAAAAAAAAAACCCAAACACACAAAAACAAAGAAACAACCCAACACAACTACAGTACTTATATTTTCATGTGAGGTGCACATCTGTGTGTGCGCGCGCGTCTGTATATGTGTATTTATATTTTACTTACATCTTATGCATTATTTTTGAATGTTCAATTGTTACTATAAGCACTTATAGCGTTGAATATGTATTTATTGATATTATATACAGACACTCCCCGACTTACGTTCATTCGTTTTACGGGTCTTTTTTTTCGATTTTACGGGGTTTTTATTTTCCAAAAATAATGACGCAATGATGTAATCACGCTGCATCCGTTGTTTACAAACAACAGACTGAACGTGCCCCTCCTTCTTCCCAGTTCAGAGTGTTACCTTTGTGTTAAGACGTTGTCTCTGTGATCATTGTGTTTACACTGTTTTGCGGACTTTTGCAACCTTAAGCAAATATGGTTGGTCAGAAGCGTAAGCCTACTAGCATGGGTGCAAGTTTTCCGGCATGTGCCGGAATTTCCGGTTTTCCCAAAACTGAATTAACTATCTGCTCCGATCGGCGCAATCTACCATGCATACTCAGTTTAAAAAAGAGTGTTGTAAAATGAATGAAAACCCGAATCCAGAAAAGAAAGAGAACTCTTCGCTCTGCTGGTGATTCACATCAGTGCAGGCTGAGTACTAAACAAGTATTCAACGGTGCCCTTGCTCACTTGAAAGACCAGAATTCCGGATAACCACGCTTTGTCTCAAGCACAAGCAAGTGAACTACTTTCAGTTGAGCGCCTCACATATTGTAAGTGTTGATTGGCTGTTTTAAGCTTCATGTAAAGTGACCCTGCTCAGCTTCATGTAAAGTTACCATCCGTCGACCATTGGAACCATTTACAAGCAGAAAGATCGCATCACAGAGAATGTTAAAGGTTATATTTGATACTGTATATGTTATTTGATGAGTGAATTTAATTAAAATTTATCTATTTGAAATCATTTTGCTTGAATTTAATTTATTTGAAATTAATGTTGATATTATTTGATATATTTGATATTATTTTACATTATATATATATATGATATTATGTTATGTTTATAATAATTGATTTACGGGGTGTTTTATGAGATACGGTAATGATATTTATGGATGTATAGTACAGTATGAACATCATACGTCACTGGAACATACAATAACAACTTACATTTTATTTCACCTTACATTCGGCCGTCTGGAACTGAACTAAAACGTAAATTGGGGAGCGTCTGTACACATATACATGTACGTATACGTCAGGCAGTGGGGGGTCGATCCTACTTCACGGAAATTGGTGTTCACGGGGGGGTCTTGGTCCCAATTAATCGTGGAAAGTGAGGGATCCCTGTATGCTGCTATGAAATGCCAAAAAAAAAAAAAAAAATTTAAAATTAAATCAGTTCTGAGGTCGGTCCCTCTTGCTTTAAGTTTTCCTGTTTTATTAAGATCTAATTATTCCATTTCTCTGACCCACAATCATAGAAAATATTCAATTAACAAGTCATTCGTTGTAATGATAGCATTCAGGATATAAATATAGTTTAGCGTTCTTAATATTCAAATTGTAAAAATCATTAGCAAATTTAGGAGATGCGATACAAAGAGAAAGCATTTACAAGGTGAGTTATATCAGTACGTAACATAACCTTAAAAGTTCCCTTAGTTCACTCAATGTGTTAAACTAGCGCCCCCGTAGATATTAACAAACATGGCTGCCCATCTCTCTCTGGCATATGGCCCCACATTAACCTTTGCTCACATGAAGGCAAAAAGTGTCTATGTCGCACAGGCTTGTACATGTGGCTTTCTGTTATTCAGAGATGAAGCCATCGATCCAGACTCTTTCAAAGGCTTCAATCTGAGCCAAGCCCTGAGGCAACAGCTTGCAACAGACTGACTATTCTTCACATGCACTCATTCCCAGGACGGTCATATAGTCATGAGATTGATCGTGAAAGCTTTGAGGTGACTGCTTGTACCCTGTAATCACATCAGTTGTTGGCTGGCTTCTCCGATTTTCCATGATGAAAGGGCAACCTGGAATCTGGAGAACACAATAGAGGAAGGTATTTAGTGATCACACAATGGTCTGGTAGGTATAAGGACATCTGCTTGATGAAAGGGGAGCAGGCATGATTATGATGTGTTTCTGTTCATCAAAATGCCTATAAAAGGCTTGGGGACATTTTCAAGGAGTTGAAATTATTGAGTAGTGCCTGTGCATACTTGTGTGATGTACATACACAGAAACAAGCAGTAGATTTAAACCTTATGGTGATTGCCAAAACAATTTCACAAGTACAAACTACGTAACTGTTGACTGGGGTAACTCTTATCAAAAGGCATAACCCTTTAAATTATTTTTTGCAGTTAAAAAATTCTCACTAGTTTTCCTAATAATCCAAAAAGGCCTAAGGAAACACCCCGAACACATTTCTTTCAACAAAATTATAACGACACTAATAATAATAATAACACTGTCACAAATTTGTGAACAACACAATCCTGTGCACTCAAGGTCGTCGCACAGCTGACTGAGGCATGTCGGACCAAGTTGTGTTACGTCAGGCGATGCGACAACAAGTACAGAACACATTCGGAAGGGCAGCAGTACGTGTCCAGTAGTTATTACCATTTTTTGAAAGAGGACCATATGGTCCTGCTGGGCCTAAAAGAGTTAAGGCTAATGGAAAGACAATCAATGCAAATATGGGGATCCCTCACCTTCTGCTGTTAATTGGGACCGAAATCCCTCGGTGACCGCCGAATTCCACGAAGTAGGATCAACCCACCCTGACTGACATATACGAACATGTATATGTGTATATCTTCTTTCTTCTTCTATACATATTCAAAACAGAGATGCGCGTGCAGATACTCAGATGTGCACCTCACATAAAAATGTAAGTAGTTTTAATCGGGAGTTTTGTGGGGGGTTATTTGTTTGTTTGTTTGTTTGAGGGGTTTTGTATAATTGGCCTTGTTTTGCAGCCTTTTCCTTAACTTTTCTCCCTATTCCTTAATTTACTTATTTTTTAATTCCATGAATATGAAAAAAAATGTGATGCACTGAAGCCACATGAATTGAAGCACGAAGTAGCCGAATCCCTGTATCTCTAATTCATCTGGTCAGGGTTATTTCTTGCTATAAAGTAAACTTAAAGTGTCCAAGATCAGCAGAGGATCACATGAGAGGTGGGGTAGAAAATCAAATAATACTTTCAGAAGGGTGGGTGTGGTGAGATGTCGAGGGAGGGGGGGATTTGACCCTGGGGAACATGCTTTATTGCCATACTGTACTAGAATTAAGCATAATTGCGCATCCACTTCAGTAGCTGGCAGTGGCGCTCTCATTGTCACGCTATGGTGTAGGGAAAAAGCACCTAGCAAATGATATGACGTGCAGTAAACAGCATTCATAGTAGCACGTGGAAGCTCGTAAAGTGAATTTTTGCTCATTGGATGGAGCAGATTTTTGGTGGGTTCGAAGCTTGTATCATGGAAAATCGTTATAAGATACACTCATTAGACGAGGTACCGCTGTATTAATCTAAATTATGCTGAGTAAAATGTAGCAAGATATTGATAAGAATTATATAATTCACCATTTGAATTTAAAATTGTTTTGTGGTTCCAACTTTTACATTTACATCCCAAATGATTGAGCTACCTTTGGCTATACAACAAAACACTAAGGCACATTGTTTTACATGAGTAACGTCACGATTCTGAAGAAAAGCCAATGATGCTGCGATAACAGTATTAAAGTGTAACATTAGGAGTTGGTCTAATCTACAGTGAACCAGCTGGCACATGCTTGAACATAATAATACCACACTGATCTGGGGTGCGTGATTTCATATTCATCCCACTGCTGGACGCTATTACAGACTCCATGTTAGCCATTTCCCAGAACTGTAACATCATCCATTACAGTACAGTGTGGCAGACGTTCAGGACAACTGTCCGACCCTTAAAACCCCTCATCATCCTTCTTTCCCCACTTCATATTACTCTTCTTCTCAGTGTCACTAAGTGGACATTGTTTTGTAAATCCCAGAACAGCTTACAAGTTTGTCAATGCAGTGTCAATTTAAGGTTAACTTACCACGTGAACTGTATTATGAGGATATGTGACTGCTTGAGAAGTAGAAACCACAGGACACATGATATTTTAACATAAGGCCTGATCCCAGCATACAATACTGTGTTTTGACAGAAAAATCGTCTGTCAGTCTTTTACACTTCCGCTGTCAGCATGAAGATTAGAGACGATTTTTTTGTTTGTTTTTTTTTTAAATATTTGTTTATTACATCTTACCAAGAAATTTGGCGGTGATATTCCTTTTCAAAAGCAATTCTGCTTTTTAAACATTACCAAGGACTCGCGTCCTTTTTATTAATCAGAATAAATTTTAGTCCAGGGTCGGGTCGCGGGGGCAGCAACCTAAGCAATGATGATGATGATGATGATGATGATGATGATGAGAATAAATTTTATAAAATTATGCAACAATGCAATGGTAGTGAAAGGTGTTTACTTTCCAGATTTAAAAGTGTTAAATCTAAACCTTTAGTACAGTAGGCCCTTGACCATTCGCAGTTCAGCACTCACGCCTCCGCATACTCGCGGATTGGCGACAAACCTGGAAGTAACTGGCATGTGATTCAAATTTACCCAGTGGCATAGAGCTTTTGTTTCTCCCTCTTGCTGATTGGTTGCAGATGATGTGCAGTTATTTTTTCTCTCCTTTGCACACAAGTTATCAACGTGATTGTTTGAATTGCTAACTAATTTTTTTTGTGTATTTTTAATGATTATTTAAGCGCTATGATGCCACTCAAACACCCTGCATCTTCTCTAGCTTCTGGTACAGAGCCAACACACTTTATTTATTCATAAATATTATCACAGTACAAAATTAAAAAGTTTTTACTTAATCATTACTACATTTTACTGCATTATTACTGTGTTAATGAGTAAGACTGTCTATAGAATGTGTTAAACAAGCATATTTTAGCGTAACACTGTACATAGGGTTTTAAAACTGCTCAACAATCCAGAGCAATGGAGAGTGTGGAAAAGAGGTGAAGAAGCGTGTGCAGGCAGGTTGGAATGGTTGGAGAAAAGTGTCCGGTGTGATGTGTGATAGGAAGATATCAGCAAGAATGAAAGGAAACGCGTACAAGACGGTGTTGAGGCCAGCGATGTTGTATGGTTTAGAAACAGTGGCTCTGAGGAAAAGACAGGAGGCAGAGCTGGAGGTAGCAGAGATGAAAATGTTGAGGTTCTCTTTGGGAGTAACGAGGATGGATAGGATCAGAAATGAGCACATCAGAGGGACAGCACATGTAAGAGGTTTTGGAGACAAAGTCAGATAGGCTGGATTGGGATGGTTTGGACATGTACAGAGGAGGGATAGTGAATATATGGGTAGTAGGATGCTGAGGTTGGAACTACCAGGCACAAGGCCCAGAGGAAGACCAAAGAAGAGATTTATGGATGTGGTGAAGGAGGACATGAAGGTCGTTGACATAAGAGAAGAAGATGCAGATGATAGGGTGAGATGGAGGCAGATGATTCGCTGTGGCGATCCCTGAAGGGAAAAGCCGAAAGGAAAAAGAAAAACACAAGAAGAAGAGTTTTAAAACCGCGTCAATAATTCACGAATATTCTTGATCCGTGGGAAGGGCCGGAACCAAACCATTATGAAAAATGGGGTCCTACTGTATATTAGATACATTTTTTATCAGCTGTGAATGAAATAATTTTCAATCAGTAATAAATGACGGCTTTGCAGCTACTCTTGTCGAAAGTCAGCAATGGGTCTTTTACATGAACCTCCCACCATAGACAGTGAGAGACATGGCCAGCCTTTGATAACCCAGTTAGCTGCATGGGCGTTGGGGGAGACAGTGACAACCTTGTGAAGAGTGGGATTTGAACCCCCAACCTTAGGATCAGTTATCCAGTGAACTTTACCACCAGGCCACCATTGCCCCGGATAACACAATGACTGGAAAGTCAAAAAAAAAAAAATGTACTTACTATTTACTTACAATCTACTTCTAAGATTTTATTAAATATTACCAGAATCGATTGGCTTCATATAATTTACCACAAGTAAATTAATCCAAATAATATAGAACTGTGTCCATTTTTAGACATGTGGTGTTCAATATCATGTTATCAGCTTTTTCAAATCTACATGAATTTCATTTCTCAGCAAACAATATTTAAGTGGATTTGTAAGTCAGCATGAGACAGTCTTTCCTAATGGACAAGAGTAGCATGTCCCGTCTCCTCCCGTCCCAAAAGTAACATCCTTCCCCTGAACTGCACACTGTAATGGAAGCGCTGGTGTTTCTCACACTCAGCATTGCATGACTACTGTCTTTCATTATCCAAAACAGCTGGGAGACTATTAACCAAGCAGAGATACGACTGTCTCTCTGTGAGCTGTCACAGGGCCAGTTTAAGACTAGATCTTAATCTGGAAGCGCTCGCTGAGGTGAGACATGGGTCAAACTAGGCCTCAGTGTTAAAATATCTTTTTTCTGTCTGTCTATCTATCCACACATTATTCTTATGCCTATACAGTGCAGCCCCTGGTTCACTCTCTCTCTCTCTCTCTCTCTCTCTCTTGCCTTAAATTAAAAAAAGAACACTAGTATAAATTGTAATCATTTCACAAATTCAGTTTTTTATTTTGTTTTGTTTTGATTTGAGTTCACATCATTACTGGATTGTATGTGACATCATGTCCGGCTTATGCCGTCACACCTCAAATCACATGGTAGGTAACCAGAAAGAAGTCAAGTAGAAAACAAAAGTATGAAGTTGAGAATTTAGTGAAGGGCAAGCGGTGGCCTGGTGGTATAGGGCGCTGCATTGCTGATCCTAAGGTTGGGGGTTCGAGTCCCACTCCCCACAAGGTTGTCACTGCCTGCCACTATGGTGGGAGGTTCATGTAAAAGAACCATGCTGACTTTCGTAAAGAGTAGCTGCAAAGCCGTCAGCGTGTTTCTGTCCCTTGTTAAAAGGGTTGTGTCAGGAAGGGCATCTGACGTAAAAACCTACGCCCAATCAAACCTGCGAATCTTTAATATGACTTCCATGAAGATGGAGGGGGATGATTTGCTGTGGCGACCCCTGAGGAGCATGAAGGTGAGAATTTAGTTGTGGACTGAAACAAAATCAGAAATTAAAAAATGTAACCCATTCTTGTGAGTTTAAATAATTTGATTGGTAAAAGTTTTTTTTTTTTTTAATTCTAAAAAGAGTTGTCTCTAAAGATACTAATGTGTGTGTGTGTGTGTGTGTGTGTGTGTGTGTGTGTGTGTGTGTGCGTGCGTGCGTGGAGGGTGGGGTGGGGTTAGAAAATGTCAAGAAAGATGACTAGGACCGAAGATAATAGCAACCTGTTGATATGTCATTTATAGCAATCCTCAGAAATATAAATATGAAGTAGAAATCAGCGACTGCTCAACTCTGTAGCAACCACTTGTTGTATTATGACCACAAACTTCTATTATGAGGGAAATAAAGTCGAAACAAAAGCTGTATACAAACAATAATATCCTAATTGAGCTGAATATTTTCCATTTGGAATGGAGTCATGTGGACTTATAGCATGGTCGGCTTACAGCGAACACTATCATGATCACAAGGTCAAGTCCGACTTGTTTACAAACAAAAGTATTAATCATAAACACATCAACTCCATAATAATTTTCCGTAGTAGCTTCAGAAAAACGCACATAAGCTGACCTCACATGGGCGCAGTTCTGAAGGCGGTTCAGCATCGTTCCAAATCATGTTGAACCACACTGACTTCATCTTGACATAGTAACGGTGCTTGCCGTCGACTGGTACCGACCACCATAAACCGTAAAATGTTCGAAATTTCACGGTGGTTCTCGAAACCGCGTATCACTCTAAAGCTGCCTTGTCGCTGCCGTGTTTTCATCGAGTGCTCGCAGTTGTTTCGCTGCACCGTGATCGTATTATACTGACCCGTTGTTAGGACTATACTGTGTGAGGCATGGCTTACCCTCATAAATTGTTCTTGAAAGGAAAATGGAGTGAAGGACAGACGTATCGGTGCTGTGTCAGCAGTAATGAGGGCATATGGTGAACAGGGGGCCGTAAGGAAATGTTTTCCATTTATCAGTTCATTAATGCTCATGACAATTGGGTAGTGACCGAAAGCATCAGATGAAGCATGAGTTTCCTTCAGGGGGTCTTGGGTTCCAGATTTCACTGGAGGGATTATATATCTCCACTGGCCGAGTAATCCAGGAGGAGTTAGGGAGTGTCACTCAGGAAAGGGACGCCTGGGTTTCCCTATTACGTAGACCTGCTGCCTCCATGACCCGACCATGAATAAGTGAAAGAAAATGGATGGATAACTTTGAGCGTATAAAGAAGTTCATGTAGTTTAAGATAACTTTTGTAATTTCGGTGAAATTATTTAAATGTTGCAAGGAACATTTCATTTTTGAAGTTTATATTTTTTCAGTTTTTGGTTATGCACTGTGTTTTGAAATTTTTGGTTCTAATATTCCAAGTACGGGGATCCCTCACTTTCCACGATTAATGGGGACCGAGACACCCCCGCGGTCGCCGATTTCCGCGAAGTAGGGCTGACCCTCTTGACTGACGTATAGGCAGATGTATATGTGTATATAATATCAATAAATACATATTCAATGCTATAAATGCTTATAATAACAATTAAACATTCAAAAATAATGCATAATATGTAAATAAAATATAAATACACACACATACAGATGCGCGCGCGCACACACACTCAGATGTGCACCTCACATAAATGTAAGTGGTTTTATTGGGGAGTTTTGGGTTGGGTTTTTTGTTTTGTTTTGTTTTTGTTTGTTTGTTTGTTTGAGGTTTGTGTTTGCATAATTGGCCTTGTTTTGTGGCATTTTTCTTAACTTTTTCCCTATTTTCCCTTAATTTCCGTATTTTTTTCAATGAATAGTTTTTGAAAAACCCGCGATGCACTGAAGCCGCAGAAACTGAAGCATGGAGTAGCGAGCTATCACTGTACTACACACAACCACAATACAATTTGCCTAATGTGACTGGACGAAGAGACCAGAGTCCTCAGAGGAAACTCGCACAAGCACGGGAGGACATGCAATCTCCACACAGAACCAGCTGAGACCAGAACTTTAACCCAGAACCTTCTTGCTGTGGGATGGTCAAGCTAAGCACTACATCACCATGCCACCCTTGAGTACTGACAGGTGAAGTGAATTACAGTGGGATGCATCAGGCAAAAGGAGAACAGTCAGTTCTTGAAGTAGATGTGCTGAAACCAGCAATAAGCAAGTGTAAGAATTTGAATGACTCTTAGAAGCACCATGTGATGATTAAACAGCTGGATTTATTCACCTCTCAAACAGCAGGTCCTGTGGGGTGTTCCTTGTATACAGTGAATAGGAGCTACCAAAGGTGCTCCAAGGAAGTACAACCAGTGGACTGGAAAGAGTGTCCGGAGTAGCCAAGGCTCAGTGATACGCATGACGGGTAAAGGCTAGTACATACAGTATGCTGGGGATGGGGCTGCCTAGTCACAGGCCGGTCAGATGGTGTTATTGTTATATATTTCACATGTGAAGTTCATGTGCCATATCTTGAAGAGGTGTTTGTAAAGAGATGATAATTTATCTGCCTACAATTCCTTTAAAAATGATTATTCAAAAAACGTATCTTAAATTAAAAAAAAAAAAAAAAAAAAATCCAATATACAGTGCTACCTCACTTTACGAAAGTCTCACCAAATGAAAAATGCAGGTTACAAAACACATTTTCCTAAATATGTTCCTTGTCTCTGGATACGAAACAAGTTCACGTTACGAAAGCGCCATCTTAAAAATTCAAACGTGCCATTCAAAGTTTAAAACACGCCATTCAAACATTCAAACAATGCACGAGCTGCTCTCCCATCAATGACGTTCAAACATCCCGCCCCGCTCGCCTCCCATTGGCTAGGAGGGATGACTCAGCTCCCTTTTATTGGCTATCTCCCAACATCCCGCCCCGCTGGCCTCCAATTGGCTAGGAGGGATGACACAGCTCCCTCCCATTGGCTATTATGGAGCTGAATCTACCATGATGCTTTTCGTGGAAAGGACAGAGTTACTATTGTTTTATGCTTTATTTCTTGACTCGGGCTTTTAACTTTTGAATAAACATTTGTAAGATCATAACTCTGCTAAGAAGACATGGTCAACACATGCGCACACACACACACACACACACACACACACACGCACACGTGTGATTTCCAGTGCAAGTGAGAAGAAGAAACGGGTTCGGGTGATATCACAATGGAATATGGCCAAACCCGTCTACCATCGGTACGATATTGAAGCAGAAGGTCTTTAAAGGTACGCTTTTATAATTTTTAAAGGGTTTATGGGGTAGTATTGGGAGCCTTGGAATGAATCACGCGTTTTACATGTAAAATACGGTTCAATTTACGAAAAATGCAGGTTACGAAAAAGGCGCTGTAACGGATTAATTTCGTAAAATGAGGTACCACTGTATTGAGTTTGTGCTTGACTTTACCTCATGATGTACATAAAATTTAAACTGTTCTGTCACATCAGGCTAATGATTATTTCCAGGCAGGAAAATGTCTTTGCTCTTTTTTTAATAGACATCTTTAAAAGACTCAGCAGCACATAACACACATGTTGCTGAGATTTGACGCATTTCATGCCGTTTTTCTTTCTAATCAGTTGCTAGTTTGGCATCGGAGCCTGAAAAGGATTTAAAACTTGAAAGAAAAAGGAGCTGACACTTAGGAATAACTCTTACCTCACCAAAAAAGGAGGCTGTCCTGCTGCTTGTCAGAATAAATAACGACACACATGCACTAAAAGCAAGCCATGTCAAGCTGAGTAGATTAGTTTTAATGAACCAGGTCATAACTTTTACACATGACATCTTAACACTTTCCATAGCCTGGCTGACTTCAAAGACTGAATATGGTATTTACTGATGGACCTATAACTCTGGATCTTTTAAAAATGATCAGGTTTTATTGTACAACTCGAAGCAAATATGGGAACCAGATGAAGGGAAGTCCACGTTCTGACTCTGATGTGTTATTTAGATGTTCAGTGGACAGTGACGGTTCCGAGTCAAAGCTGATATATCATTAACTGGAATGATCTGAAAGCTGAAAGGTGTTTCATCAGATTGAGCAAATTAATTATTTATATAAATGTTTTATGCATAAAGAAAAGACAAAAATGTAATTAATTTATAGCAGCATAATGTTAATTTATTGCAACATAATGTATGGTCAAATCATAAATGTTACAACAGTGTGGCGGGAATACAGACGCTCCCCGACTTACATTTTAGTTCGGTTCCGGACGGCCGAACATAAGGTGAAAATAACACAAGTTGTTACTGTATGTTCCAGTGACGTGTGACGTTCATACTGTACTATACATCCATAAATACCATTACCGTATCTCATAAAACACCACTAAATCAATTATTATAAACATAACATTGTAAAATAATATCAAATATATCAAATAATATCAACATTAATTTCAATTAAATTAAATTCAAGCAAAATAATTTCAAATAGATAAATTTTAAATCAAATTCACTCATCAAATATCAAATACAGGATCAAATATAACCTTTAACATTCTCTGTGATGTGATCTTTCAGCTTGTAAATGGTTCCGATGGTCGACGGAGCCATTTGGAAGAAATGTGCAACATTCACATGTTTTTCACCAGCATCAATTTTCTTGATAATAGCCATCTTCATTTCTAACGAGATGGCTTGCCGCTTTTTCTGATTACCACCATCACTAGTAGGCTTACGCTTCTGACCAACCATATTTGCGGTTCAAAAGTCCGCAAAACAGTGTAAACACAAAGATCACAGAGACGACGTCTTAACACAAGGGTAACACGCAGTGAACTGGGAAGAAGGAGGGGCACGTTCAGTCTGTCATTTGTAAACAATGGACGCAGCGTCATGCGGAAGTAACGTATTACGTCAACGTACTACGTAGGTACGTCTCGTACTACAGAGAGCACGCTACACTCAAAATTTGATATAATTTTTTTTTTTTACGTAAAATCAAAAAAACATGTAAAACAAATTAACGTAAAGTGGGGAGTGTCTGTACTACACAAAATTGTACCTCAACTTTGACTGATGTTTCAGTACAGAATGTTTAAATATTTTACTTAAAAAAATTGTTTTGTTATTGATTTTAATTTCAAATAAAACCCATGCAAGCATGAGGAGAACATGCAAACTCCACACAGAAACACCCAAGCTGGGAATTGAACCCAGGACCTTGTTGCTGTGAGGCATACGTGCTAATCACTACACCAGTGTGCCACCTGTGTTAAGAAACAGAAGAAGGCACATGATTTCAAGAAAAAAGTAACGTTCATCAATATAATTGCACCCACTGCAGGGGTAATTAATACTCATGTACAGGAGTAAACAAAGGGCGGTGGTGGACTGGTGGTAAAAGGTGCTGGATCGCTGATCCCTAAGGTTAGGGGTTCGAGTCGCACTCTCCACAAGGTTGTCACTGTCCCCAGCAGTGAATTGGGTTATCACAGGCCGGCCATTTCTCTCACTGTCTATGGTGAGAGGTTCATGTAAGAGAAGCATTGCTGACTTTTGACAAGAGTAGCTGCAGTCATCAGCGTGTTTCTACCCCTTGCTAAGGGCTGTGTCAGGAAGGGCATCTGACCTGAAAACCTAAGCCAAATCAAACGTGCGATGATTTCGCTGCGGTGACCCATGAAAAAGGGAACGGCTGAAAGAAGAAGTTAATATGTATTATTATTATTATTATTATTATTATTATTATTATTTCAATCATCCATTCTTTCATTTTCTAAATCCACTAAATCCTAATTAGGGTAATGAGTAGGGTGGTGAACATCTCGAACACGGGCCAGGGTACACCCTGGACTCACGAGGCCATTTCAAGGCCTGTTATTATTATTATTATATATATATTTTTTTTCAATCATCCATTCTTTCATTTTCTATGCCACTAAATCCTAATTATGGTCATGAGTAGGGTGGCGACCATCTCCTCAAACATGGGCCAGGGTACACCCTGGACTCACAAGGCCATTGCAAAGCCTGTTATTATTATTATTATTATTATTATTATTATTATTATTATTATTAACAGAAGTAGGAGAAGTGTTGTTGTTTGCTGGCATCATTTTAAGTGTAGTTTACTTACATATTTATTTAAACATTAAAATGCCACTGGAATTAATTAAATTTTAAATTTAAATTGAAATAAAATATTTTTTATTTTATTTTCTGATGATATACTGTATACAATTGTATTTGTTTGTTTTTGAAAATGCTATCTCTGTAGTGGTTAGCATGGTGGTGTAGTGGATAGCACATCCGCCTCACAGCAAGAAGGTCCTGGATTCGGGTGTTTCTGTGTGGAGTTTGCATGTTCTCCTCATGCTTGCCTGGGTTTCCTCTGGGTACTCCGATTTCCTCCCACAGACAAAAACATGCACATGGACTGGTGAGATTCTTAGTGTGTACCCTACCCTGTCCCAGTGTCGGCAGAGATGGGCACCAGCCTCCCCGAGACCCTGATTAGGATTAAGGGGTTCAGAAAATGAATGAATGAATATCTCTGTAGTACTGGTGCAACTATGACAAACACCCCCCCCCCCCCCCACACACACACACACACACACACACACACACACACACCGACGCAGTACAGACACGAGGCTCATGGCTTCTTTCTCACTCTGCTCACCCTGAGATTATTTTCACTAAACAAACATTACTGGGAACTGCGGCTGCTGGCTCAGCTCTTGTTACACACACTCTCTCTTTCTGTACACATGGCCTACTGTATGTGTGTGTGCTGAGAAATGCAGGCATGCAATGCATCATTTACATCAGTATGCACAAATCTCAGCGGTGAATTAACACATACTGTGTTTATAGACGTGCAGATGGACTAAAAAGAACATTGTAAGAGTTATTTCAACGGTGCTCATTAAACATTAAGGATTTGGTTGCAAATGTTCAGTGTGCGTGTACTTTATCTCCGGCATAAGTTCCCTCTTCAGCATTATATCTGAGCCAGATTTTCACATTCTGGCAGAAAATCCTAAAATTCCTTGGGGAAGATAATACGATATGCCCCTGATGTTAGTTCTGGGTTCTCATGGTTTTGACTTTTTCTGAAGTGAACAAAAGCATTTATACAGTGTTTACCATGCCCTGTTTAGCATAGCAAATGGGCTAATGTAATAATAATCCATTTATCTTACCTATTTCCAGGCAAAAAAAAAAAAAAAAAAAGTAGGAGTATTCTCCATGTATTTATATGACTTCATGGCATTATAGATCAGTTAAATAAATTAGACCATTAAATGAGTAATTAATTTTTACAAAATGTGTACAAAAATTAATTATAAAAATGTGTCCACATAAATCAGGATATTCTAATTTTTTTAATTCTTTATTTACTGTGTGTTTTTATTGTTGTTAATGTTACTGCACGGCATTTTGTGGCTGTTGCCGATGATAAACACAATATAAATAAACTTTATTTTCTTATTTACTTAAATGTGTTTTATCTTTCATTATCAGTTCATTTTGGCTGAACACAAAAGTTTCTTGGTGAAATCACCCCAGCTCATATTCACCTGTTTTACATTTACTTGTTTTGTTTCTGTGTCTGTTGACAGTAACAGTAACAATAACAAGACTGTAAGAGACGCCAAATGATGCGAAAGCTTGGCAGGGCGACGCCGATTTACAGAAGTTCTTTTGTTAAGAAACATTCATTCATTCATTCATTTTCTGAATCGCTAAATCCTAATTACGGTCAAGGGGAGACTGGAGCCCGTCTCAGCAAAGTCTGGGCAAGGGCTGGGCACACCCTGGACAGCTCATCAGGTCATCATAGGGCACACACAACTACTCATACTCCCACTCACACCTCGGCGTGATTTGGAACACATCGTTAACCGACTGTGCATGCGTTTGGATTGTGGGGGGAAACTGGAGTACCCGGAGGAAACCCACGCAAGCACGGGGAGAACATGCAAACTCCACATGGAAGCACCCGAGCTGGGAATTGCTGTGAGGCATACGTGCTAATCACTACACCAGTGTGTCACAGAAGAAGGCACATGATTTCAAGAAAAAAAGGTAACGTTCAAGGGCAGTGGTGGTCTAGTGGTATAGGGCGCTGGATCGCTGATCCTAAGGTTGGGGTTCGAGTCCCACTCTCCACAAGGTTGTCACTGTCCTCCCCAGTGCAGCTAACTGGGTTATCAAAGGTGGGCCATGTCTCTCACTGTCTATGGTGTGAGGCATGTAAAAGAACCATTGCTGACTTTCGACAAGAGTAGGCTGCAAAGCCGTTGGCGTGTTTCTGCCCTGCGATGGCCTGGCGAGCTGTCCAGGGTGTACTCTGCCCTCGCCCGAAGTTGGCTGGGATGGGCGCCAGCCTCCCCGCGACCCTAATTAGGATTAAGCGGTTACAGAAAATGAAGGTAACGTTCATCAATATAATTGCACCCACTGCAGGGGTAATTAATACTCATGTACAGGAGTAAACAAAGGGCGGTGGTGGCCTAGAGGTAAAAGGTGCTGGATCGCTGATTGGGATTGGGGGTTGGGGTTAGCTGCAAAGCCGTCAGCGTGTTTCTGTCCCTTGCTAAGGGTTGTGACAGGAAGGGCATCCGACCTAAAAACCTATGAATCAAATCAAACGTGCGAATCATTAATATGACTTCCATTAAGATGGAGGCAGATGATTCGCTGTGGCAACCCCAGAAATTGAACAGCCAAAAGGAAAAGAATATATATATATATATATATATATATATATATACACACACACAGGGGCAGTGATGGTCTAGTGCAGTGTTTCCCAACTTTTTTGAGCCAAGGCACACCTTTTACATTAGAAAAATCACGAGGCACACCACGGAACAAAAATGATACTGCCCTCTAGCATAACAGCACTGTTACTACACGCTAAGTGAAATCGGTTAATCTTCCGCGGCACACCTGATGATTTCTCATGGCACACTAATGTGCCACGGAACATGGGTTGGGAAAAACTGGTCTAGTGGTATAGGGCGCAGGATCGCTGATCCTGAGGTTGAGGGTTTGAGTCCCCACAGGGTTGTCACTGTGGTCCCCCCCAGTGCAGCTAACTGGGTTATCAAAGGCCGGCCATGTCTCTCACTGTCTATGGTGACAGGCATATAAAAGAACCATCGCTGACTTTCGTAAAGAGTAGCTGCAAAGCCATCAGCGTGTTTCTACGGCCTGGAGAGGGATGGGCTCCGCCAGGCCAAATCAGCCCAAGTCTCACCATGAAGGTGCCCCAACGACATCCTCGGATGTTAAGGGATAAGTGAAGTGAAGTGAGAGAGAGAGAGAGAGAGAGAGAGAGAGAGAGAGAGAGAGAGAGAGAGAGAACACTACATGACAAATGAAAGGGAAAATGTAATGATCTGGTAAATTCAGGTTCACATTATATTTGCATATTATTTATGGTTGTTTTTTTATTTAGTATTTATTTATTTTTTTAGGAATAAACAGATTTTTTTTTTTTTTTGGCGACTATTTTAATATTCTCTAATACCAAGTGAGTTTATAATTTTGACCTCACATCTGTTCAGCTTTTTTTTCAAAGTGAAAAGAATTTCACAAATGGAAAATACCTGGAGGCAAAAACACCACTTGGGATTTGTTTCATGAAATGCCATTCCCAACTCTCTGGCTCGATGCATATTGAGGCTCCTTTACCCCCTTTTAGTTTCCCTGGGTGAGAAATTAAGGGCAGGTGACATGTGCCAAACTTTTCAGAAGTTCAGATCCCAGCCATACGGACACAGTTATGAAAACACAGCAGGGTAAAACATGACCAGTGGGTTACAGAACTGCTTCATAGGCGTTGCTTCAGGCGAAAATATCAGAAAAATGCATTTTAAGCCTCCATCTGGAATTTAAAAACAAAGCACCTCTTGCAGCTCAAGGGCAAATAGTTTTGTTTTTTTGGTTTTTTTTTTTTTTTTTTTTTAATCATAAATTGTTAAAGACTGAAGCTGAAGTAATAAGTTGCCTGACAATGCATCAGTTAAACCATATAAACTAAGTGATACAGTGCTGTGTATACTATAATAACCAAGGCTATTTATAACGCTTACCATATGTACAGTTCATTTTTAAAACAAACTAGATATTATCGTTTACTTGCCTTTAATGTACAATACAGTGTGTATCATATTGCAGACTAAACCCAAGTTTATTATTCAAGTTTTATTCAGTAGCCACTACGAATTTTCCAGGACTGACATTTGAATTAACAGATAATTAAATTGCACGCTCACACACACACACACACACACACACACACACACACACAGCCACTACTGGATTTACATGCGTTGACGAAATCCGCATCCACCTTTTCAATGTGCATTATTATCCTTCTTACACCCCTTAAGACAAACGGGTGTCTGTGAGTTTTTTTTCCCCTCCGTTAATGACCTAATCATAGAATAACAGGAAGTCTAAATGTTCTTTTCCTCTTGGCACATGCCATGTGTGCACGCTGACCTTTCACAAATAAGGGTTCAATTATATACAACCTGTGAATGAGCCTCATTTGAAGAAGCCAAATCTCAACATAATTAAGTATTACCGTCCACCTTCATCCTTAAATATATGAGTCAGTAACATAATAAAAGGAAGTAAACAAGTATTATTTAAAAATAAATTATTGTGAAAGAGCAAGATAATGTACTTGTGTGTGTTTTTCTTTTATTTCAGTGTCATAACCCTCCACTGTTTTTGTTTTGTTTTATTTTGATTTTAAAACCAATCTTTTTTTTTTTTAATTATATTTGTATACAGCGATCCCCCCCACCACCACCACCGCCGCCACCGCAACCGCTGATTTCCGCAAAGTAGGATTGCCCCCCCCAACTGACATATATGTGCATGTATATTTGTATATAATATCAATAAATACATATTCAACACTATGAATGCTTATAATAACAATTAAACATTCAAAAATACTGCAAAAGATGTAAATAAAATATAAATACACACACACAGACACAGACACAGACATGCGCACACAGACGTAAAAATAAAACACATAAATAAAACACATAAAAATGTAAGTAGTTTTGTTGGGTTGGATTTTTTTTTTTTTTTGGTTGTTTGTTTTTTTTTGTTTGTTTTTTTTTTTTTGCATAATTGGCCTTGTTTTGTGGCTTTTTTTTTTTTTTTTTTTTTTAAACCCGTGATGGACTGAAGCCGCAGAAACTGAAGCACGAAGTAGCGCGGGATCATTGCCTGCACTTATGACAATCATTATGTGAAGGGAAAAATAAAACACAAAAAGTCATGAAATTATTGGAAAATAACCGTGGGGTTGCAGCGGTTGTGTGATCCAGCGCCTTACTGTGCATTTGACGATAAAGATTTTCCACTCGCTAGTAAAAAAAGAAAATACTACTGAAAATCATTACAGCCCACGAAGATATAGTTAATACAGCACATGCACCGAGAGCAGAATTTAAGTGGAAATTTGGAGTCAGATTCTGGATATTGGAAGACTGGAGCAATGCTTTATTCCTTGTGGCTTTAATTTCCTGTGACTAGAAGGCTAAAACTCAAAGTCCCAGCATGCCTAAATAACTGCCTTCTTTCAACTGTTGTGCTCTGCCATTTTAAAGAATGACTGGGTTTGGCAGCACTGCCATGTTTGCTGGAGGAACAGTTTATGTTCTTCTGTGTTTGTTTACTGTGGTTTCTGGTCATAAAAGTCAGAACAACTGAGAGGGCAGTGTCTTCCTCTCTCTCTCTCTCTCTCTCTCTCTCTCTCTCTCGCTCTCTCTCTCTCTCTCTATCTCTCCAAAATATCCTGGTTTTCCCACTGCATTGTTGAAGTTAACAATAAGTCTATCAACTTGTTGTTCCCACACATAAGCATTGTGTGTGTGTGTGTGTGTGTGTGTGTGTGTGTGTGTGATATCATTATCTGAATGACTTAATTCTAAATTATGGACATGGAGAGGCTGCAAGTCCATCCCATATGATTCAGGGCAAAGGCTGGGTACACCCTGAACAGCTTGTTGGCCCATTATAGGGCCCCTCATACTCACACCTAGAGGAAACCCACACAAGCAAGGGAATAACATGCAAACTCCACCCAGCTATATCGTACAGATTGCCACAGGAATCTTTATGCTGTTTGTGGTGTCCGATTCTGTTTTACATTGATTTGATGAAAACCAGCCATAGTGATGTCTTTCACACACTTTAATGCAAAAACAGATGGAGCTCAGGATTTGCAATTCAAGCCCAGCACACCCTCAGACTGAGACAACAAAACTATTCATTTGAAAGTAATACTGTACTGAAGCTCGATAAAAGCAACTGTACTTCACATTAACGTCACTGATAAACTGAAAAAAAAAAAAAAAAAAATCATGAATAAACAATGAAACACATCATTTCAGATAAGGAGAATATCTCCATAAGCCTTGACCTAATCCATGGAGCTGATGAATTCTGCATTCAGTCTCAGACATGAGCAGACCATTCCATCACTTCCAAGACAAATATTTCCACATAAGCCTCTCCGCTTTTTTCTTTTCTCAGACATTAATAAAAGCTCTGCATCTGTAGGAGCAACCGTTGCTGTCTCCTGTTGGCTTGTCCTGGCCTTCTGCCAAGCCTGCATATGAGAAGCCTTCAGTCCTCTGGTATGTCGAAGGCAAATCAAAAATAGTTACGCATGCAGGTGACATCAAGGAAATTGAAATAATAAAATATGGTATCTTATAGCGTCGCAGAGTATTGAATGGTTTCTGTTAACATGCAGGTTAGAAAATAACAGCTCGGAAAGTCATGTGAAGGTAGTAAAAAGGTTTGTGGGTAAATTACATAATGTGCTCTCCATTTCGACCATTTTACACATGAATGGCTGGTTTTTTAACTGGAACGTCAACTTTGTAGAAGGCCATTAGGCTTTGAATAAATTGAATATGACACAGTTCAGTGTGTTATTATATCTATTATAGATCTGAAGCTGAACCTAAATGACTACCATGTGGCAAACACCTGACATTCATTTAAAGACTTGATACACACCAATGCTTATGCCGTTTTTGTCGCACTGATAATATGCACTTAAAGTAAACAGAACACATTGTAAAACAGTCTATACAATACTACTTTCTTTCACACCAACCATTCTTCATGTTAGAGATAAAAATATGAAACGTTAATAAAGCATTTCTCACTAGCACTTTGCTTTTCTTTATTATCTTTCCATCATTGTGGAAATCCATTAACATTTCATGCTTGGAGCAACATTTTCCTTCATATTTAATGCATGTATAAAAAGAATTCACAATCACTTAACCATGTTACCTAAATACGTTCACCCCTCAAAGATTAGTCACATGATCAACCTGAAATACCATCTGAAGTTAATTGAATGAAGAAACACTTTACATTTTAATGTGATATTGACTAGCAAACCTGTTTCTTATTATTATCATCATCATCATTATTATTAACGACAAAAGCAACAATATAATATGATCATTACTCCTCCTCCTCCTCCTCCTCCTCTTCATAATAATAATAATTCTGTCTTCCTTTTGGCTTTTTCCCTTTTACTCGGGAGTCGCCACAGCGAATCATCTGATTCGCACGTTTGATTTGGCAGAGGTTTTTACGTCGGATGCCCTTCCTGTCACAACCCTTTTTAGCAAGGGACAGAAACACGCTGACGACTTTGCAGCTACTCTTTACGAAAGTCAGCAATGGTTCTTTTACATGCCTCTCACCATAGACTGTGACAGACATGGCCCGCCTTTGATAACACAGTTAGCTGCACTGTGTGCACTGTGTGGACAGTGACAACCCTGTGGAGAGTGGGACTCGAACCCCCAACCTTTGGATCAGCGATCCAGCGCCCTATACCACTAGACCACCACTGCCCCCACTTCATAATAATAATAATAATAATAATAATAATAATAACAACAACAACTAACTTTCATGGTAACAATGTATAATAAATGTTACTGTGTATTTTTGCTAATGCTATGGTTTTATGTATGTATGATGTATGTGTATTTGTATATACATACAGACGCTCCCTGACTTACATTTTAGTTCGGTTCTGGACGGCCGAACGTAAGGTGAAAAAAACCCCGCAAGTTCTTACTGTATGTTCCAGTGACGTATGATGTTCATACTGTACTATACATCCATAAATGCCATTACTGTATCTCATAAAACACCCCTAAATCAATTATTATAAACATAACATTGTAAAATAATATCAAATATATCAAATAATATCAACATTAATTTCAAATAAATTAAATTCAAGCAAAATGATTTCAAATAGATAAATTTTAATTAAATTCACTCATCAAATAACATATACAGTATCAAATATAACCTTTAACATTCTCTGTGATGCGATCTTTCTGCTTGTAAATGGTTCCAATGGTCGACGGATGGTAACTTTACATGAAGCTGAGCAGGGTCACTTTACATGAAGCTTAAAACAGCCAATCAACACTTACAATATGTGAGGCGCTCAACTGAAAGTAGTTCACTTGCTTGTGCTTGAGACAAAGCGTGGTCGATGGAGCCATTTGGAAGAAACGTGCAACGGTCGCATATTTTTCAACAGCATCAATTTTCTTGTTAATAGTCATCTTCGTTTCTAACAAGATGGCTTACCACTTTTTCTGATTACCACTATCACTACTAAGCTTACGCTTCTGACCAACCATATTTGCTTAGGGTTACAAAAGTCCGCAAAACAGTGTAAACACAAAGATCACAGAGACGACATCTTAACACAAGGGTAACATGCAGTGAACTGGGAAGAAGGAGGAGCACGTTCAGTCTGTCGTTTGTAAACAATGGCCGCAGCGTCATGCGTAGGTAGCATATTACGTCAGCGTACTACGTAGGTACGTCTCATACTACAGAGAGCACGCTAAACTCAAAATTTGATGTAATTTGTTTGTTTTGTTTTTTCTTTTTTAAATGTAAAATCGAAAAATACATAAAACGAATGAACGTAAAGTGGGGGTGTCTATATATATATATATATATATATATATATATATATATATATATATATATATATATATATATATATATATATATATATATATATATAAAATAAACTTTAACAAATAGAGTATTTTAACTGAGATGGCTCTAGATTTCTTTACTTACTAAAAAGTAATTACACAAAATATATATTGTCAGGTGGAAAGCTAGAGCTACAATATAGGTAGCAGCAGTTATTTTCTGCTCAGTCAACTGAACACCTCTGCCAACAGCATATGAAAGAGGATCATTTGTTTGGGAGCCACAGTTTGTGGTGTCCCCTGATTATTTCAGGCATTCCTTGTTTGCCTCTTTCCTTTCTAGAGGAATCAACATACAAGTCAAGACAGACCTCCTCTTATCTCTATATCTCTGGTTCACTCATTCTGAAGCCTGTGGCCATGAGAATGTTTAGTTCAGTAAGTCTATATGTCACTAAAGGACAAAGGACAAGCAGCAGTATAAATCATCTCTCTTTTTATGCAGTGGACCCTAAAGGGTTAGCATAGATTGGCAGTCAGTTAAAAAGGAAACACACTGGGTCCATTTGAGGTGTATAGTGTATAGTGAGATAATGCTTTATAGATGGAATCACTAGAAAAAAACCTGAAAAGTAAATAAACACTGCTGTTGAGGTGGCTCATAAGCACTTTTTTAAAGACTCAACACTGTAACTCGCACGCAAATACATTTATTTCAGTACACTAGTGGCACAGCGGTTAAGGCTTAAGGTAGTGGAACACTGTTATGACCTTAAAGAATTATATATATATATATATATATATATATATATATATATATATATATATATATATATATATATATATAAAGTAGAAATAAAGGACAGGACAAAGACTTTCTATTGAAACTTCATTTTCATTTTCAATAGAAAGTCTTTGTCCTGTCCTTTTATTTCTACTTATATTTGCTCTACGAAAAAGTATTGAGCACTCTCTTATGGAAGGATCTACTCAGAAAATTCTCTCTCTCGCTATATATATATATATATATATATATATATATATATATATATATATATATATATTTATATATATAAATAAATGAATGTCCATTAATATATTGATTATAAAAGCTGTCTGTTCAATACTGATGATGAAACAGATATTGGATGGCTGCAGTCACAATATCTTTGCTGCCGATGACATTTCCTTGAAAGTTGCAGTGTCTTAACCTAACATTTGCTTCATCAATACTCTGGTACCCCTTCAGGAATCACCATCTTATCGTGGCAGAGGATTTTGCATGTCCTAATACCTTAGAAGCTATATTGGTGGGGGCATTATGCCCCTGGTAGGGTCTCCCAAAGCAAGCAGGTCCTAGGTGAAGATCCAGCCAAAGCGTGGTTCAAAAGACTCCTACATGGAGAAACATATAAGGTCACAGTTGACCTTGCTGAGACACAAGTCACCGGGGTCTCCCTGGAGCCAGGACTAGGGGAGAGCTCAAAGGCAAGTGCCTGGTGGTCAGGCTTCTGCCCAGCTGGGTTCAACCCAAAAAGGAGACATTTAAAGAAATCCTCAATCCCATCAACATGCCCTCTGTGGAAGAACAAGACTCTGGTACCTTAAGCAAGAGTCCATCCATCACTGGGGCTGACGTAGTCAAAAAGCTCCTTGGCGGTCAGGATCCAGGGATGGATGAGATCTGCTGTGAATATTTCATGGCTCTGTCTTGACTGTCTTGGTTGGCACGTCTCTGCAATATCGAGTGGTCACTGCAGGCCATACCACTGGATTGACAAATTGGGGTGGTAGTACCTCTTTTTAAAAAGGAGGACCGGAAAGAATGTTCCATGTCTATGCAGGAAAGTCTATGCAGGGGTACTGGAGAGAAAGATTCAACTGATGGTTGAACCTCAGATTCAGGAGGAACAATTTCGTCCTGGCCACGGCACTCTTAACCAGCTCTATACACTCCAAAGGATCCTGGAGGGGGGCTAGGAGTTTACCTAATCTGTCCATGTGTGTTTTGTGGATTTAGAGAAGGCTTTCGATTATGTCCCTCGGGCTATCTTGTAGGGCGTGCTCCAGGAGTATGGTGTACTGGATCCGTTGCTCCAAGCCATTTGGTCTCTGTATCACTGGAGCCAGAGTTTGGTCCGCATTGGTAACAACAGGTCGAGTTCGTTTACAGAGAGGGTTGGAATCTACCAATGCTGTCCTTTGTCACTGATTCTATTCATTGTTTTTATGGAAAGAGGAGGAGGAGGAGGAGGAGGAGGAGGAGAATTCTGTGCATGTGTACGACACAAATTCCAGCGAGGAAAGGCTCGAAGTGAGCTCCCACAAGACCAGTGCTTCTCAAATAGTGGGGACCCTGGGGAACATGCTTTTTTGCCATACTGCACTAGAATTAAGTGTAATTGCCATCCTCTACCATAGGTAGCGATAGTGCTCTCACTGCATTGCCAATGGTGTAAGGGAAAAGCACAGAGCAAACGCTATGAAGTGCAGTAAACACTATTTACAGTTGTGTGCGGGGTACTGGGACTGGGACATGATTTTTTTTTCTTCCTATAGGGGGCATCACAGAAAATAATTGAGAAGCACTGCACAAGGCATTCTTGAAGCGCGACGATTGAAGCTTGTATCATGAAAAATTAATTATTAAAGACACTTGGAAGTCAAGGTACCACTGTGTATATATATATATATATATATATATATATATATATATATATATATATATATATATATAATGCAGCCGTGAGGGGGGGGCACAAACCAGTGTCTCTCCCTCACGCCGGTCCCAAGCCCGGATAAATGCAGAGGGTTGCGTCAGGAAGGGCATCCGGCGTAAAACAAATGCCAAATAAACTATGCGAATCACAAGAAAGGATGACATACCGGATCGGTCGAGGCCCGGGTTAACAACGACCGCCATCAGTGCCGTCAACCAACAGGGTGCTGATGGAAATTGGACTACTGTTGGTCGAAGACGCCGAAGAAGGAGAGGCGGGAGGCGTGTCCGTTGCCAGAGAGAGAAGAGGAAAGGCATGAGTCTAGGACTGAAAGTAGGGACTTTGAATATTGGAACTATGACAGGAAAAGGTAGAGAGCTGGCAGACATGATGCAGAGGAGGAAGGTGGACATACCGTGTGTTCAGGAGACCAGGTGGAAAGGTCGCAAGGCTAGAAGCATAGGAGCAGGGTTTAAGCTGTTTTATCACGGTGTGGATGGGAAGAGAAATGGAGTAGGAGTCATCTTGAAGGAGGAGTTTGCCAGGAATGTTCTAGAAGTGAAAAGAGTGTCAGACAGAGTGATGAGTCTCAAGTTAGAAATTAAAGGTGTGATGGTCAATGTTGTTAGTGCTTATGCCCCACAGACAGGATGTGAGCGAGAAGAGAAGGAGAGATTCTGGAGGGAGTTAGATGAAGTGATGCAGAGTACCCCAGAGGTGAAAGAGTGGTCATTGGGGCAGACTTCAATGGACATGTTGGTGCAGGAAACAGAGGGGACGAGGAAGTGATGGGTAGGTTTGGTATCCAGGACAGGAACGCATGAAGGACAGATGTTGGTAGATTTTGCAAAAATGATGGAAATGGCTGTGGTGAATACTTTCTTCCAGAAGAGAGAGGAGCATAGGGTGACTTATAAAAGTGGAGGTAGGAGCACACAGGTAGACTACATCTTGTGCAGGCGATGTAATTTAAAGGAAGTCAGTGACTGCAAAGTAGTAGCGGGTGAGAGTGTTGCCAAACAGCATAGGATGGTGGTGTGCAGGATGATGCTGATGGTGAGGAAGGTGAAGAAGGCAAAGGCAGAGCAGAAGACAAAGTGGTGGAAGCTGAAAAATGAAGAGTGTCGGGTTGTCTTCAAGGAGGAGTTGAAACAGGCTTTGGGTGGTCAGGAAGTGCTTCCAGATGACTGGACAACTACAGCGAATGTGATCAGGGAGACAGGTAGGAGAATACTTGGTGTGTCATCTGGAAGGAAAGTAGATAAGGAGACTTGGTGGTGGAATGAGGAAGTGCAGGAGTGTGTACAAAGGAAGAGATTAGCTAAGAAGAAGTGGGACATTGACAAAACCGAAGAGAGTAAACAGGAGTACAGGGAGACACAGCGTAAGGCAAAGGTAGCAGTGTCAAAGGCCAAACAGAGCGTTTGATGACTTGTATGCTCGGTTGGAAAGTAAGGAGGAGAAAATGATTTATACAGGTTGGCACAGCAGAGAAATAGAGCTGGGAAGGATGTGCAGCAAGTTAGATTGATAAAGGACAGAGAGGGAAATGTATTGACTGATGACAGAAGTGTGCTGGGAAGATGGAAAGAGTACTTTGAAGAGCTGATGAATGAGGAAAATGAGAGAGAAAAAAGAGTAGAAGAGGTTGCCATTGAGGAGCAGGAAGTAGCAAAGATTAGTAAGGGTGAAGTGAGGAGGGCATTGAAGAGGATGAAGAATGGAAAGGCAGTTGGTCCTGATGACATACCGGTGGAGGTATGGAAGTGTCTAGGAGAGGTAGCAGTAGATTTTCTGACAAGAACATTTAACAAGGTCTTAGAGAGTGAGAGGATGCCAGAGGAATGGAGGAGAAGTGTGCTGGTGCCCATTTTTAAGAACAAGGGAGACGTGCAGAGTTGTGGCAACTACAGAGGGATAAAGTTGATGAGCCATACGATGAAGTTATGGGAAAGAATAGTGGAAGCTAGACTAAGGGCAGAAGTCAGCATTTGTGAACAACAGTTTGGTTTCATGCCCAGAAAGAGCACCACAGATGCAGTGTTTGCCTTGAGGATGTTAATGGAGAAATACAGAGAAGGTCAGACGGAGCTGCATTGTGCCTTTGTGGATCTGGAGAAAGCATATGACAGGGTGCCGAGAGAAGAACTGTGGTATTGCATGAGGAAGTCTGGAGTGGCAGAGAAGTATGTTAGAGTGGTGCAGGACATGTATGAGAGATGTAAGACAGTGGTGAGGTGTGCTGTCGGTGTGACAGAAGAGTGCAAGGTGGAGGTGGGACTGCATCAAGGGTCAGCTCTCAGCCCCTTCTTGTTCGCTATGGTGATGGACAGGCTGACAGACGAGGTTAGACAAGATTCCCCATGGACTATGATGTTTGCAGATGACATTGTAATCTGTAGTGAGAGCAGAGAACAAGTGCAGGAAAATCTAGAGAGGTGGAGGTATGCCCTGGAAAGGAGGGGAATGAAGATTAGCCTCAGTAAGACAGAATACATGTGCATGAATGCCAAGGACCAAAGAGGAACAGTGAGATTACAGGGAGCAGAGATAAGAAAGGTGGAGGATTTTAAGTACTTAGGCTCAACAATACAGAGCAATGGAGAGTGTGGAAAAGAGGTGAAGAAGCGTGTGCAGGCAGGTTGGAATGGTTGGAGAAAAGTGTCCGGTGTGATGTGTGATAGGAGGGTATCGGCAAAAATGAAAGGAAAAGTGTACAAGACGGTGTTGAGGCCAACGATGCTGTATGGGTTAGAAACAGTGGCCCTGGGGAAAAGACAGGAGGCAGAGTTGGAGGTAGCAGAGATGAAAATGTTGAGGTTCTCTTTGGGAGTAACGAGGATGGATAGGATTAGGAATGAGCACGTCAGAGGGACAGCACATGTAAGACGTTTTGGAGACAAAGTCAGAGAGGCTAGATTGAGATGGTTTGGACATGTACAGAGGAGGGATAGTGAGTATATTGGTAATAGGATGCTGAGGCTGGAACTACCAGGCAAAAGGCCTAGAGGAAGACCAAAGAGACGATTCATGGATGTGGTAAAGGAGGACATGAAGGTCGTTGGTGTAAGAGAAGAAGATGCAAAGGATAGGGTGAGATGGAGGCAGATGATTCGCTGTGGCGACCCCTGAAGGGAAAAGCCGAAAGGAAAAGAAGAAAGGAAAAGAAGATATATATATATATATATATATATATATATATATATATATATATATATATATATATTTGTGTGTGTGTGTGTGTGTGTGTGTGTGTGTGTGTGTAGGTACATGTGTTTCTTTATTTCTTTATATACTATAGCTGAAAGTTTACATTAAGCTCTTTTGAATTCTTTTTAGTGATCTTTTAAGATACATTCTATAGCCATGTGTTGTAAGAAGTCCAGGTAATGTCATCATTAAATCACATAGCAAAACATGCTGTTTAATGCCATGGAATGCTGAAAAATATACTAGCAAAAGTTCAGGTGGGACCATCTCATTATAGTGTCGGACATTTCGAAGGCTTTTGAAATATCCCTAAGCAGAAAGATATGAACAACCTTTATTGGTAATGATTGGTCCAGGCTTTGAAGAATATCCCAGCAGAGGTAAGAGAAAAAAGCCTCTGGCAAATGACCCATGGTTTTCCGGAGCATTCTGTACTGTTTAACTTCCTCCTAACTGGAGACAGACTTTTGTAAAGAAATGCTGACCTGAAAGTAATAATGTGGTTGAATAGTTGTTGGCAGTTAAATGAATACTTTTTTCCTTTTTGATAAATAATTTAATTTCTTTCACTATTTCATTTTTGTTTTGTTTGTACAGGAAAGTCTTTGTCGAACTTTTGTACCTAACAACAATACACACAAAATAAGTAAACCTGTACTGCTGTAATGTATTTTTACAGGTAATAAGAAAGTACAGTGGACCCTCACTACTTCATGCTTCATTTTCTGTGGCCTCAGTGCATTGTAGGTTTTTCAAAAATATGCATTTAAAAATAAAAAAAAAATTAAAAATAAGGAAATTAAGAAAAAAATAGGAAAAGGAGTATTGAAAATGCTGCACAACAAGGCCAATGATGCAAAAAAAAAGCAAAAAAAAAAAAACTGAAAACAAACAAAAGCAAAAAAAACAACCCAAAACCCCCCAGCATAACTACTTACATTTTTATGTGAGGTGCGCAGACGTCGATCCTTCTTCGTGGAAATCGGCAGTCACGGGGGGGGTTCTCGGTCCCCATTAACCGCGGAAAGTGATTAATCCCTGTATAAGCAGTGCAATAATTCTGTAAATAATTTTCCATTGTTTAAGAATGAACTGAATATTAAAATCCACTCGTAAAGATGAGCTGATGGCCTGCTGCAATGGTTTCTAAAACTGAGAGTGTGAAGTGCAGAACTTAAGCTTCTTCAAGCTTAATGAGAGGTGGAGAATGCTGTATTGCCTTAGGATCTGAGATGTTTCTTTTCCATTTTGGAAAAGTCTGGCTTCTGTAGCATCTGAAATCAACTCAGGATGAGCCTGCTCATATGACTCTAAAATACTTTAATGCACATTTCACCCCAAAGTCTGGTTTGCATGCCACACTCAGGCAGGTTTTAGCACAGCTCCTGAGCAGGGTCCATAGGCATGGAAAATTGCCCCCAAAATACCCACCCCAATCATGTCATCAATAAAAAACATATTTAGTATTAAAAAATGAGACTGAAACCCAAAAAGAGCCTCATACAATTCAGGATTACAAATGTTTTTAAATAAAGGGAATATGATCACTCATTCTAAAGATATTATCATTTCTGTCTTCATATTCATATTCATGTTAATGCTATTAATGATCGATTATTAATTCGAGTGTGTCATAGGGACGTCGAGCAATTTGCATAAGACTTGTGGAGGACCAAAGATGAGATTATCACATTTCAGACTGGCTGACTATAGGCCTTCCTCAGTTCATGGGTCCAAAACCCCAGTGGAACCTCAGACCCCTGATTTTTTACTCCACAGTATCAATAGGGAGATCAATAGGGAAATCTCAGTAATTGACAGCTGTTATTGGAGGTCGTCTCAGGCATGGTTTAGTTGGACATGGGTAGGGTACACATCAGTGTGCTCACTAACAGATTTAAATCACATGCACTTTTCATTCATTCATTCATTTGCTTGACAACCACTTAATCCAACTAGGCTTGCGGGGAGCCTGGGGACTATCTCTCTGGGCAAAGGCAGGGCGCCTACAGAACAGTGTGCCAGTCCATCACAAGGTAACTGCAATTTGATACAGCCAGTTAGCCTAATGAGTATGTCTCTATATTGTTGGAGGAAACCAGAGTACCCTGAGAAAACCCACACAAGCACAGGGAGAACATGAACACCACACAGATATACCTTCACCATTGAGGTGACCGGAACCCAGGATCCTACTGCCATTCTAATCACTACACAACTGTGTTCACCGGGTGAATAACCGGTTAAGTAAATAGCAGTGGGCAAGGCTACAGAATGTTCACTCAGTGTTGGCTGCCTCCATGAAAATCATTTCATACATGCAGCACAACTTACTGAAAATCACTACATTGCATAATTGATATGGTTGAATAACACGTGTTTAGCAAGAGAATGACAAAAATGAACATCAAAAAGAAAAGCATAACTTTCTAAACATAGTTTGACTGAAACTATGACTGAAACATACAATTACATGTACATGGTATGGTAGGCCTCCGTCAGTCCCGAAGGACTATGGCTGCGCTCTGGCTGGTATCCCGGCTGGTGATACTCCCCAGTGCACAGAGCCCGGGTAGGGAGTAATGAGGGACAGGCTGTTACCCAAGCAGCAAGTCCCCCGTCTCGGCGCCACCGGAAGGATCCAATGGAAAGGCAAGTGCCGATACAACTGGGTTCCGGTGCCGTTGCAGGAGAGAATCTACGGTCAATTTAGAACAGCCAATTAACCTACAGTGCACGTCTTTGGATTGCGGGAGGAAACCGGAGCACCCGGAGGACACAAGCACGGGGAGAACATGCAAACTCCACACAGAAACGCCCAGGCCGGGAATTGAACCCGGGCCTTCTTGCTGTGAGGCGGACATGCTAACCACTATGCCACCGTGCTGCCTAATTGTGTATATATATATATATATATATATATATATATATATTTACACACACACAGGGATCCCTCACTTTCCACAGTTCATTGAGACTGAGATCCCCCCGCAACCATCAAATTCTGTATACGTGCAGCAAGTATATGTGTATATAATATTAATAAATACATATTCAAGCCTATAAATGATTATAATAACAATTAAACATTCAAAAATAATGTATGAGATGTAAATTAAATATAAATAAATACACACACATACATTTTTATGTGAGGTGAGCATCTGTGTATATCTGTGCATATATATATATATATCGCAGGTTACCTTCACAGTATATTATTGCTTCACGCTACAGAAACTGGGGATAAGCACCGGCCTGATGAGCCACTATGGCTCGGGTATAAAAAGCCCAGCAGACTTTACATTACTTTTTTATATATATATATATATATATATATATATATATATATATATATATATATATATATATATATATATATATATATATATATATATATATATGTGTGTGTGTGTGTGTGTGTGTGTGTGTGTGTGTGTGTATACATTGTATACTGTTTATATATTTATATAATGTTTACATATACACTCATGCCTCGGTTTAACGGACAAATAGTGGGGACACTGCTCCGAAGTCCCCGATTGTCTAAAGTTTCCGATATTTCAATGATTACGTTACGAAAAACTTTTACTTAAGCACACTATGTAATCTGCAAATGTAAATACTGTACGTATACTCTGTAAATGCACCCCATAAAATAGTAATGTAGACAGTACAGTATGTCGAACATAGAAATGTGTTAAATATCATTCAGGCTTACCAATAGATGAGCAGGTGTGGCTTGATATGATGTCGTGATCGTATAGTGGGAGACTTAGCATTTTACTATTCTGAGTCACTGGAGCTTCGCGGCTCCATTGATGTACACGTACTGCTGGTTTCAGGCTGTTGAGGAGTTGAAGATGGTAAGCCTGATGTAGACGGTGTTGGTTTGCTTGGTGAAGGTGGGCTGGTTGGTATCCTTGGTGCATCCGCTGAGCCTGCAGTTTGTTTTGGTCTGAAGAAAGTGTCTAACTTCAACTGCTTGCCACTTGAGAATTGCTTTCTTGTTATTGTTTCTCGCAAATTTCTGAGATTTGCATAATGAGCAGACACTTCTCTGTTCTTGGAATAATCGAGGTAGCGTAGCACTAAGTCAAGAGCACTGCACACTTCAGAAAGTTTGTGCAGCATAACCGGCACCTCGTCTTCGTCCTCGCTGCTGCTACTGTCCCGGGTAGCCAGAACCTCAGCAGCAATCTCTACACGTGTTGCTACACAGATATAAACAATGCGACCTCTGGCCATCTGGCGGTCACTTTCAGAAACAATGGCTCATGTCCGGACGATCCGGACTAGTCGGAAGCTACAGATTTTGTCTGTTGTAACCGAAATCCATTAAAGCGAAGTCCGTAAAACCGAAGCATGAGTGTACATCAATAAATATGATCACAGTACAAAATTAAAAAGTTTTTACTTAATCATTACTACAGTTTACTGCATTATTACTGTATTAATGAGTAAGACTGTCTATAGAATGTGTTTAACAAGCATATTTTAGAGGATGTAATATCATACATAGTGTTTTCCTTCCGCGTTAATAATTCGCACATGTAATATGATACATCGGGTTTTACTTCCGGGTAAATAACTTGCAAAATTTCTTGATCCGCGGGAAGGGCCTGAACCGAACCCCCTCAAAAAACGGGGGCCCACTGTACCATAAAATGATGAATAAACATTTATATTAACAAGATTAATTAGTAATGATTTTACACATGCTCCGGGAACATCAGAATCGTCTTCAACAAAGCTTGAACATCTCTTCATCAGAAACATAGTGACGTCATCCGCCTTTAAACATCCTACTTGAACTTTCACATAGAAGCTTAGGCAGAGCTGTTGTTGTTTATTAAGTCGATGGGTGTGCATAAGAGCTCATGGGCAATGAAATAAGAGGTCTGAGAGTTGACCTTAAAATCAGACGGACAGCACATGTAAGACGTTTTGGAGACAAAGTCAGAGAGGCTAGATTGAGATGGTTTGGACATATACAGAGGAGGGATAGTGAGTATATTGGTAGTAGGATGCTGAGGTTGGAACTACCAGGCAAAAGGCCTAGAGGAAGACCAAAGAGACGATTCATGGATGTGGTGAAGGAGGACATGAAGGTCGTTGGTGTAAGAGAAGAAGATGCAAAGGATAGGGTGAGATGGAGGCAGATGATTCGCTGTGGCGACCCCTGAAGGGAAAAGCCGAAAGGAAAAGAAGAAGAGTTGACCTTAAAATTGCTTTCTCAAATGGACTTTATTGCAGATAAAACTCGGCGGATTTTACAAACTGCCCTAAAAGCATAATCCTGTGACCTTACAAGCTCATCGGTGGTTGAACCAGATGTCTTTCCTGTTTGTTCTATATCCTGTTTGATGCTGAGTTTTTGGCTAAAGTTTATCCAGTCGCTGGATGATTGCAGTTTGTGCATATAGTCAACATACTCTTTTTCGCTGGGTTTCATTACTCTAAGGAGCTGTGGACAGCTGTTTCCCGTCTCTTCCTCTCTTGTGCTCTCTCCAATTCAGATGTTTCCTGTGGATGATCTTATGGGTCAGCTTTGGTAATAATATTGGAGGGGATCAGCAAAGCCGCAAGCCTTAAACTAACAGGCCTGTGGTTCTTTTCCAGTCTACAAAATAACCCTTTTCATGCTTTGTGGTATCCAAGACAAACTTTTGGAAAACCAGCTAGTATAATAATAATTTATATAACGTTCCTAACCTTGATCATTGAACAGATGACTGCAGACTACCCTCTGTCTCATGAAAAACATATGAACATCAAATATGTTGTAGTTTGATTTTCCTCTGCAATCTAAGGCATAGTTACTCTGAAATGGAAGTTGTGTTTTATGGTGTATCGTCTTAACATGCAGAGAAATATTTGCTGAATAAATTGTAGTGAAGGTTCCGAATGTTATTGTTGTTGTAGGATGCTGTGCCAACAATAGTCTTTCCATTTTCAGTGGATTCCGAAAGTGTTGTTGGTTTTAGAAGACAACTTAATAACCCGGAAAACTGAAATTTTACCAATCTAGACATTTTTACATAACTATCTATAGAATATTCTATGGTTTGTTCATCATCATCATTCATTTTCTGTAACCGCTTCATCCTAATTAGGGTCGCGGGGAGGCTGGTGCCCATCCCAGCCAACTCAGAGCGAGGGCAGAGTACACCCTGGACAGCTCGCCAGGCCATCGCAGGGTGGAAACACGCTGACGGCTTTGCAGCTACTCTTGCCGAAAGTCAGCAATGGTTCTTTTACATGCCTCACACCATGGACAGTGAGAGACATGGCCCGCCTTTGATAACCCAGTTAGCTGCACTGGGGGGGGTGGGGGGCAGTGACAACCTTGTGGAGAGTGGGACTCGAACCCCCAACCTTTGGATCAGCGATCCGGCACCTTGTACCACTAGACCACCACTGCCCCCTGCCCTCTATGGTTTGTATAATTAATAAAGTGCAACAGCAAACTACACAACTCCATTACTTCAATTTATTTTGCTACAGGGCAGTATAATCCTTTTTTTTTTCTTCTTTTTTGCAGTAGAGCAGTAAACCACATGCAATGAACGAATGTCAATCATGATTCATCCTCCTTTCTTGAACCCAATATAAACAATCAGGCAGAAAACAAACCTATATTTCTAAAACTAGTCACCGAATTTGTGAGCTATAATTCATGCTCAGTAAAATATGGTTGAATTAGCATCCTGTTTGCAACGTTGCGTGACTGATGTGTTCTTCGGCTGATGAGTTCTGGGATAAATTTTCACTTTTGCATGACTTTATGAGAGAAATGCATTACAGTAAATGTGTTTTAATGGCACTCGGTCGCATGTGGTTGTATTGCACCATTACTACAAAGCTATTGTCAAGCTACTCAAGAATTGAACTAAGCTGGGAGCTTGACCACAATTAGCAAGTTCTGACATTAATTCATGTCGACTAGAGCACATGAGTGCATTTTCAGATTCATCGTTCATTTATCCATTTTCTGAACTGCTTAATACTAATCAGGGTCTAGTTTTAGTTTAGTTTTTATTATTTTTAGGATTCCTCAGTTCTGCGGCTAATGGGGACCGAGATCCCCCCACGACCACCGATTTCCGCGAAGTAGGCTCAACCCCACCCCCAACCGCTGACTGACGTATATGTACATGTATATGTGTATATAATATAAATAAATACATATTTAACGCTATAAAATGCTTATAATAACAATTAAACATTCAAAATAATACATAACATGTAAATAAAATATAAATACACACACATACAGACGTTTGCGTCGCGCGCGCACACACACACACAGATCTGCGTCTCACATAAAAATGTAAGTAGCTTTGTTAGGGTTTTTTTTTTTTTTGCATAATTGGCCTTGTTTTGTGGCATCTTCCTTAACTTTTTCCCTATTTTTTAATTCTTCAATGAATATTTTTGAAAAACCCGTGATGCCCTGAAGCTGCAGAAACTGAAGCACAAAGTAGCGATGGATCACTGTATTATTATTATTATTATTATTATTATTATTATTATTATATTTGGGGGCAGCCGTGGCCTAATGGTTACACAAGCAGATTCGGGGCTAAAAGGTTGATAGTGCAATTCCCGAACCATCAGGGAAAAAGGCGTGGTGGGCGGGTCAGGAGCAACACCTTCCCTTTTTCCATCTCCATGACTGAAGTGGCCTTAATCAATGCACTTGACTACTCTCCGGGCACTGCAGTGTGTGGCAGCCCGCTGCTCCAAGTGTGTGCTCACCATTTATGTGTGTGTGTTTGTGTGTGTGTGTGTGTGTGTGTGTGTGTGTGTGTGTGTGTGTGTGTGTGTGTGCGCGCTTACTTTGGATGGGCTAAATGCAGAGCTACACTTTCCCTGTGGGATTAATACAACATATCAAAAATGTTAATTTGTTGTCTGAACCGCTTAATCCTAATTAGGATCATGGGGAGGCTGGTGCACATCTCCGCTGGTTCTGGGTACACCCTGGACATCTCACCAGGTCATCACAGGGACAACACTCTCACTCACTCCTATGGACGATTAGGAAACAGTGAATTAGCCTACTGTGCACGTTTTTGGACTGTGGGAGTAAACTGGAGTACCCGGAGGAAACCCACGCAAACACAGGGAGAACATGCTCACAGAAACTCCACACAGAAATGCCCAAGCTGGGAATCAAACCCAGAACCTTCTTGCTGTGAGGCAGACATGCTAACCACTAGGCCACTGTATGCCTCATATCAAAAATAAATAAATAATATTAAATTTTAAAAAATCGAAGCCAATGTCTTTATATCTAAGTATGATATAATAACAAATACTGTATAATAAAGTATAGTTTTCTGCAATAGTGGAAGTGTTTTTATTCTTCATTTATTTATTTATTTATTTACTTATTTGCTGTTGTAGTTGATTATTGAAGTAAATGGTGCTATTTTATTATTATGTTTTAAAATATTGAAGACCTTTGTGAATGTTTAACAGTAGCAGACTTTGAAGACAAGCTGACAGCAGGCCTTGAGCTAATACTGAACACATGAGGACCGATGTGGGAACAGTTATTGTTGTTGGTGTTGGGAGTAGTATTTTAAATGCAACATTTTGGCAGACTGTGTATTGTCATGCATTGCTAACTGATGGTAAATATTCTAATTTTCATTTTCTGTAACTGCTTAATCCTAATTAGGGTCGTGAGGAGGCTGGTGCCCATCCCAGCCGACTCCGGGCAAGGGCAGAGTACTCCCTGGACAGCAGTAAATATTCTCCTCTATAATAATTTTCTTGCATAACATATTTGTATTTTTTTGCCGAGCAGGTCTTTTTCAGATCACAATCCTGAATCACATCGATTACAGATCCATTCCTATCTATACTATTACTATCATCTAATATCTATTATATTTCCCCTATCACCTCCTACACCTCTTCCGGTGGGCACCAAGGCATTCCCAGACCAGGTGAGAGACATTGTCCCTCCAGAGTATCCTGGTTTGACTCCGGGGTCTCTTCTTGGTTGGACTTGCCTGAAACACCACTCCAGATAAGTGTTCAGGAGGCATATGCCTGAGCCACATCAACTGGCTCCTCGTGATGCAGCGATCTTTAGAGTTATTAAATTAAACAAAGAAAATTAAGTCATCTAATCTCAGTCGATTCTGGGCGAGGGAAGAGTACACACTGGACAACTCACCAGGTAATCACAGGGCAGAAACACGCTGACGGCTATGCAGCCTACGCTTGATGAAAGTCGGCAATGGTTCTTTTACACACCTCTCACTACAGACAGTGGGAAACATGGCTGACATTTGCTAACCCAGTTAGGTGCACTGGGGGGACAGCAGTGACAACTCGGTGACAGTGTGGCTTAAACCCTCAACCTTGGGATTGGTAATCCAGCACCTTACCATGGGGCCAAGACTACCCCACCACTTTGAGCGTTGTCTCATAGTAAGATTGGCTCGTCCTGAGTTCATATCACCAGAATCCAGTCCAGTCCAGTCCAGTCCAGTCCAGTCAAGCAAGCAAGCAAGAAAGAAAGATAGACAGACAGACAGACAGACAGACAGACAGACAATTTTTAATATAATTGCTAATAAATACACTTTTGATGTGAATCACTGCAAGTACTGTATGTTAAGACAAAACATAAAACAATCATTAAAGGGCAAGTATTTTTAATTTTTTTTTCAACTAGAATGCAAAATTCTGCCTGAGTTCAATTCCCAGCCCAGGCGTTTCTGTGCGAAGGTTGCAGGGGTTTCCTCCAGGTCCTTCAGTTTCCGCCCACAGTCTAAAAATATGCACAATAGGCTGTTCTAAATCACTCGTAGGTGTGAGTGTGAATGATTGTGCGAGTGTTGGCCCTGTGATGGTCTGCCATGCTGTCAGAGATGTACTCCGCCTAGAGTTGGCTGAGATGGGCGTCAGCTTTTCTGTGACCCTAATTAGGATTAACGGGCTTAGAAAATAAATGAATGAATGGAAAATTCTAGAGTGTATTTGTGACCCAATGATCAAGCTAAATTGAAAATCGTCACAATGCCCCCCCCCCCCACACACACACACACATACACACATACATACATACATACATATATACCAGTGCCTCTCAGTTATTTTCTGTGCCCCCCCACCAATGTGCCTGAAATAAATAAAAACATCCTTATTTAAACTCACTTAACTTACTTATCTCTTAATATCTCCGTCTGTCTCCACATTTCTCTTCATTCCTGTTAGAAAATTTTCCGTGTTGTTTCTTGAGGGGTTGTTTACTGCACTTCATATTGTTTGCTCGTGCGAAAAACCACTACACCATAGCGTGACAATGAGAGCGCTACTGCCAGCCAGTGGAGTGGAGGTGCAGTTACACTTAATTCTCAAACACCCCACTATTTGAGAAGCACTGAAATATATATATATATATATATATATATATATATATATATATATATATATATATATATATATATATATATATATATATATATATATATATATATATATATATATGTGTACATATATACATACAGATGCTCCCCGACTTACGCTCATTCGTTTTACGTTTTTTTCGATTTCAAGTTTTTTTTAAATGAAATTTCAAGTTTAGACGTAACTTTACACTGACGTAATGACGTAATGACGCAATGACGTAATGACGCTTTGCAAGTGCACTTTGTAATCATTCTATAATCACCTGAAGAGAGAGGATGGTTTCACCACCCCTTGAAACAAATCTGTAGTGATAAATGGAGTTTCAATAGAAAGTCTTTGTCCTGTCCTTTTATTTTTATTGTCATTTGCTCTACCAAAAAGTATTGAGCACTCTCCTATGGAAGGATCTACTCAGAAAATCCTATATATCAGTTATATAGTGTGTTACACTTGTGTTAAGACGTCGTCTCTGTGATCTTCGTGTACACTGTTTTGCGTACTTTTGTAACCCTAGGCAAATATGGTTGGTCAAAAGCGTAAGCCTAGTAGCATGGGTACAAGTCTCATACACAGAGATGAATGAACTATCTGCTCGGATCGGCACAATCTACCATGCATACTCAGTTAAGTAAAGAGAGTTGTAAAATGAATGAAAACCTGAATCCAGAAAAGAAAGAGAACTGTCCGCTCTGCTGGTGATTCACATCAGTGCAGGCTGAGTTCTAAACGAGGTCAATGGCACCCTTGCTCACTTGAAAGGCCGGAAGTCTGTATAACCCACAGCAAGTACACGACTTTCGGTGTTGAGGCACATATTGTAAGCGTTGATTGGCTGTTTTAAGCTTCATGTAAAGTCACTCGGCTCAGCATTTACAAGCAGAAAGATCGCATTGTAGAGAATGTTAAAGGTTATATTTGAAACTGTATTTAATATTTGATGAGTGAATTTGATTAAAATGTATCTATTTGAAATTATTTTTGTTGAATTAAATTTTTTGAAATTAATGTTGATATTATTTGATATATTTGACATTATTTTACAATGTTATGTTTATAACAATTGATTTAGGGGTGTTTTATGAGATACGATGATGGTATTTATGGCTGTATAGTACAGTATGAGCATCATACGTCACACGTCATACGTCAAATGTCACTGTAAGAACTTATGTTCACTTTCAACTTACGTTTGGCCGTCCAGAACCAATTAAAAACGTAAGTCGGGGAGCGTTTGTTTTATATATATATATATATATATATATATATATATATATATATATATATATATATATATATATATATATATATAGTGGTACCTTACCTTGGAAAAGTCTCACCAAACGAAAAATTCAGGTTACGAAAAGCATTTTCCTAAAATTTTTGTCTCAGGATACGAAACAAGTTCACGTTATGAAAGCACCATCTTAAAAATTCAAACGCGCCATTCAAACATTAAAACAATGCATGAGCTGCTCTCCCATCAATGACGTTCAAACATTCCACCCCGCTGGCCTCCCATTGGCTAACAACTGAGCTGTCGTTCATGTCGCTGTCACTTGAGCGCCATCTTGGACAGGTCCACCTGACACTATCTTGGGCAGGGATCCCATTGTCTAGGAGAAATGACACATCTACCTCCCGTTGCCTATTATAGAGCTGAATCTACCATGATGCTTTTCATCTAAAGGACAGAGTTACTGTTGTTTTATGCTTTATTTATTAACTCAGGCTTTTACCCTTCCATAAACATTTGTAAGATTATAACTCTGCTAAGAAGACATGGTCAACACGCGCGCGCAAACACACACACACACACGCACACACCCACACACACACACACACACACACACACACACACACACACACACACACACACACACACACGTACACACACGCGTGTGATTTCCAGTGCAAGTGAGGAGAAGAGACGGGCTCGAGTGATATCGCAAAGGAATATGGCCAAACCCGTCTACCATCAGTACAATTTGAAGCAGAAGGAGGTCTTTAAAGGTATGTTTTTATAATTTTTAAAGGGTTTAGGGGTAGTATTGGGAGCCTTGGAACAAATCACATGTTTTACATGTAAAATGCGCCTCAACTTACGAAAAATGCAGGTTACGAAAAAAGCTCTGGAATGGATTAATTTTGTAAGGTGAGGTACCACTTATAAAACACTCTCATTTTGCAAGCCACTTAGTCCGATTAGGTTCTTGGGGTGGCCTATCTCAGTCAACATTGGAGAAACTGGGGTGCCCCTTAATAGCTCACCAGAACATCCCAGAGTTTTGTTCGTCTAATGTTCTTCAGGAGTCATACATGTGATGTCGCATATATGTGTAAAACACGTTCAATTCCTTTTTGTGCACAAAATGTTCAATAATCCTACTCTTAATTAAAGTGGAAATACAAAACATATGCATTGAGATAAGAATAATTGAAGTTTTTGATAAATTCCAGGTTTCATGGTATACACCATGCATGTGTATGTCACTTGTTATTTAAGCAGAGCCACACCCACAATTAACCATACATGCTATGTAAGGATCACTTCAAAGGGTCGCTAGAGAAAGCACTCTGACAGTCTTTTTTTCCCCTTGCACAAAGAAATGTCTGAACAAAGGGAAGTGAAGCAGAGATTTTGAGTTTGATGAAGTGAAGTGGAGATTTTTCAAGCTGTGATGTTTATCACTGTGGGCTTCTGTAACGTTGTAAAATTAACAAATGCACTTCACGTGTCATCTTATCATTCACAGAATAAAAATCCTTACAATTAGAATAAAGGGACTCATTTTCTTGTGTTCACATCAGCAAGAATGCAGTCAGTAGGAACAGTGATTGATGTTGGGATAACCAGCAATTGTGTTTTGCTTCACAGTGATACAGCGGACTTGAATAGGCTGGGTCATGAGAAATGAGTATACAGCAGTGGAGGTAGAGCCTCCAAGGATGCCACATCTCAGAGTATATCTCAAAGACGATTTCCATATATGCCAATAAATTTGGTTATTTGGTTATACAGTGATCCCTCGCTACTTCGTGCTTCAGTTTATGCGGCTTCAATGCATCATGGGTTTTTCAAAAATATCATCGAAAAATGTCAAAAAGGAAATTGAGTTCAGTTAAAATGCCTCAAAACATTTATACAAAAAGAAAAACCCCAAACAAACAAAAAAAACAAAAAAACAAACCAAAAAAACTACTTATATTTTTATGTGAGGTGCGCATCTGCGTGCATGTGTGTCTGTATGTGTGTGTATTTATATTTTATTTACATCTTATGCATTATTTTTGAATATTTAATTGTTATTATAAGCAATTATAGTGTTGAATATGTATTTATTGATATTATATACACATATACATGTACGTATACGTCAGTCAGGGGGTCGATCCTACTTCTCGGAAATCAGCGGTTGCAGGGGGTCTCGGTCCCCATGAACCACGGAAAGTGAGGGATCCCTGTATCTATAGCAAAGACACAAGCCATTTCCGTAAATGTAATTAAACTTAATCAAACATCAGTAAACCAAAAATCTAATTTTTATTAAATTTACATTTATGGTATTTGGCAGACACCTTTATCTGTCTAGAGCAATTTAGAGAAATGCTTTATAATCACAAGTCAGTGAATCTGTTCTGATACTGGTTCACTAGATACATGCCATCAATCAGAACACAGTTTTTAGAGATATTTAATTTTTTTTAAAGATATATAAATACAGTAAAACCTCCGCTGACGAACGCTTAAGCTCACGAACTTTTCGCCTCAAGAACATTAAATTTGCGAGCATATAGTCTCTGCTGACGAACTAGTTTTCGGCGGACGAATCAAACCACGCGGTCGAACAGCGCCACGGTGGCGGCCACGAGAAGCTGACGCACGCTCACGGCGTCACAGTTCGTCACCCCCTTTCTTTGAGTGCGGACGTGGTTTGTGTTTGATAGACATTTTGGACCATATTGAGTGTACTTTTGCTATTATGGGACCGAAAAAGACCCCACCACAGGCGGAGATCATTGAAAAACACGAACGAGGTGTGCGTTTGTGTGACTCAGCGTCCCAGTACCAGTACGCTAAGTCTACCATTGCTACCATCCTTAAGAACAAGGAAGCTATTAAGGGTGCGTGTGTGGCTAAGGGTGTTTACAAACAGTAGGCGTTTCCAAACACTCCTTCCAAACAGTAAGTCCCTCCCTCCCTCCTCCTCTCACTCCATTCCATCAAGCCATCAACTACCATCACAAAGGTAAATAAAACCACTTTATTATACAGTACAGTTTATTTCTTTAATTACAATACAATAGCACATTTATTATACATAAAATAAGGTATATTTTTGTGTAGTTTTAAGGCTTATTTAGTAGAAAATTATGTTTTATGGGGACCTGGGAACGGATTATTCTCATTTTAATGGTTTCTTATGAGAAATAAATGTTCGGAAGACGAACTTTTCGCCTTACACACACTTTCTGGGAACCAATTATGTTCGTGAGCTGAGGTATCACTGTATAAGTATAGATGCTAGAGCTAATCCAAGTATTTCCATGAAAGGTAAGTTTTCAGTTGTTGTTTAAGACACCATAGTATTTTTCATCACCAGGTTCCTTGCTAGTATCTGATAAAAGTTGTTTGTAAGTGTACATCAGACATCTACACACATCTGTTTTCATTAATTGAAAAGCTTGTGCACAGAACTTTCCCATATATCTAAGTGTGTATATACAGTCGATGAACAATATACACAGTATATACAAAATTAAATTTGCTGACACCAGTTAGCCATGGTCAAAATAACATAAAGAATGGCTTTGCTCACAGACATTCATGTATATCATCTTGAGACATGCCAGTGTTTCAGTTTGGACAACATTCAAGTCTGGAGGGGAGAAAAAAAACTGGGTGTTTCTCATTTGTGGATTTTAAAAGCTCGAGGCTCTGGGTCAAACACAAACCTCCTCTTGGCAGACATTGTGAAGAAAACTCTAGTCAAGTGACAGCATTATATAAAAACCTACTCCATCAACTAACATGGATATTCTATAGTCATACACACCAGTTATGGATATTGGATATGTACATACACTGAAGAATTATTCATAATAATAATAATAATAATAATAATAATAATAATAATAATAATAATAGGGTGCTGGATCACTGATCCTAAGGTTGGGGGTTTGAGTACCACTCTAAACAAGGTTGTCACTGCCCCCCCCCCCCCCCCCACCTCCAAGTGTAGCTAACTTGGTTATCAAAGGCCGGCCGTGTCTCTCACTATCTATGGTGAGAGGTGTAAAAGAACCATTGCTGACTTTTGTCAAGAGTAGCTGCAAAGCCGTCAGTGTGGCCTGGCGAGCTGTCCAGGGTGTCCTCTGCTATCGCCCGGAGTTGGCTGGGATGGGCGCCAACCTCCCAGTGACCCTAATTAGGATGAAGCAGTTACAGGAGATGAACTGAACTGAATAATAATAATAATAATAATAATAATAATAATATGTGCAAAATAAGATTTTAGTCTCTGTAGGACAAGTTAAACAAGTGTGCTATAGCTCCACAATGGCCTCCAAGTTTTTAGTGCAAAAGGTCATAGTTTGGAAAAAGATAACAAGTTTATCACACACAGGTGCCTTGCTCAAGGGCACTTCAGCCATTTATGTGGAGGAAGTGAGGGTGCTGCTTATTCCCCCACTGCCACACATTTTTCCTGCTGATTCAGGAATTGAACCAGCAACCTTTGGGTCCCAATGCTGCTCCTCTAACCATTAGGCTATGGCTACACCCAACTTTTTTTTATTTTTATTTCATTTATTTTTTTGCTTAATCACTCAGACCAAATCCATTGATAAATATTACTTACACAACTTTTCTCAATATTTAATCATTGATATCATGTACCTCACACACCCCAATTTCTTATAAAATTCGTTCCTAAGATTTGAATGAAGTAAAATGTACAAATGACTCACTAACAAAACAACATTCTATATGTGTTACAGTGGCATATTAAGTTAGCACGTCCACTGCACAGCAAGAAGAATATGAGCTCGAGCCCTGTGCAAGGCAAGGGCAGTTCTGTGTGAAATTTACTATTTATTTAATTACGTCTTAAAGCAAGGTGATCTCACCAAGATGGCCCCACTTCAGAATTGAAACGGTAAGATGGTCACACTTCAGAATTGAAACAGTAATGTCCAATCTAGTTTTGGAACCCCCATTTTTTCCAGGTTCATTTAAATATAAGCAATGCCTGAAAATGACCAGATGCACACAATATATAAGAATTATAAAACAAGAAAACAACAAGGTGATCTGCTTCGAATCAGGTCATGGCAGCACATTCTTCGCATTTAAACCCCATCAAGTTGGTTTGACATGAAATGGACAGAAGGGTGAAGAAAAAGCAATCAACAAGCACGACATATTTGTCTGAACGGTGTTGGGAAGGAATTCCAGAATGATGTTTAAAATTCATCATCGAAAGAATGTCGTAAATGTATTCAGCAGTAATATCTGTAAAAGGCCCATAATTTGAGTCAAAAATTAAGAGTTCATTGTGTTAAACAGCACAATTACAGACACTCCCCAACTTACGTTTTAGTTCGGTTCCGGATGGCCGAACGTAAGGTAAAAAAAAAAAAAACTATGTTACTGTATGTTCCAGTGACGTATGATGTTAATACTGTACTATACATCCATAAATACCATTACTGTATCTCATAAAACACCCCTAAATCAATTATTATAAACATAACATTGTAAAATAACATCAACATTAATTTCAAATAAATTAAATTCAAGCAAAATAATTTAAAATAGATAAATTTTAATCAAATTGACCCATCAAATATCAAATACAGTATCAAATATAACCTTTAACATTCTCTCTGATGCAATCTTTCTGCTTGTAAATGGTTCTGATGGTCGACGAAGGGTCACTTTACATGAAGCTTAAAATAGCCAATCAACGCTTACAATATGTGAGACGCTCCACCGAAAGTAGTAGCTCACTTGCTTGTGCTTGAGACAAAGCGCGGGTTATCCAGACTTCCGGTCTTTCAAGTGACCAAGGGCGCCATTGAATACTCATTTAGTACTCAGCCTGCACTGATGTGAATCACCAGCAGAGCGGAGAGTTCTCTTTCTTTTCTGGATTCGGGTTTGCATTTTCTCTTTGCTTAACTGATTATGCATGGTAGATTGCACCGATCCAAGCAGATAGTTATTTCAGTATTGGGAAAATCGGAAATTCCGGCAGATGCCGGAAAACTTGCACCCATGCTAGTAGGCTTACGCTTCTGACCAACAATATTTGCTTAGGCTTACAAAAGTCCATAATTGGCCTTGTTTTGCGGCATTTTCCTTAACTTGTTCCCTATTTTCTTTAATTTCCTTTATATTTTTATTTTTTGATGAATATTTTTGAAAAACCCACGATGCACTGAAGCCGCAGAAACTGAAGCATGAAGTAGTGAGGGATCACTGTATTAAACTTCATAATTTTTAATAAAAAATAAAAACATGGGGAGTTCTAAAACTTTTGCCCGGTGGTGTATTCCAAATGAAGTGTAACCCAAGCCTTGAGTTATTGTGTACACTGACACGTTCATATTGAACAATTTCAACAGATTAAATATTATAGGAAGGGATTCTGCATGGGAAAACAGCAATGTTTGCGCTGTCTCAGTTGGGATTACTGTGTACACTAAATAGATTTATGTTAGGATTGAGAGGGATTTGAGACATGATACTGATATAAGTGTATAAACTGCTATCAAACAGCTCATACACAAACACAGGATTTAGGAGCAGCTGTCAGGGCTTTTCATTCTCGTGACCATGTTTGAGTTTCTTTAATCTCACGCTGTTACCGCTTGTATTGACATGATTACTTCCTCGACGTTGCCGCTCAATGAATTATCTTGCATGGTTGCAAAATAAGCAAATGATGTCATGAAGTCAGATGTGTAATGTAAATTGATATACAGTCCAGAATCCCTCATCTCCTTGGTGTAATATTCGTATTCATAACTTGAGGTGGTGTTTTCAAATAACCACACAAGGTTAGTAATGGCACCATCCCATGTTCATCTACACTGTTGGGAAGAGTGTTGAGTTTTTACTCAGCTGGACAGCAAAATTGAACGAACGCTGACTCAACGTGAGCTTGAGGCTATGTTTGGACACCAGTGGGTGAGAGATGAAAAGAGGAACTGAGCAGTGACCCACTGTGAAGGTGTGAGAACAAAAGGGAATCTCTCAGCAAGCTACCTTTGATCCTGACCAAACTTTAGGAAGCTGCTTACAGTTTGAACAATCAATTTCTCCACTTTTCTCATGCTTACTTCTTATGGTTCCTCCACAGGATCCCATTTTTCTTCACTAAACTAACGAGAATTGTTTTACTAGGCTCTATATTGAGTTAAACGATGGTCGTGAATGATAGCACGTGCACTAAGCACACTTCGCATTAGGGCGTGTACATGGAGGCGCTGGATGTTTCCGAAGTTGTCTATATTCCGTTTTAAACAGTTTGGTTTTGATGGGGTCAGTGGTAGCCTGGTAGTAAAAGGTGCTGGATCACTGATCCTAAAGTTGGGGGTTTGAGTCCCACTCTCAACAAGGTTGTCACTATTCCCCCAGTGCCGCCAACTGGGTTATCAATGGCTGGCCATGTCCCTCACTGTCTATGGTGAGAGGTTCATGTAAAAGAACCATTGCTGACTTTTGACAAGAGGAGCTGCATAGCCGTCAGCATGTTTCCGCCCATTGCTAAAGGGTTGTGTCAGGAAGGGCATCCGACGTAAAAACTGATGCCAAATCAAACATGCCAATCTTAGATTGGCTATAGCGACCCCTGAGAAAATAATAAAGGGAACAGCCGAAAGGAAAAGAGGAAGAAGAAACAGTTTGTGTTGGGGGGAACTGGGTTAAGGTCATATAGAACGCGATTGGGTTTTGGTTTTTTTTTTTTCCGAAGTAAAGAGTTTTATCAAAGAATTTTATCTGATGCTAGTGGTCATATAAGTATTTTGGAAATATCACTACAAAATACTTGAGGCAAATGGACACATGCCAAAGTAAACGAGAAATAAGAAAACCAAGAGGAGGAGAAAGGAAGAAAACAGGTGTTTAAAGCGTTTGGTTTATATCAAAGGACTAAAGAGGTGAATGTACCCTGTGTCACCTTTGACCTCCCCTTTGCCTCTGTGTTTGGTTTAGAACACTGGGACAGAAAGGGGTTAAAACAGAGCTGAAAAGGGTTCCTCAAACTTTTAAAGCATGAGTAAGGATATTGGCAATTGTGTCAAGAGTGCATTGTTGTGGTCCTGGAATGACTTTGTTTAAACTGAAACATTTGAGCATATAATATTGTTTATTCGGCTTGAACATCAGCTAAGTAAGTCAGCATACCACATTATGTGTGGAAATGAAAAGCAGCTGTTTCAAAAAAAAGTCCAGCTAGGTATATTTCCAAAACATTGTAAATTATCCAAATGCATGTTCAGACGAGGGTAACACCCTGAACCTGAGTCATAAAATAGGATTAACAACAGCAGTAACCATGACTTGCTCTACATGTCAATTTGACAAGTTGGCAGAAACACGAGATTCTGTCTTAATGTACTGACACTTGAGAAGAAGGGGCAACATCTCCTCAAGTGTCAGTAAAATTCATAAGGCACCAAATACCTCAAGCTATCTTTGGCTAAACCATCCATTGTCCTCCTGAAAATTACTCCAGTACAAAATACTGGGATCCTTCGCTACTTTGCACTTCAATTCATGCGGCTTCAGTGCATCGCGTTTTTTTTTTTTTTTTTTTTTACAAATATTCATCGAATTAAAAAATAATGAAATTAAGGAAGAATAGGGGAAAGTTATGGAAAATGCCACAAAATCAAGGACACTTATGCAAAAAAAAAAATCCCAGACAAACATTCATTCATTCATTTTCTGTAACCGCTTCATCCTAATTAGGGTCGCGGAGAGGCTGGTGCCCATCCCAGCCAACTCAGGGCGAGGGCAGAGTACACCCTGGACAGCTCACCAGGCGATCGCAGAGCGGAAACACGCTGACGGCTTTGCAGCCTACTCTTGTCGAAAGTCAGCAATGGTTCTTTTACATGCCTCACACCATAGACAGTGAGAGACATGGCCCACCTTTAATAATCCAGTTAGCTGCACTGGGGGCCCAAACAAACAAAAACAAAAAATAACCCAAAATCTCCAATCAAAACTACTTACATTGTTGCATCTGTGTGTGCACGCACATCTGCGCGAGTGCGTGCGCGCGCACATGTATGTATGTGTGTCGTCTTTTTCTCATGCAATACCGTCTGTCTTCTTCTTCTTCTTTTCCTTTCGGCTGTTCCCTTCAGGGGTCGCCACAGCCTCCATCTCTCCATATCCTCTGCATTTTCTACTCTTACTCCAACGACCTTCATGTCCGCCTTCACCACATCCATAAATCTTCTCTTTGGTCTTCCTCTGGGCCTTTTGCCTGGTAGTTCCAACCTCAGCATCCTACGACCAATATACTCACTATCCCTCCTCTGTACATGTCCAAATCATCTCAATCCAGCCTCTCTGACTTTGTCTCCAAAACATCTTACGTGGGCTGTCCCTCTGATATACTCATTTCTGATCCTATCCATCCTCGTTACTCCCAAAGAGAACTTCAACATTTTCATCTCTGCTACCTCCAACTCTGCCTCCTGTCTTTTCCCCAGGGACACTAAACCATACAACATCGCTGGCCTCATCACCGTCTTCTACACTTTTCCCTTCGTTCTTGCCGATACTCTCCTATCACACATCACACCGGACACTTTTCTCCAACCATTCCAACCTGCCTGCACACGCTTCTTCACCTCTTTTCCACACTCTCCATTGCTCTGGATTGTTGAGCCTAAGTACTTAAAATCCTCCACCTTCCTTATCTCTGCTCCCTGTAACCTCACCGTTCCTGTTGGGTCCTTGTCGTTCACACACATGTATTCTGTCTTACTGATACTAATACAACAATACCGTCTGTATATGTGTGTATTTATATTTTATTTACATCTTATCTTATTTTTAAATGTTTAATTGTTCTTATGAGCATTTATAGCATTGAATATGTATTTATTAATATTAAATACACATATACATGTACGTATATCAGTCAGGGGGTGTTGGGGGGGGGTGATCCTACTTCGCAGATTTCGATGGTCATGTGGGGATCTCGGACCCAATTAACCTCAGAAAGTGAGGGATCCCTGTAATTAACAATTATTCTCAAAAGGTGAGGTGGATATCGCTGAATATTCTGTTCAATTCAATTCAATGACAGATTCTTCAATTCAGTGATTTTCCCCAAACCTGGATCACGTAATTTTTTTTGATAGATTGAGAAATAGTTTGTCGTTGCCTATAAAATGCAACGGAATATCTTTTAGCAGTTTCATTTTAAGATAGCACAAATGAACAGTTTGTTTTTTTCTACACGGGAACATAAAAATTTGTGGTTGTTTGTTTGTTTAATTTTTAAATTTTATTACTTTAATTATTTTTACATAATTTAAATATGAAAAAGCAGGTGAGCTCTGCACAGCCGCACAGTAGTTAGCATTCATGATTCACATGAAAAAAGGCCTGGCTTCAAACCCTGTACCTGGCGGGGGTGTTTTTGTGCTGAGTTTTATGTTCTCTCTATGTGTTTGTGCAAGCTGGTCGTCACTGTTGTTGTAAATAAGAAAATGATTCATTTTTTTGTCCAGATCTGATAAATTTGGTTTTCCAAATACATAAAAATATAGAATTATTTGGTCCAAATCGAAAAATTATTCAATCTATAAATTATTCCGTGGGCCATTTTAATGGGTTTCTACCAGGAGCTCTGGTTTCCTCCCACAGTCCAAAGACATCAGGCCCTAGATGTGACTGTGAGTGTGAATGGTTACATGTCTGTAAATATTCTATCCCCTACCATCCAGTTTAAGAAATTTCAAAAATAAATAAATAAAAAAAATGAAAAGAATCCAAAAACTTTGAGTAAAATATAATTATAAAGAAACTGCAATGTTTTCTAATCTCATAAACACATATTTTATTCACAGAAGAATATATAAAACATATATATTACTGGATCACTGATCCAAAGGTTGGGGGTTCAAGTCCCACTCACCACAAGGTTGTCAACGCCCCCCGCCAGTGCTGCTAACTGGCTTACCAAAGGCCGGCCGTGTCTCTCACTGTCTAGGGTGAGAGGTTCATGTAAAAGAACCATTGCTGACTTTCAACAAGAGTAGCTGCATAGCCGTCAGCATGTTTCTGCCCTGCACTGGCCTGGTGAGCTGTCCAGGGTGCAGTCTGCTCTCGCTCAGAGTCGGCTGGGATGGGCACCAGCCTCCCCGTTACCCTAATTATGATTAAGTGGTTACAGAAAATGAATGGATGAACAAATGGTAAAAGTGAGACATGTTACTGTTTCATGAAAAGAATAGCTTATTTATAATTTGATGGTAGCACCAAAGTATGCAACATAAGATTGGTAAAAAAAAAAAGTAAGTAATACTACACAGAAAAAATAGATGAACATGTTCATCTAATCGGATTAACTGAAAACAAGTCAGTAACAAGATTGGGTGTAAAAAGACAATCGGGGCAGTGGTTCACCATGTTAGATCTTCCTCTGCTGACCCTGAAGACACCTAAAACTCTTAACATATTCTCAGCTGAAACGTCACCTCATCAACAATTTCACACCTTTTATTGTTTACATGAACTAACCGCCATACATGTCTCATTTTCACTATAGAAATAATACATTTTTTTTATTATTACTATAATGTCAGACAAAGTCAGAGAGGCTAGATTGAGATGGTTTGGACATGTACAGAGGAGGGATAGTGAATATATTGGTAGAAGGATGCTGAGGTTGGAACTAACAGGCAGAAGGCCTAGAGGAAGACCAAAGAGACGATTCATGGATGTGGTGAAGGAGGACATGAAGGTCGTTGGTGTAAGAGAAGAAGCTGCAAAGGATAGGGTGAGATGGAGGCAGATGATTCGCTGTGGCGACCCCTGAAGGGAAAAACTGAAAGGAAAAGAAGAAGAAGAAGATAATCTCAGAGCCATGTTGTAAAAAAGAAAAAGCACTCAACAGTCAGAATCAAGCACTCAACAGTACTGTGTTATTAAAAAAAATAATAAGTGTGTGAGCAATTAAGCGTGTTATAAGCAGACCCTTACCAACTCTTGATTATTACTTGAGAAAGAATAATATTGGTATTTTCCAGCCACATTCTAACCTAAGACAAATTTTTGGCTTTCACTGGGGGAATAACAATGGCAAGTTCTATTTTTTGCCAACAATTTCCATGGGCTTGCCATCCACTACCCAGAACACTGTACAACACACAACCAAAGACAGCTGAACATTGTGGTTTTCCCATAGAAACACAAGTGAACACGCCATAACAAAATGATTCACAGACTTTGTAATCGCTGCACTGGTTGTATATTACATTCTAATTAGTTTATAAGGCTGGTGCTACATTCCATGGCCGCTGGAGGCTTGGAAATGATTCTGAAATCAGTTACGAGAAACTAACCTCAAAATTAGTCAAGACTTCAATGTCAGATTCTGTGCTTTACACTCCAAACGGGATCTGTCAAGACTTGGAGGTTTGGATTGTTGTAAATGTTGAATATGAATTCAATAAGATATGTAAAGCGGTTTCCATTGAAAGTAAACATAACGTCGTGTTGTGTTGCATATTGATAAAAAGGTAATGGTGTGTTGATGCTGTACTTCCTAAGAGGTAACACAATAGCAAAGTTGTTCTTACCACAGATATTCCATCGACCGTTAGTCAGAGACGGAGAGAGCTTTGCCAAACGGGCTTAATCAAAACCTTGCTGTGTCTGCGCACTTACGCTTTTTCAGTCAATAACCTCAGGTTTTGCTGAATGGCGTCATTCCTCCTCTGGGGAAATTGACTTTGTTGGTCCCTAGCTAATAAAATGAGTCTGGTATAAGGCTGGATAAGTGTACCATAGATGAAAGTATGAAGTGTATTGTAATATGTATTTTTAGGTCAATGCATGCGGCTATTAAACAATTCTCCAAAAAATAATTTCAATGTACAGTAATGACGTTACATGCTGTTTATAATTTACAAACAAAATTCATGGAGTGACGTTTAAAAAGCAGAATTATTTGTCGACTGAAAGGACAAAGGTAATAAAAAGCATTAGTGGTCATTTCTTGTATGCACATTACTAATTTAAAATTCTTAAACCTTTTCTCGTTGATTTAAAACACCAGGATTCTACAGTATTCAATGCATTATTCAGTGCTATAATTAATTTACGCTTTTGGGTCTGATAGTTACACAGCCTCAACTACACCAGTCAATTTACTAATTGGGCTCAGCTAGATATGTCTGCAGGCCTGTTTTTTAATCCCACTCAAGCGGTTATTATGTTTGTTTGAACCTGCCTGCAAATTTTTCTAACAAATTCAGTGGGTTTAATTTCCACAAATGTAAACAAACTACTGCACTAATCTAAACCAGGCAGCTGCTCTGAATGTTGTGAATGCATAGCAGAGTGCTGCATGTTCATGTGTTGACTTCTCACACCTCCTGCTTGTGGAACTGTTTTGCTGAATCTCATAGGATCCCAGTCTCAATACACAACTTTAGTCTCAACCAGATGCCTTGTGAACATTTCTGGCAAAACATTTGAAACAAGGCAGTTGTGATCTAGTGGTATAAGGCGCTGGATCGCTGATCGAAAGGTTGGAGGTTCGAGTCCCACTCTCCACAAGGTTGTTATCCCCCCCCCCCCCCCCCCCCCCTCCAGTGCAGCTAACTGGGTTATCAAAGGCCGGCCCATGTCTCTCATTGTCGATGGTGTGAGGCATGTAAAAGAAGTATTGCTGACTTTTCGACAAGAGTAAGCGTGTTTCCACCCTGCGATGGCCTGGCAAGCTGTCCAAGGTGTACTCTACCCTCGCCCGGAGTTGGCTGGGATGAGTGCCAGCCTCCCCATGACCCAAATTAGGATTAAGCAGTTACAGAAAATGAACTGATGATGAACATTTGAAACAAATGACCATATTCATATCTGTATTTAGATATGTTTAAAGCACATTACCTGTTTATTCCTAACACAGCGTTCAAAATCAGAACTGTACTGTGAGTTAGACTTGGCGCAAATTTTTTAAAGCTGAAAAGTTTTTAAAAACCTAAATGTCAAAAAATGCCTTTCAGTAAAGTTGATAACATTAGTTACATTAATTGCATTAGTTAATACTAAGATCCGTATTTTGATGTTAGGTATGCTCAGTTGTAATGAAGACTTAAGAACACAGTTTTTCAGTGCTGGGTGCAATAAGAGACTTTCCATTACTGGCTATGACTGCATAACTAAAAACGGCAATCAGCCACAACACCATTGATATATCTGAGTGAGCATGTAAGAGTGGGGGGAGCAACAGCATTCAAAACAAATATTCCAGTTTACTCGCAATCTCGATGCCTGAGAGCCTCCAGATCGACTTCTTAACGTAATAGATAACTATTAACAAAATCTTCCTCCACCATAATCGTAGGATTAAATAGATGAGTAAATAAATGATTGAGAGAGTGAGTACACATAGGGGTGTGATGACCTTTAAGCATTTCTCAACTTTATTAAGATGGTGCCTCTCATCTGGCTTTGCTAAAATATACAACTGTCCATCATTAGCATAACAGTAGGACATAATACCATATTTATGAATAATATGTTCACCCAAAAGCAGTAGGCATAGAATACTGTGAAACACCAAATTTAATATTAGTATGAGAACATTCATAGAGGTCACCATTTACATACACAAATTAATAATAATAATAAATAAGGCCTAACCCAGGGGATGACAATCCCCTTAACTCAAAAAACATTTTCTAATCTATCAAAGAGAATAATACTGCACTAATGTCAGGTAAGACAAGCAAAGAGATACAGCCCGGATCAGATGCCAGAAGTATCTAATTTAAAACCTTAATGAGTGCTATCCCGACTCTATGATGAGGCTTAAATCCTGACTGTTACATTTCATAATGTATCATAATTTCACACTTTATTGCTACGCAGAAATGAATAAATGATGTGATACACTTTTTATAAGATCTGGAGGGTAAAAGCGAGGTTTTATATTGGTCTATATTTGGACAGCTGACCACGGTCAAGGTCAGATTTTTAATCAGAGGTCTGATAATGGCTTGTTTCAAAGATTTAGATAAATGACCAGTGCTAAGGGGAAAATGAATTGCATTTCCAATTTAGATATGCATGTCGGCTGTATGAATGAATCATTCTAAAAAGGCTGGCTATTAAGCATTCTGAAGGGGGAGGGACAACATTTTTCATATTTTCGAAGTTGGGCTGCTCACGAACACACATCACAGCAACCATGGAGCTTAGCATGGGCTCCCACTGTGCCTTGGAGGAGGGTCATCTGTAACCTTTGAACCCCAACCCCAGCCAAGGGCCTGACTTTGTAATTGGAAAAATTAACTTTTTCTCTTATTTGTAACTTGCATTGAGTGCTACACATTCACCTAAATATTTCAGTTATTATTTAACACTATCCACAAATGTTTTTCCCTAAATTAGTTTTTATCTAAGTCACAGTGTTACAAAAAATGTATGTAATTCATTTCAATGTATGTATAGCAAAGTCACTAAAACAATCCTCTTCCCATCTCTTATTCTGAAGACCCAGACAGCAGCTCCAAGGAAGTCATCTTCATTGGAGCTAATTGGCCTTCGCAGCAGGCCTTTGTTTAATTAATGCTGTTCTGCATAAAGAAAAGACTACAGTAATAGACTACAGATTGATTGCATTTTAATTTGAAGGGTCTTTACTAGGGGCAGCTTGCCAGTTTGCATAACTAACAAGCTGTAATGACCTGTTTCACCAGTTTAGTTTATTTCACATAGAATAATTGTTCTTTCAGAAGATTCAGAAACCCAGTTTTACAATATTCCTGAGCCAAGTTTTAATATAAAATATTTAATTAATTTAACTTTAAAAAGTATAATGGTGGGTGAACTGAACTGAACTAAAATCCTGTGCAATTTACAAATACATGGGTTTCCAATAAAGTACGTACAGACGCTCACCGACTTACGTTCATTTGCTTTACGTTTTTTTAATTTTACAGGGTTTTTTTTAAAAAAAAAGTCAAATTTTGAATTTAGACATACCTACGTAGTACCCTGACGTAATGATGTAATGACTCTGTGTCCATTGTTTACAACGACAGACTGAAGGTGCCCCTCCTTCTTCCCAGTTCAGTTTTATATATATATATATATATATATATATATATATATATATATATATATATATATATATATATAAAACAGTTATATAGCGTTTTACCCTTGTGGTAAGACGTCGTCTCTGTGATCTTTGTGTTTACACTGTTTTGCGAACTTTTGTAACCCTAAGCAGATATGGTTGGTGATTCACATCAGTGCAGGCTGTATTCTAAACGAGATCAAGGGCACCCTTGCGCACTTGAAAGACCTGAAGTCCGTATAACCCACAGCAAGTACACTACTTTCGCAAGTACACTACTTTCGGTATTGAGCGCCTCATGTATTGTAAGCGTTGATTGACTATTTTAGGCTTCATGTAAAGTGACTCGGTATTAATAAGTGCCTTATTTGAAATTAATGTTGATATTATTTGATATATTTGATATTATTTTACAATGTTATGTTTATAATGATTGATTTAGGGGTGTTTTATGAGATATGGTAATGGTATTTATGTATGTATAGTGCAGTATGAGCGTCATATGTCACTGTAACAACTTATGTTCACTTTCAACTTACGTTCGGCCATCCGGAACCAATTAAAAAATAAGTCGGGGAGCGTCTGTATTGTAAAATCTACGGTACGTAACTGTAAAACCTATTTTAAGTAAAGTATTGTAACTTAGCACCTTTGTGCTTTTAGTTGCAGGATACTGTAAAAACAACCTGAAAAGCCTCGCACAGTGATTCAATCTAGGCAGCTTGGTGGTGTTTTGGTATGAGTAGATGACCTTTTCATCTATGACTTATAACCTTAAGTTGGTCGTGGTGTTGTCGATGTTGTGGAGTTTTGGTGGCTCAGTGGTTTACGCTAAGGTCTCACATGGCTGGTCAATACAAGAGATCCATTGCAGTTCTGGTGATCTTGGAGGTAGTCTGGCACAAATACGGGTGAAGAAAATTTGCAAATGAAAACATAGCAGCCAGTTTAAAAAAAAACTGGTTGAATTGATCCAGTGTTTGACCCAAATTTCACCATGACCACCTTTCCAGGAATGAACAAAAATTTCAAGATAATGCCTCTTGACCTTTTGGAAGCAAAAGTTGTGTACCAGTATCTCATGTGAAGTTATTCCAGCTGTGTGTGACCAAAGCTTAAAAGGGAGGTATGGTTTTTCCCCCCACATTTTTAGACCATAAATAATGTTTTAATGTTGAATAGCCATCTTCAACTTTTTTTATTTTATTTTATTTTATTTTATTTTATTTTAAGAAGAAGATGAGAGATGAGATTTTATTTATTTATTTATTTTTCTTTTTTTTTTTTTTTTTTTTGGGGGGGGGTCATCAGTGCATCCCAGTCTGGTGAATCTTCCTCCACTGATATGCACCGCATTTTCTCCACATATTCACACAGGTGTCCTACTTCAAAACAATCAGAGAATAGTAGGCACAGAGTTAAAGGTCCATAAATGGGGACAGTGGTGGCCTCGTGGTAAAGGGTGCTGGATTGCTGATCCTAAGGTTGGAGGTTCGAGTCCCAAAGGGTGGTGTCAGGAAGGGCATCCGACATAAAAACCTATTCCAAAATGAATGTGCGAATCATTAATATGACTTCCATGAAGATGGAGGCAGATGATTTGCTGTGTCGACCCCTGAAAGGGAACATCCGAAAGGAAAAAAGAAGTGGTGTGTGTCCAGCATTAGTCAAATGATCATATCGCCTAAGTTGTTATCAAACAGAACATATTCTTGTACTGTATTGTAAACATGTTATTGTTATTACTATGTGATATCAGCGTTTTTCATCCAGAGCAGTGGGATGTTCATAATGATAACATCAGTCCAATAATCACTGAAAACATCCTCCGTGGCTTGACCATATTTCAGTTCACGCTCTGAGTAATTTGACTCAGGCTAACAAACCAGTACTGGCAATGATTGCCAATATCCAAAGACTTGAGACACACACACACACACACACACACACACATAGACACACACACACACACACACACACACACACATATACACATACACACACACACACCTGGCTCAGACTCTCTGCCCTGTAACAGAAGCTCAGACGGGATGTCAGGAATCTGTGATTAAAATTCTTTGCCTTCCGTCCACTCGTTCATCAGGTGTGTTGAAAGAGGTCAGCAGCAGAGTGATTGTGCCAGATTCCAGCGCCATCCTTCATCAGTGGTCTATAATGAAGGACTGAGAGATTTTGCACAGAGATCCAGTACTCCAGAACCCAGTGTAGGCCTGTAAACCAATACCATTCTATAGGTGAGAGAGAGAGAGAGAGAGAGAGAGAGAGAGAGAGAGAGAGAGAGAGAGAAGGAGTAGGCGAGTGGGGGAGGGAATAAAGTTAAGGGTCATCTCCTAGGTGACAAGGCCCTTTTAACTTTGGCCACAGCTTGGCAGAATGATGGAGGTTAAAAAAGTTTCTCTGAAAGCAACAGCTGTTCCCCCCTCACTTCCCAAACCTCCCCCATGCTTTCTTCCTTTAGCTAATGCAATATAAGGGCACCCACTTAACTCACCTGATAAGAGCATACAGGGCTAAAATGATAAACAAGGGAGGAAAGAAAACAACAAATGAGTGCAAGGAGCACATCTCTCGTTTAGTGATCTTGATCTACCTTTGACCAAACAGTCAGAAACTTTTAGTGGCAGGTTTAGTCAAAGGGTAACCAACTTTAAAAAGTATGTGTAATAAGCTTAAATCCATAATGTATTGGTCAATAATTACCAACTGCATTCCAAATATAATGTTTGTGGTTTGTTGTTTATGCTTGTTTAAACTTTTGGCAGTGGTGGCCTAATGGTATAGGGTGCTGGATCACTGATTCTAAGGTTGGGGGTTCGAGTCCCACTCTCCACAAGGTTGTCACTGTCCCCCCCCCCAGTGCAGCTAACTGGGTTATCAAAGGCCGGCCATGTCTCTCACTGTCTATGGTGAGAGGTTCATGTAAAAGAACCATTGCTGACTTTCGTAAATAGTAGCTGCATAACCGTCAGTGTGTTTCTGTCCCTTGCTAAAAAGGGTTGTGTCAGGAAGGGCATCCGACGTAAAAACCTCTGCCAAATCAAATGTGCAAATCAGATGATTTGCTGTGGCAACCCCTGAAAAAGGGAAAAAGCCAAAAAGGAAAAGAAAGGAAGAAGCATTTAAAAAATAATGACGTCTAAAAAGAAATGAGGATGGTATAAATTGGATAAAGGTGTGTATTAAACTATTAAAAATAACAGGAAAGGAGGAAGGTATGGTATGGCCTGGGTTGAAATGGTCAACTTTTTGGCAATGTGTAGACAGGGGCTTTCTCAGAAATCTTGCTCGATCTAAAATGCGTAAGGCAGGAAAAATTTATTAAAGATGTGAACTTTTTTTTTCTTACAAATTACAGGAAATGTTTGTGATTAGCTGAATATATGTTATGACAAATCATGGCAGCTGTTCCCCCAACAAAAAAGGAGGGGGGCCGTAAAGCCTTCTCTGTTGGCCGAAACACTATTAGAAACACTGACCTACGTTTACAACTTAAATTTTAGTATTTATTCTATTAAATTATTTTAATTTATTTCCAACAATCTATACTTTTCATTGGGGCAGTGATGGTCTAGTGGTATAGGGTGCTGGATCGCTGATCCAAAGGTTGGGGGTTTGAGTCCCATTCTCCACAATTTTGTCACTGCCCCCCCCCACCCCACCCCCCACCCCCAGTGCAGCTAACTGGGTTATCAAAGGCGGGCCATGTCTCTCACTGTCTATGGTGTGAGGCATGTAAAAGAACCATTGCTGACTTTCGTAAAGAGTCGGCTGCAAAGTCGTCAGCGTGTTTCTGTCCCTTGCTAAAAAGGATTGTGACAGGAAGGGCATCCGACGTAAAAACCTCTGCCAAATCAAACGTGTGAATCAGATGATTCGCTGTGGCGACTCCCGAGTAAAAAAAAGGGAAGAAACGAAGACGACCTATACTTTTCATTCCATAGTGTGTCTCTTGGCTGCACTGCTTCCAGTGTGCATATGGGTGTTATTTTATTTTTTATTTTTTTTCCAAACAGATTTAATGTTCTATGTCCTGACATGTCAATCTAATCTGCCCAGAATCAGCTTCAAAATCAGCAGTGCTGGCTGATGTCACTTAAACAATATTAGCAATGGGGCTGTTTCTTTCACCAACCAGGTTTCAGCTTTGCCTCACAACGCCAGCTAGCTGGCCTACAATAACACCAGCAATTTTCCAGTCTCTGGTTGGTTGGCCAGGGCAATGCAAGTTGAATGGTCTGAGGTGATCTGCATGCAATACATTTAAGTCAGAATTTTTTACACCCACAATGACTGGTGAAGGAGTTGAAATTAACCTGGTGTTGGACATTCTTAAAAATCCATCTTCAAGACGTACTTTTCCAGGAAAGCTAAACATTGTAAGAAGAGGTCGAGGAACTGGAGATATGGTTGATCTTTTTTTTTCATTTCATTGAACACAGGTTTTCCTGGGAACTTCCACCGGTAAATTGTTGATTGTTGGGGTGAAAGTTACAATGCTCAGGGTTACTAGCAGAATTGCTGAAATGAATCTGGAGGGCAGTGGTGGCTTGGCGGTTAGGTGCTGGATTACCGATCCCAAGGTTGGCAGTTCAAGCCCCACTGTCAACTGTTGTCAAAACCCAGAGTGCAGCTATCAGGGTTATGAAAGGCTGGCCATGTCTTTCACTGTCTATGGTGAGAGGCATGGAAAAGAACCGTTGTTGATTTTCATAAAGAGTAGGCTGTACAGTGGTACTTCACCTTACGAAATTAATCCATTCCAGAGCCTTTTTCGTAAGTAGAACCGCATTTTACATGTAAAACGCGTGATTCGTTCCAAGGCCCCCAATACTACCCTTTAAAAATTATGAAAGCATATCTTTTAAGGCACTTACTTCGTGTTGACCATGTCTTCTTAGCAGAGTTATAATCCTACAAATGTTTATGCAAGGTTAAAAGCCTGAGCCAAAAATTAAAATTTGCAGTGAGCACACTCGAAAAACTGAATGAAACTGCTCAAGGGAGCTGTGTCATCCCTCCTAGCCAATGGAAGGCCAGTGGGGCGGGATGTTGGGAGATGGTCAATGGAGAGTAACTCAACTCGTGTAATGTTTGAATGGCGCGTTTTAATGTTTGAATGGTGCATTTGAATGTTTGAATAGCGTATTTGGCGCATTTCGTAAGGAGAACTTGTTTCGTATGCAGAGACAATTTTGAAAATGTTTTTCGTAACCTGGATTTTTCGTTTGCTGGAACTACTGTACCACTGTATAGCCCTCAACATGTTTCTACCCTGTGATGGCCTGGTGAGCCCATCCAGGGAGTACTGTGCCCTTGCCCAGAGTCGGCTGAGATGGGTACCATCCTCCCCATGACCCCAATTAGGATTAAGCATTTCTGAAAATGAATCTACAATATCACTACTTGTTATTTTTTTTGTGTGTTTTTTGTATATTATTAAATGGTGATGGGATGGTGGTACTAATAGGTGGATAACTACCATTAAGTTCCACTGAAGGCCCAGGTACCAAATGCATGGCCCACCATTGGGGTATTCCGTCTTTGTCTTCAATAATTTTTTTTGAAGATCACTTTGTTGAACAATTTTTTTTTTATTTCTGCTGCATTCTTCTTGAGCTAAAAAAAACATCTGACCCTTGCAACCTGGTTTCCTTCGACATTCTCTCCGCCAATGTTTGCTCAAACAGCACCGAGTTTTAAGAAGAACTGCTTTCTCTGCCAAGATTATTTCTTTCGCTTTGAGCAAGGTGTGACAAATTAAACAAATACAGGAAAACTGTAATGGCTTAGAATTGTATGAGGGGTAAAAACACAATAGGGGCCAAAGTCAAAACACTGTCGTACTTAATCAGGCTTGCCTCAGAGGAATGTGAAATTGGAGCCTAAATTGGGTGATATTTTGGGTACTGTGGGCCAGAAACGAGGGATAGAAAAAGAGAGGAAGAAAGGATCAACATGGTAGAAAGGAAGCATGAAGGAGGGATACCCACAGGGACTAGGAGTGATTCAAGACAGCTGGATCCCCTTGCCTTGTGTTTCTGTAGTATGTGTACAGAGAGGTAAAAATAAGACATATATGTCTGGCTGTTTAAATCAACAGATGTGATGCTATCCTACCGGTTTTATGATATGCACATCATAAAAATGTACATCTATTTCCTGGCCAGTAGTTCCAAAAACATCTGGTATTCTGTCAAGGAGCGACGAAAAAGAATGCTCTGCTGTGATGCACGGCTAAGGTGGTGAAAATTACCATTGTGGAATTTTTTTTTTTTAGTGTTGGTTTTCTTAAGGGGGCAGTGGTGGTCTAGTGGTATAGGGCGCTGGATCGCTGATCCAAAGGTTGGGGGTTCGAGTCCCACTCTCCACAAGATTGTAACTGTCCCCCCCAGTGCAGCTAACTGGGTTATCAAAGGCGGGCCATGTCTCTCACTGTCTATGGTGAGAGGCATGTAAAAGAACCATTGCTGACTTTCGTAAAGAGTAGCTGCAAAGTCGTCAGCGTGTTTCTGTCCCTTGTTAAAAGGGTTGTGACAGGAAGGGCATCCGACGTAAAAAAACCTCTGCCAAATCAAACGTGCGGATCAGATGATTCGCTGTGGCGACTCCTGAGTAAAAGGGAAAAAGCCGAAAGGAAGACAGACAGACAGTGTTGGTTTTCTTAATGTTGTTCATTTGTTTCTATCTCTATTCTTCCTCTTCTTCTTTTCGGCTTTTTCCCTTTTTCGGGGGTCACCACAGTGAATCATCTGATCCGCACGTTTAATTTGGCAGAGGTTTTTACATCGGATGCCCTTCGTAACACAACCTTTTAGCAAAGGGACAGAAACACGCTGACGGCTTTGCAGCTACTCGTTACGAAAGTCAAACCAAAGAGAAGATTTATGGATGTGGTACCAAAGAGAAGATTTATGGATGTGGTGAAGGTGGACATGAAGGTAGTTGGAGTAAGAGTAGAAGATGCAGAGGATAGGGTGAGATGGAGGCGGATCATTTGCTGTGGCGACCCCTGAAGGGAACAGCCGAAAGGAAAAGAAGAAGAAGAAGCAATGGTTCTTTTACATTGAACCTCTCACCATAGACAGTGAGAGACATGGCCGGCCTTTGATAACCCAGTTAGCTGCACTGGAGGGACAGTGACAACCTAGTGGAGAATGGGACTCGAACACCCAACCTCAGAATCAGCGAGCCAGCGCCCTATACCACTAGGCCACCACTGCCCCCCACCACTACACTGTATTTAGTGCAATATTACTAGATGAATCTGATATGTATTGTAGTTGGCAGCCCTTGGAGGATCTGCTATAGTAGGAATGTACAGGAATACATAAACATGATGGAAGATAGATTGAGTATTGAGACGTACGTTTGACTATGAGCCTCTACAATGGCCTGGCAAGCTGTCCAGGGTGTACCCTACGCTCACCCGGAGTCGGCTGAGATGGGTGCCAGCCTCCCCGCCACCCTAATTAGGATTAAGCAGTTCAGAAAATGAATGAATGAATGTTTGACTATGAGCTCGCCATGTTTTCAAAAAGCATGTGAATAGGACTGCGCTGAGCACAGGAGAGTTTTTCAGAGTTACGATATCAACAGTTTCCAGAAGAGTTATGAGAAATTGTGTGTGTGGGTGTGTGTGTGTGTGTGTGTGTGTGTGTGTGTGTGTGTGTGTGTGTGTGTGTGTGTGTGTGTGTGTGTGTGTGTGTGCGCGCAAGCATGAATTTGATATCTTCAAATATATAAAAATCTACACCTACTAATACTGCTGTCTGACCAATGGAATAAGTTTCAGCACTGTTAAGTGTAAGCATTATAATTAAGGATAAATCATCACCAGAGAGTGTTATATAATATTATATAATATTAATATCATTTCTGCTACACTGGGTTGAAACACCATGCCGAACGAAGGCGTTCTAGTGTTGAGTTGTTCGTGTTCTCCTCAAGTTTGCATGGGTTTCCTCTGGGTGCTCTAGTTTCCTCCCACTGCTCAAAAACATGCACAGTAAGCTCACTCAATATTCTTGATTGCCCCTGAGTGTGAATGTGAGTATTAATGGTTGTTTGCAATTGTCTGGCAAACTGTTCAGGGTGTCCCTCACCTTTGAGTGGTAAATAAAGGATAACGCAGTTTGGAGAATGAAAATGAAGGTAATCAGTAATAGGAAGGCGACTGCGTGCATTACCTGCAAGATTTAACCGTGTCCTTTGCATTCACCATTGCTGCACTTTACTCTCTCTCCAAAAGAATAACACACCCACTGATGTCATCACAGTACTTACTGGAAAAACTAGCTATATTTTGGTTCCAGTTGGAAACCATCTTTTCAGGTTTCAAACCGATGTATTTTGGTTAAACACTAGGAGCTGTTCCCAGCTGGAAGAAAATTAGTAGCAGTATGAGGCAATAATGGCAAAAATTTAAAAAGTAAGTATTCGAATTTGAATATATTTATGGCGACATTAAAGATATACAGTAAAACTACAACAGTAAAATACAGTAAGACCGAGCCGCCCGCACAACCACTGATTTCCGTGAAGCAGGATTGCCCCCCCCCCCCGACTGACATACACATACATGTATCTCTTCTTCTTTTCGGCTTTTTCCCGTTCTTGGGAGTCGCCACAGCGAATCATCTGATTCGCATGTTTGATTTGGCAGAGGTTTTTACGTCGGATGCCCTTCCTGTCACAACCCTTTAGCAAGGGACAGAAACACGCTGACGGCTTTGCAGCTACTCTTTACGAAAGTCAGCAATGGTTCTTTTACATGTCTCTCACCATAGACAGTGAGAGACATGGCCCGCCTTTGATAACCCAGTTAGCTGCACTGGGGGGGGACAATGACAACCCTGTAGGGACTCGAACCCCTAAATCTTAGGGTCAGCGATCCTGCGCCCTATCCACTAGACCACCACTGTGTATATAATATCAATTAAACATTCAAAAATAATGCATAAGATATAAATAAAATATAAATACACACACACACACACACAGACACACACAAACACACACACACACACACACACACACACACACACACAGATAAACTCACATAAAAATGTAAGCAGTGTTGTTGGGTTGTTTTGTTCGTTTGGATTTTTATTTATTTATTTTTTTTTGCATAAATGGCCTTGTTTTGCATCATTTTCCTTCACTTTTTTCCCTATTTTTCCTTACTTTCCTTATTTTTTTTATTTTCCATGAATATTTTTGAAAAATTCACGATGCACTGAAGCCGCACAAACTGAAGCACGAAGTAACGAGGGATCACCGTACATTCAAATCCTCATAGACCACTTTCACCAAATATCATCTTTTCCTTTCGGCTTTCCCCTCCTTTTCAGGGGTCGCCACAGCGAATCATGTGATTCGCAGGTTTGATTCGGTATAGGTTTTCATGTCGGATGCCGTTCCAGACACAAAACTTTAGCAAGGGGCAGAAACACGCTGACGGCTTTGCAGCTACTCTTTACGAAAGTCAGCAATGGTTCTTTTACATGAAGCTCTCACCATAGACAGCGAGAGACATGGCCGGCCTTTGATAACCCAGTTAGCTGCACTGGGGGGGGACAGTGACAACCTTGTGGAGAGTGGAACTCGAACCCCCAACCTTAGGATCAGCGATCCAGCGCCCTATACCACCAGACCACCGCTGCCACCCCTTTCACCAAATATCTTTGTATCACAAAAATGAAAGAGTGAAAATTCCATGGGAAACATATCACTTGTTCTCCTTGGACTTTGTGTCAGTGCACAGTAGCTTCGCTGAATTAATTAATTACGCTGAAGGATCATTTGTGCTTTGCTACTCAAAGCCAGTTAAACTCACGCACCAATTCAACATATTTATGACCATTCATTCTCCTGCTCGCTCTCACTCGCAAACTGTACCGATTCCTTTAGACCCTGGGTACTCCTGCATGTCCTTAGCCATGAAAAGGGACAACATAATGGGGGAAACTCAATGTCTGAAGGATGAATTCTTTCAAGACAACAACTGGGCGCAATTTGGCCAATGGCCCTGGGGGTCGGCTTAATAGAGTGCAAGCCCCAGCCCCCATTCAGTTTCTCTGAGACTATTAACTCTTAACAACTCCTCAGCTTGGGTCTCATTATTAATTCTGTTCAAGCTTCACCCCCCCCCCACACACACACACACACACACACACACTCACACACTCTCTCATGCCTTTTTTTTTTTTTTTTTTTTTTTTGTTATTGCCTTCATTTTATTGTGCTGAATTGATTTTGTACTTAGTTAATCATTCAGTGTTATTCCAGTTTGTAAGTTGAGTGCCTTCTTGACTGGAGAGCTGGCGGATTGACTCCGTAAAACCTTTTTAGAAATGACTTTTAATGGGTTCACAAGTCAGTTCTTCAGAAGTGAACAGTTTAAACACTTGTGAATCATTATCATGAGCAATGAAGGGATGACAAATGGCACTTCTGGACTGCACAGGGGCCACACAGCATTAAACATAAACTCATGTTTTCTAATAATTAATGCAAATAATAATAATAATAATAATAATAATAATAATAATAATAATAATAATAATAATAATAATAATAATAATAATAATAATAATAATTTGCATTCAGTGTTTTCTGTATACAGTAATGCTGTAGAACACAATATTTATTTATCTGAACCTTCATCATATTACATTTCTTATAATTGTTGGAAATCTATTTGAAAAGGGGACAGGTAGTGAAAGGGATTTTTTTTGTTTCTTTTGAGCCGACTCTCATTTATAGAGTTAATTAATATCTTATACCTCATATACTACTCTTAATCTAAGATTTTATACTTTTCATACAACACATTACATACGTATGCATATTCATGTTGAATAGGAGGAAATTGTACATTTATTAACACTGAATGATTTATTCATTTCTGAGTGTGTTGATGCCACATACTACCACCTAAACTATTAAATACACCAGTCTGGTGCAGGACAGTGTGAGTTGCTTTTCAGGGTCAGAGAAGCCATTGAGGTCCGAATGGCCTACCAGAGCAGTCTGCACATCCCAGCTGCCCTGCCACCGTGGAAATGAAGTTATGCCTTGTGTCAGCAGCTTTTTGTCTCTTCCCTCCTTCTCTTGGCCTCTGGATTCTCTCTCCCTCCATATTTTCCCATTCACGTACTCTTTTTTTTTTTTTTTTTTTTTTTTTCTTCTTTGCACAGTCCACTGGAGGTTTTCGAAGTTCACTGCTGGCTCGAGTATTCAGTGTTGGTAAATGAGCTTAATGGCAAAGTGAAGGGTTAGAGTGAAGTATTGTGCGGCTGTAATTGAGAGGGGTCTTGCACTTGGGCAATGTTAAGTAATTCACACACATGCACACACAGAACTTCTTTACAACGCTCTTCTGATGAATTCTTCTCTTAATTACGCTCGCTTACTCTCTCACTCCTACTTCTCTTTTTGGCTTGTGCTCTAGTTTGGCTTGTCTGTGGGAGAGGTTATTTGTCCTGCAGCTTGAAGAATAATGATTTTACACTTGAAGCTCTTACTGGGGAACTGAGCACCAGTTTACCTATATTTTAGCTTGATGTCGCTTGTGCATCATTTCAGATATGAAAGAAATATTAATTTGTAATATTTTTGTGAATAGGAAAATACTTCAGCTACTGAAAAGATCATGAAAAATAAAAAAAAAAGAATATTTTCTACATGTGATTTATCACTTTAGAGTGCAAGTTATAAAACAACCCAAAACGGATAGCTATTGCTAGCTCGCTAGCTGGATAAGTAGATAAATAATACATAAATAAACAAGTGACCATCACAACTGTTTCACAAAGAACACAATTGTGTGGAATGTTTTAGTAAGCCATAGCTTTACAATTTCCCAACCATCACCCAGTATGACTATAATACTGTGCAAAAACTGAGGCCCATAAAAGGAGGAACTTGAGTGACTTATATGGAACGCTGAGCTTGAATTTACTGAACACCTTTGGGATGAACTAGAGCTCCAGCTATAAGCCAGGCACAGTCACTTCATATTATTTTTGTGAAATGAATGGAAAGTCATTCCAGAAGAGTAAAAGTTCTTATAACAGATTCTTGAGTGGCACATTGACAAGTTGCGTGATAATAAACCAGGAAATTGTAGGCTCAGATCCAGGATAATGCATAATGTCATCTATGTCTGGAAGTTAAGTTAACTGACCAAACCCTCAAGAGAGGGTGGGATGACATGAGTTCACCGCGCTGTCACATAAAACAAGAGCCAATCATGGGTCTCAGTTAGATTATGCGCACAAGGATAGCACTTTCCCTCTGAGAGTGTTAGACCACCCCTGAATGAGCATGCGAAGCAGTTCATGAAGATGCGGGTGGCAGCATCACGTGTCACTGTGGGGGCAGTACTTGATGGGTGGAAATTGGCCATGACCAAATTAGGAACAAAATCATGTGAAATAATAATAAAAAAAAAATTATCAGCGAAATAGATATTGTATAAGGACAGATTAGCGCATACAGTGATTCCTTTCTACGTCATGCTTCAGTTTCTGCGGCTTCAATGCATTGTGAGTTTTTTTTTAAATATTCACCGAAAAAAATTTAAAATAAGGGATTTAAGGGAAAATGGAGGAAAAGATCAGGAAAATGCCACAAAACAAGGCCAATTATGCAAAAAAAAAAAAAAAAAAAAACCAAACATACAAAAACAAGGGGCAGTGGTGGTCTAGTGGTATAAGGCTGGATCCAAAGGATTGCTGATCCAAAGGTTGGGGCTTCAAGTCCCCCCAAGTGCAGCTAACTGGGTTATATACACAGTGGTGGTCTAGTGGATAGGGCGCAGGATCGCTGACCCTAAGATTTAGGGGTTCGAGTCCCTACAGGGTTGTCACTGTCCCCCCCAGTGCAGCTGACTGGGTTATCAAAGGCCGGCCATGTCTCTCACTGTCTATGGTGTGAGGCATGTAAAAGAACCATTGCTGACTTTCGACAAGAGTAGGCTGCAAAGCCGTCAGCGTGTTTCCGCCCTGCGATGGCCTGGCGAGCTGTCCAGGGTGTACTCTGCCCTCGCCCTGAGTTGGCTGGGATGGGCACCAGCCTCCCCGCGACCCTAATTAGGATGAAGCGGTTACAGAAAATGAATGATGATACAAAAAACAACCCAACAAAACTACTTACATTGTTATGTGAGATGCGCATCTGAGTGTGTGCGCGTGTATTTATATTTTATTTACATTTATTACTTCTGCATTATTTTTAAATGTTTAATTGTTATTATAAGGATTTATAGCGTTGAATATGTATTTATTGATATTATATACACATATATATGTGCGCATACGTCAGTCGGGGGGTCAATCCTACTTCACAAAAATCGGTGGTCGCGGGGATCTCGGTCTCAATTAACCGCGGAAAGTGAGGGATCCCTGTACTGCCTCCACTCATTCATCTCAGCGTGTTGAAAAGATGCACTCCCAGGTTTTTATTGCAGATCTCCACCACCTCCATGTCGTCTCACAGGATGGATGCACAGCTTACATATTTAAACATTAATCGTGATCTCTGTTGTCTATCAGTTTAGCTTTCACTTGCATCAAAAAAAAAAAAAACATGTCAGAGACTTCTAATCAGCTTGTTATTATGGAAGAAGTATCTAAAATGGATTTTGAAACTTAAGTAGCCTGAGTATGTGTTCTCTGTTTTGTAACTTCTTCCACCATTGTACTTCATGTTTTTGACTCATTCTTATACATGTTCATCCCAAAGATAATCTTTGTTTGACTGAAAAATTGCATTCACTATTCCCTTGGAGGATCATAATAACTCTGGCCTCAATTGTACAAATGGTCTTCACAAGGTTCACGCTTATGCTTCACATCAAAAACTGTGCTTATTTGTTAAACCTCAAGAAGAGTGATATCCTATCCACAATTTTTTTTAAAGGAACAACAAAAACCAACTGACCACCCACTAACACCTATTTGCTTCAGCAACATTGTCAGATCAGGGCTCTCTCTCAAACTCAATGGTTGATATTCATTGCGGCCTCTTTGCCGCTTTCTCCTTCATTCATTGGGACCAATGCTTTGGCCAAAACCTCCGTTCTCTCTTGCTGGCTCTCTCCTCCCTTGCCTGACAGGGGAATTATATGGCTGTTGCAGTAGAAAAAAGGGGCCATGCTCGGCGCTAGTAAAAAAACACCTCTCCCCTCCATCACCTCATTATGCTCTTGAGCGAAAACAAGCGGCCAAACTTTGCCAGCCATTATTCTCTGTTGGATAGAATCTTGGGCTCTCCTTACACCTCATGTTATGGTGATTTCGGATTAGTTGTCTTGAGGGGGAAGGGTCAATACTATGTTTTTGATGATTCGTTGAAAATCAAGGTCAATGAGAGTGCTAAATCTCATGACTTGAGAAGAAGTACATGTGACTTCCAACTATGTGGTGAGATACTGTACATGCATTAACGCACTAAACAACATGAAATTATTATTGAACTCCCAATGATGTTCCCATATAAGTTTAAAGTTATGTATATAATAGTTCATCAGTTATTTATATCATAGTTTGTAAAATATGGGTAGAAACCTTACATCAGCATAACAACCATTCATTCAAGTTTCAGTTTTAATTCCCAGCACAGTCTATATTAAACAATGGCCTGAAAATTTTTAACTGTATGTTCACCAACTGCGAGTATTATTATATATTAATATAGCCGATTCTTATTCCCTGTGTACATCTGGGATGATCAAGAATGCACCACATTCAGCAGAGTGTACACGTGACACGTGTTTACATCGACTCTAACAAACGCCGATGTATTTCAATTCCAAGATAATCAAATCATATACTGCATAAACATTGTGAAAGCTTCTCTTCACGAACTCGCAGGTAGGTGAACTCTTTGTGGCTGTGTTAATCCTTCAGCCTTTTTCTTTTCTCGAGGGTAAAGGATCCGGACCCCTCCTGAGAGGTTGTACAGAGGTGCTTTTACTCGTTTCAAAGAGCCGTGAACTTGACAGAGGTCCACCATGATGGAATCAAAGTGGCAGCTCAGATAGGGGAAAAATCCAATTTCGGCTGTCATGCTCAAAAGGTTGCTGAAAAGAACAGCTAGAGAAAGTACCAAAAAAAAAAAAAAAAAAAAAAAAAGCTTCCCCCACTTTTTTACTATTTCGTAAGTTTTCTTCACTTAAGGCATGCACTTCCTTCCTTAACAGATGCTTACAATTCAAAAATCACACACTGACAATGTAGCCTCAACACAGAAGACCCGAGGCACCCAATCAAAAACATCAATTCAAAGGAATGTCCAACTTTTCTAGTTCAGCTTCCAAAACTTTGTAAACAAACCGGACCGTACTTTTATTGTAAGGGAAATATAAGTGATGTTCAGGACAGGGATCCATCCCACTGTTCTTTTCATCAAATTTCTTTCTTTCTTCTTTTTCCCATTCTCGGAAGTCGCTACAGTGAATCATCTGATTCGCACATTTGATTTGGCATAGGTTTTTACGTCGGATGCCCTTCCTGTCACATTCTTTAGCAAGGGACAGAAACACGCTGACGGCTTTGCAGCTACTCTTTACGAAAGTCAGCAATGGTTCTTTTACATGAACCTCTCACCATAGACAGTGAGAGACATGGCCCGCCTTTGATAACCCAGTTAACTGCACTGGGGGGACAGTGACAACCCTGTGGGGACTTGAACCCCCAACCTTAGGATCAGCGATCCTGCACCCTATCCACTAGACCACCACTGCCCGAAATTCTTTTCATCAAATACCTGCGTTAATTTAAACGTTTACCTAAAATCCTCTCCCATGAACTTTCCATTTCACTGGTTTTGCTTCCATTATTGATCAAACTTCATTTTTGCCTCATGAAAGCCACAAGAGAGGCCAATGGTGAAAATCTTAAAATAATCTGAAATATTGATTGATTCATTCATTCATTTCATGTAACCGCTTAATCCTGATTAGGGTCACGGGGAGGCTGGCACCCATCTCAGAGAGCAGCTCATAACATTTTGTCATAATTTTTAACCCAAGAAAAGGTTATGTTCTTATTCCAACTCAAGCACTGAGTTCCCTGCTGTAATGTTCCCTATAGTTCTGGAAAGACATATGGTTTGGGACTTGCCTCCAGTGTGCCAAGAATTAATTGAAAACATTGTGAGGGGAAAGGCAGGTTTGGTGCAGACCACCAGTTTGGTTCATTATCCAAAACAATAATAAAAGATTATTATAACTCGTAATGCAGTGGCTGCATTTCATCTTAAAGTGGCAGGAGAGACTTTAGTGTTGTACGTTTGTGCTTTGTTTCCAACTGAAGAGTATAAATAAGGCACGGCTGTCTCCTCAAGGACTTTATAAGGTAAAGTCTGTTGGGGTTTTACACCCAAGCCATAGTGGCTCATCAGGCCGGTGCTTATCCCCGGTTTCCATAGCGTGAAGCGACCAGGAGTTCAACTCCTCCTGGATGGGACGCTAGTCCATCACAGGTTACCTTCCCAGTATACTTGTACTGGTACCCATTTATACTGCTGGGTGAACAGAGGCACACTTGTGGTTGAGACCTTGCCCAGGGGTCTTAGCACAGTGAGGGTCTTGGTGGAATTTGAACTCACAACCTCCCGATCATGAGCACATCACCGTAACAACTACACCACCGGCTCCACTCAAGGACTTTATACTTTGCTGCTATTTAAGGTGCTGTAAGGAATATCCATATTAAAAGCACCAGTATAAAAACATGGCCTAACGATAATCAGACAAGTTATTAAAACTCAAACTACATCAATAAATAAAAACCTGAACAAAAGTTATAAAATATGTTCTTACAGCAGAGATATTGTGCTTGGTCTGGTTAAGAGACTATGCAATTTCTGCTCTAGAGCACATTTTAATAACCGAACCTCATATGTTCCTGCAACAAGGAGCTGGACAAGTTTATGTACTTTTTCCCCATGAGCCACTGAGGCCCATATCAGTTGGACAGATGTCTTAATCCCCAAAACAGCAACAGATGGAGTCTTGTGTACACTGTAGATGCTTGTTTGTGCGTCGGCTCAGTGCTCATGGACGGTTGGGTAAGGTCTGCTTTAAACTACAGGATGACTACACACGTCTAAAACCAAGGAGATGTCAATGGACTTCAGGAGATCGAAACTAACTGTGCACTCTGCCCTCTAGATTGATGGACAGGAGGTAGAGAGGGTGGAGTGCTTGGAGTTTCTTGGAGTTCACATCTCTGCTGCCTTCACCAGGACCACAAACATCTCTCACCACATGGGGAAAACACAACAAAGGATGTACTTCCTCAGAAAGCTCCGACAAGCCCGCCTTCCCCATCTCATACTGATGAAATTTTACCGCTCCGCCATAGAGAGCCTGCTGACCTACTGCTGTACAGTATATTTCAGCAGCTGCACAGCAGAGGACAGGAAAGCCTTGCAGCGGGTGATGACGACACCAGAACGGGTAATTAGAACTACACTACCCACCTCAGTAACATTTAGACTGAGGAGAACCAGTGGAGTTATCATGGACCCCACACACCCTGTACATTCAAATTTCTCCCCTCTCCCCTAAAGAAAAAGTTTCAGAACGCGAAAAACAAAAACTAAGACTCAAGAACAGCTTTTACCCACAAACGGTTAAACATGTAACCCCACCACCACCACCACCACCCTCACCATCACCACCACCCTCACCATCACCACCACCATCACCGCACACTGACTGAATAAACATTCATTCATCCATTCATTTTCTGTAACCGCTTAATCCTAACTAGGGTTGTGAGGAGGCTGGTGCCCATCGCAGCTGCACTGGGGGTGAATAAACATCATTCAGACCATCTTCGTGGACAGTACAATACTACCTCTAAGTGCAAGACTCATGTTGAGAGCAGGTCTCAAACATCGTAACACTTTAGCACCATGCGTCTTAGAATTAAAAGCAAAATTATATGTGACTTACAATCATTAGGGTCATGAAACACGCTGACGGCTTTGCCGATCCAGCGCCCTATACCACTGGCCTTATAATGTGTGTGTGTGTGTATACATGTATATATATATATATATATATATATATATATATATATATATATATATATATATATACACACACACACACACACACACACACACACACAGGTCCTTCTCAAAAAATTAGCATATTCTGATAAAGTTCATTATTTTCTGTAATGTACTGATAAACATTAGACTTTCATATATTTTAGATTCATCACACACATCTCAAGTAGTTCAAGCCTTTTATTGTTTTAATATTGATAATTTTGGAAAAAAGTAAAGAAAAACCAAAAATCCCGATCTCAAAAAATTAGTATATTTCATCCGACCAATAAAAAAAGTCATCCTTCAAATAATTATGTTCAGTTCTGCACTCAAAACTTGGTCGGGAATCCTTTTGCGGAAATGACTGCTTCAATGCGGCGTGGCATGGAGGCAATCGGCCTGTGGCACTGCTGAGGGGTTATGGAGGCCCAGGATGCTTCGATAGCGGCCTGAAGCTCATCCACAGTGTTGGGTCTGGTGTCTCTCAACTTTCTCTTCACAATAGCCCACAGATTCTCTATGGGGTTCAGGTCAGGAGAGTTGGCAGGCCAATTGAGCACAGTAATACCATGGTCAGTAAACCATTTAGCAGTGGTTTTGGCACTGTGAGCAGGTGCCAGGTCGTGCTGAAAAATGAAATCTTCATCTCCATAAAGCTTTTCAGCAGATGGAAGCATGAAGTGCTCCAAAATCTCCTGATAGCTAGCTGCATTGACCCCGCCCTTGATAAAACACAGTGGACCAACACCAGCAGCTGACATGGCACCCCAGACCATCACTGACTGTGGGTACTTGACACTGGACTTCAGGCATTTTGGCATTTCCTTGTCCCCAGTCTTCCTCCAGACTCTGGCACCTTGATTTCCGAATGACATGCAAAATTTGCTTTCATCCGAAAAAGGTACTTTGGACCACTGAGTACCAGTCCAGTGCTGCTTCTCTGTAGCCCAGGTCAGGCGCTTCTGCCGCTGTTTCTGGTTCAAAAGTGGCTTGACCTGGGGAATGCGGCACCTGTAGCCCATTTCCTGCACACGCCTGGGCACGGTGGCTCTGGATGTTTCTACTCCAGACTCAGTCCACTGCTTCCACAGGTCCCCCAAGGTCTGGAATCCGCCCTTCTTTCACGTTTTCCTTCCCACAGACGTTCCACTGAGGTGGCTTGATAGAGCACTCTGGGAACAGCCTATTCGCTCAGAGATTTCTTTCTGTGTCTTACCCTCTTGCTTGAGGGTGTCAATGATGGCCTTCTGGACAGCAGTCAGGTCGGCAGTCTTACCCATGATTGCGGTTTTGAGTAATGAACCAGGCTGGGAGTTTTTCAAAGCCTCAGAAATCTTTTGTAGGTGTTTAGAGTTAATTGGTTGATTCAGATGATTAGGTTAATAGCTCGTTTAGACTACCTGAACATGATATGCTAATTTTTTGAGATAGGAATTTTGGGTTTTAATGAGCTGTATGCCAAAATGATCAGTATTAAAACAATAAAAGACCTGAAATATTTCAGTTGGTGTGCAATGAATCTAAAATATATGAAAGTTAAATTTTTATCAGTACATTACAGAAAATAATGAACTTTATCACAATATGCTAATTTTTGAGAAGGACCTGTATATACATACACACACACACACATATAAATATATAATGTATGTATGTATAATGTATGCAGTGGGCAGGGCATTGGTGGCCTGGTGTGTGTGTGTGTGTGTGTGTGTGTGTATATATATATATATATATATATATATATATATATATATATATATATATATATATATACATAAAATGAGTACAGTTTTCTTTATTAGACTTTGCTAAATGATATAAAACAATTTATAGCAGTCTGCTCGGAGGGTTCTTCCTCTAAGTGCTGCATTTATCAAACTTTACAATGTGCTAATTTCGGAGCCTTTTTTACTTTTCACATCCAACAAAATTCAGTTATAAAGACGAGTTGGATTTCATCGCAGCTCAACTCTCACTCTGCGCCAGAATGCATGAACGAATAGTAAGATTATCCAGTGCCTCACAGGCTGGAAGTATAACTCAGTGATGGAGCACTTTAGAGTGTTGCCTCATACCCCCTTTCCATCCATCGTTCTTGGCTACTCTCGAGCTATAATGAAAACTATAGCACTCAAAATCCATCTTGGTATTCATCACCCCACTCTCACATAGCTGCTCGCTTCCAGTTGTTTCGGCCCATCGCCCATTCGAGGCCCAATCTCATTATTTCGTATGTAGCATGCTGGGCCTCCTTTTTTTCACATGGGGTCGTAACTGAGCGCGAGAGCCCACATGGAGTGTGAGGATGGAGTGAGGGGTGAGCGGATCTTTCCCACATGCTACCCCGTGGCTTGGCTCTGAAGAGGTGTCAGCAAGCCTCGGAGGAATGGAGTGCCTGCGTATTGTGCAAACGCGGCTATTATGTGCTTAAGATTACCATGACAAAAGTGCCACTCGACTTCTTTCCCATTGAGCATGCTCAAGGTCTCTTGTCCCTTTCCTAATAAAACATTTTGCAGCAATCGTTTTGTTTTGAAGACCTCGATGATGAGAGGGAACGAATGAAGAGGCCGGTGTTTTTAACAAGGTAAAGTGTTTCGAGGCTAGAAACGCTCTTCCTGTTTGGGTATGTGACAAAGTAAACACAAGTGTCCCTATAAGACACAAAATGAGACTTATCGTCATATGTTTGAGGCCTACATTTGTTTACAAAGGAAAGAAAGTCATGAAATTTTTATTTTTAATCCATTTTTAAAGTTTGTGCCGTTTAACCATGTACTGTATTGGCATCCAGGTAATGATCATCCATTTTAAATAACTGGATTATTACTGCACATGCAGCTGTGATGGTTTATTTAAATAACCAAATCAACCAATTTAAATGCAGTCAGCTATGCGTTAGTTTTTTCTGCAGTTTTATAAGACTTAGGTAAGTACAGTACTAGTTAATTTCATGTTCTTTATGGTTAGATAATGAGTTGGCAAATAAGCACCATTAGCCTAAATCATATGATGAGCTCAGCTTGGCAAACCACATCAACGGCTTTTCCCAGCAAGGACTCTTGACCTTAAAAATTCAAGCTAACTTTCCAACCCCACCATTAGTCACGGGGCAGCCAAGGCACGGTTCTGAAAGTCGAATAAAGTGGGTTTATTAGGAAACAAACAAACAGACAAAATACACAAAGTGTAAGACGTTGCGTTGCTACTGTCTGAGTTACTGATGGGCAGAGGTTAGCTTTGTTCACAGCCACAGCGTGCAGACGGAGGCTGTTAAACAAACAGAGTGATTGGAAAGTAAACAAACTCCGGTCTGGTTGCGGCATGCGTACCCCAGGGAAAAGCCATTCACTCGTAGGCCTCTGTTCCAGCGAGAGCTGAAAGTCTGAGTTCAGACTGTAAGCAAACACTTCTGTTTGCAAATGCAGGGATATCGATGCTTCGTGTGTGTGTGTGTGTGTGTGTGTGTGTGTGTGTTAGATGCTTAATCTGTACCTCAAGCACATTTGTGGCTTTAGGACAGGATGTAGAATGCAGAAGCGATCACATGCATCCTAGAAAAAGCCAGCGAATCATGTTTAATTAAATTATACAAACACAAAACAGATCACACACACACTCATTTGTTTTCTTTCAATTTTGTACTTTTGTTTTTATGCCTTCTATAAAAGTACATCACTGAGGCAGTCATACAGTGGATTTAGACATTTTCTACAGTTCATTATTCATCTTGGATAGCACAGTTAAAATTTCTCTGAAAACCTATTTACACTGTACAGAATTGTTTTTTGTTTTTTTTTTTCTTAAAGAAAACCCAGTACAACAAAATAACCAACTTCCCTTTAAAGCTGGAATCACGCTTCATTTTCATAGACATCTTATGGTACAAAATATTGCTTTTCTATTCTGGGATTCAAAGATAGGGAGGAAAACTGCTTGCATTCAGTCCATCTGAACAAATACTTGGGCGCTAAACCTTCATCTTTTTTTTTTTTTTTTTTAATTATACCAGCATGCTGAGTAGTTTCCAAACACTTTCATCATAGAAATGTGATTCAGTCTCTCCATCAATCACAACTTTAGATAAAACATCTCATGTGGCTACACAGCAAAATCCCTGATGTTTAAATAACACCCACAACTGACCCAACACCTGCAGTGTCAATAAAACTCCAGCTGTTGGGAGTTTATTTAAAATAAGGCCTTTTGCTATGTAGGTTTATAATGGCAGTGCACAGCTGTCTGATTAAATCTTTGCATCTTTAAATCTCTAGGTAGGAAAATAATTTTCTGTGGTTGCACATCCATATTGTTCTTTCTGTCAACAAGTGCTGCTGGACAATGTCAGAGTCGGATTTCTACGTGATCAAGCCTCGTTTTTTGACGGCGGTAGAGTCAGGCTTAGTCTTGTTTTATTTAGGGAGATCTGTCCTGCCTCATCCAGGTCGAGATGTTACTCAGAAATAAATAAACGAAACTGTGTCATAGCTCAGGGTGTCCATCTCAGTTCAGAAACAGTGCATTTGCATAGATAATCAAAAGGAACATGCAACGCCATAAAAGGCCTTGGAAGTCACGTGAGGATACATTTGGTACCCTTCAGGATTAGAAGAACTTTCTACGGCTGCAGAGCAGGAACCACCAGGAGACCAATCAGCCTGGTGCTGTTTTTGTTTGTTTTTTTTTAATCTCTCTCTCTCTCTCTCTCTCTCTGCTCTTCATTGAAAAAGTAACAACACCAACATGGGTGCAAGCACTGCAGGAGAGCGCAGGTACCCCGCGCGCGTCCCCGCGTTCGCTGAAGAGTTCTCCTCTCCATCATCATCATCATCATCATCACCATCATCATAGTACGCATCGACTAAGCCCCCGGATCCTTCCTCATCGACCACCGGAGGCATACCGAAGCATAAAGTGTGCATGCTTACTTTGACGTATTCGCAAATCGTCCGCTCAGCGCCGTCGCAAACGCACGTGTCGAGTTGCTGCGCTTTGGGCAGGCGGCGCATATGCGCGATGACGTCGCGGCACGCGCTCGTGCACGTGGCGCCGCTGAACAGTTTACTGCAGTGATGCAGGTAGTCACCCATGGCGGCGCGACACGCACCGTCCCGCTCGCACTGCCGCCGAGCCTCCGTGCAGCCCATACTCCTGGTCCTGGGCAGGCACGGCTCGATGGCGCGCTTGGTCTCGCGGCACAACTCGTCGTCTGCGCAGCCGCAGTCCTCCAGCGCAGGGCCGCTCTTCGTCTGGTTGAGCTGCACGAGTGATGCGATGCAGTGGCTCGGGCACGAGCGCCGGCGGCCGCTCAACACGGGATCGCACGCGCGCACGTACTGTCCGTACGCGTAGTGGCACTCGGGCTCGGTTTGGCAG
>CM045734.1:44973563-45041063 GCA_024760905.1 Plotosus lineatus
CACATAGGTAATCATTGTAATTCACTATGTTTCAAGGTGTTGAAAGAAATAATGATTTCTTGTCCATTTCCTGTTACACGGCATTGCCAGGACTCTAATAAAACACAGATTTTTAACAGATTTTTCGAGGCTAAAGATTGCCAAATACCGATTCCCTCGGCACCCCCAAAGACAAACTGTTCTCTCAGTCATTCTTATAGTTATGATTTTAACTGAACACACTTTCTGTAATTTTCAATTTCTCTGCCAAATATTCACAAAGCTATAATTTTTGCCGTAAGCCCTAAATATTACTCATATCACTCCTATTATTCAAAACGGAATTAATTCGTACACCTGGTCTACAGTCTTCAGAGTTTGCATGTGTGTTTGCCCACTGAGGGACATGCGATGTTGATTAGTGAGGTTTCTTTTACATTAAGGCATCAGGTTTACCACCATTCAGAACATAACAGCAGATATAATTAACACCAGGCTACAGAAATAGATCATTCTATTAATGTGATCATCATTATAATTGCTCAGTGATAACGTTCCTCTTTCATATCAAGCTAATAGCTTTGGTTACATATCCAGATAATTAAATGTGGGGCGCCCCCAGTGCAGATAACTGGGTTATCAAAGGCCGGCCATGTCTCTCACGGGTAAAAGAACCATTGCTGACTTTCTTCAAGAGTAGCTGCATACCCGTCAGCGTGTTTCGGCCCTGTGATGGCCTGGTGAGCTGTACATGGTGTATTCTGCCCTCGCCCACAATTAGCTGTGCTGGGCGAAAGCCTCCCCACGACCCTAGTTAGGATTAATCGGTTCAGAAAATGAATGAATGATTGAAATGTGGGGCAGCGGTGGTCTGCTGGTAAAGTGCGGGATTACTGATCCCAAGGTCGGGGAATCCCACCAGTGACACTAGCTGTGTTATTAAACGCCATGGCTTTGTCTCACTGCCTATAATGAGCGGCACGTAAAAGTTTTATCAAAGGCAGCTGCGTAGCCATCAGCATGTTTCTGCCCTGCAATGGCCTGGCGAGCTGTCCAGGGTGTACTGTACCCTCACAAAGAGTCGGCTGAGATAGATAGCATGTCACAGCGAGAAGATTCTGCGTTGAACTTCATGGCTTGGGCATTTCTGCATGGACCTTTCTATATTTTCTGTGTCCAGGTACTCTGTTTTCCTCCCACAGTCCAAACGCATACATGCATCATGGCTGTTCCAGATAAACTCTGGGTGTGAGTGAGTGTGAATGGGTGTGTGTCACCCTGTGATATGTTCCGGGTCTACCCGCCTTAACAAAGTGTTGCCTAAGATATGTGACTTGACTGATACAGCCCACGACAGAGCAACACTCGGGCATGATGAGGGACTAGTTTAGCAATATTATAGCTCTCAGACATTTTGATGCTAACATCAGTCCACTGCACATCTGGTAGGGTCACTCATCCATTTTCCAGCTGGTATCCACCTGCTATCATCTTCTCCTCATAACGCTGCCCAGCTGACCCATCAAGATTGTTTATGTTGTCAGAGTCCATGGCAAATGATAACCTGAAAACAAGCTATACAGTACGGATAACGTGTTGATGAATTTTTACATTATAATAATAGGAATAGGAACAGACTGGCCACCCAAAATCCCCATGCAATCAGATCACCTGATTCAGAAACATTCCCCTCAGTACTTCCAATGATCTTTTAAACGATGTGTGTGTGTGTGTGTGTGTGTGTGTGTGTGTGTGTGTGTGTGTGTGTGTGTGTGTGTGTGTGTGCACTGTGGGCTTCCGCCATGTTGATGACTGAGGACAGGTGGGTTTGGGCTACCAACAGACCTCAGGACCGTTTCTCCTGCATCAGTAATTTTCACATATGGACACAATGATGAAAGTTTCATTTATGCAAGTAATGGTTTGTTTTGGGAGGTTTACTGGGGAACACACACGCACACACACACACACACACACACACACACACACACACACACACACACACACACACACACACACACACACACACACACACACACACACACACACACACACACAGAGCCCCATGCTTGCGTGGGTTTCCTCCGGGTGCTCCGGTTTCCTTCCAAAAGCCATGCACAGTAGGTTAATTGGCTGTTCTAAATTGCCCGTAGGTAGTTAACGACCTGGAGCGGGATGGGTGCTGCCAGGCCAAATCAGCCCAAGTCTCGCCATGAAGGCACCCCAACGACATCCCCGGATGTTAAGGGATAAGTGAAGATAGAAACTCGCTCATTTAAGAACCTCTGGACTGCCCAAGCCGTGGTAGCTGTAGAAATGAATTATCACTCACTAACCAATCAGTTTTGAGGATGAAACAGAAATGTGTTTAATTCCATTTACATCACCATGGTAGTTCAGAGTTTAAAAATCCTAAAACTTTGTTCTTTTGGCTTCTCCCGTTTGGGGCTGCCACAACGGATCATCCTTCTCTATCTCACCTTCTCCTCTGTATCTCTGTCCATCACACCAATCACCTGCATCTCCTCCCTCAATACATCCATAAATCGCCACTTTGGCCTTTCTCTTCTTCTCCTACCAGGCAGTTCCAGCTTTAATATTCTTCGTCCAATATTTCGTTTGTCGAGCCTCTGTACGTGCTCAAACTATCTTCTGGCTTCTCTCACACTATTTCTAAACACTCCTATCTGTGCTGTCCTCCCATATTAATTTCTTACGCTGCCCATTTTTGTTACTCCCAGAAAAAATTTCAGCATCTTCATCTCTACCATTTCCAGCTCCACTTCCTGTCTTTTTTTCCAGCGATATCGTCTCCAAACTGTAAAGCACAGATGGTGTTATAAACCTTTCCCTTCACTTTTGCAGATACCTTTCTATCACAAATCACTCTAACCACTCTTCTCCGCCCATTACACCCTGCCAGTACTCTCTTCTACACCTCTCTACTACACTCTCTGTTACCTTACATCAGGGGTCACCAACATGGTGCGCGCAGGCACCAGGTCGTCCACAAGGACAACATGAGTCGCCCGTGAGCCTGTTCAGGGGTCGGGAACCTATGGCTCGCGAGCCAGACATGGCTCTTTTAATGACTGCATCTGGCTCTCAGATAAATCAGGTGGCCTTTCTTAACAGAATAACTAATACATAATTTCGCTGTCCTTATATAAAATACAGAAAAAAGCCATCAAATAAAACAAAAACATAAATAAATCTCACGCATTTCAATCTATACATCTATTTTCAATGCCACTTGTCGCTGTGGCACGCAGCGGAAAGCCAATCCTTGCTGTACGCCAGTGTGTGAGGGCGGGGCCGATACCTTGAAACTGTAATTTTATTGGATTATATGCAACAGCCTACACGAGTTGCTTTTGGGTCAAGAGCTAAAGTTCCCTTGTTTTGATCAGCTCATGTGCAAGAAGCCAAGCAGAGCTGGCAAGCAAAACTTGGGACGTGCTTCCTGTCACATAAACACTGCAGTGTGAGTCCTGTCATATTGACCATGTTTGGTTCCACATGAGCACGCAAGCAGTCCTTCTTTATTTGAAAAGCATCAAGACCAACCTACGGTCACGTTTAATAGATGGAAGCTTAAACACCTGCATGAAGCTGAACTTCAGCACATATCAACCAGACTACGAAGCCATCAGCCATGCAGCACCAGAAGTCTCATTAGTAGTAAGAAGTACTTTTCTTATTAATGAATAACTTCGTTATAACAATGTTGTTTAAAATAAATTCAGAGTTTTATTACAATCTAAAATTCTTGGTCTCGGAATTAAAATATATATTTAGCTCTCAGAGGATTAGATTTAATTTTTTTTTTTTTTTTTTGGCTCTCTTAGTCAAACAGGTTCCCGACCCCTGACATAGATGAATATCATTAATTATTAATAATAACATAGAATTAAAGGTAAATTGAGCAAATTTGTTGTCACAAGTGATATCGACCTGGTACTCCTTCGCATTAATTGGTACCCAAGAAGTAGCTCTCAGTTTCAAAAAGTTTGGTGACCCCTGCCATACATAGTATTTACACCCCAAGTATGTAAATTAATCTACCTTCATCATCTCTACTCCTTACAGCACAACTTCTTCTTTCTTCTTCTTCTTTTCCTTTCAGCTGTTCCCTTCAGGGGTCGCCACAGCAAATGATCCGCCTCCATCTCTCCCCATCCTCTGCATCTTCTATTCTGACTCCAACGACCTTCATGTCTGCCTTCACCACATCCATAAATCTTCTCTTTGGTCTTCCTCTGGGCCTTTTGCCTGGTAGTTCCAACCTCAGCATCCTACTACCAATATACTCACTATCCCTCCTCTGTACATGTCCAAACCATCTCAATCTAGCCTCTCTGACTTTGTCTCCAAAACATCTAACATGTGCTGTCCCTCTGATGTACTCGTTTCTGATCCTATCCATACTCCTTACAGCACAACACGGCTATCAATATCAATCGATCTTCCGACCATAGATTGGCTGCTTGTTCTGATTGTTTTTCGAAACCTAGGTTACATATATACTGACACATACCAGCTGTCTCAACACATGGTTTTTCTACCTCACTTCACTATACACATGATTACTTCAATAGGCCTCAGGGTCCGCATACAACATGCAGACGGAGAACAGCATATGCACAGTGGGGCTATAAAGATAGCCTTGTACCAGTATGATATTAATCAGACCAACATGGGGTGTAGCAAACTTTTACAGCATGAGACACCACGAACCACATCAATTAAAACAGAGAAAGGAAAATCAGTGGTTTCTGTGAAAATTCAACATTCCATATCTGACACAAATCAAACATGTGTGCATTAATGCCTCTTGGGGTTCAGACAGCAAATACTCAAGCCATGTGTGCGACGCAGGCTTGGGATATCTTCAGACGGAGGAGGACGTTATCAGGTTATAGGCAAAATATCTGGCAGTACTTAAAATGTGACTGATTGTGTTGAGGAAATGTTGAAATTATTAAGAGCACTTTTGCAATTCTGTCTAATATCTTGGCAAGTCATTTTCAACAACATTCATTTTTCACTGCTTTTTGTTTTTATTATAGGTTTATGTGTATCAAAAAATTTGGTCGGAATATAAGAACGCCTGACTGTGTGTGCCACATGCCAATTTGAGGTCATTTTCAACATCTGTTAGTAAGCAGGCTCTTCTGTGTTGGTCTACAGGTATGCAACACATCTTATCACACCCTGTTCTGCTGTGCCCAGGCATTCCGATAAGACAAATACAGGACTCTTTCAAATGAGGACGGTCTGGAGGTGGATCCGTGGTTTATAAGAGAACTACATGCCTTGAACTCCTGTGACATTTAGAGTCATGCTCCAGAAATGCTCCTATCAACCCAGCAGCTGTCCTGAGCCATGGCATCGTTTACGCAGGTGTTGTCTTGCATTTTAAATGATTCAGAAAGAAGATGAAACTTGTTTCATGATGAAATGTGCTTGGATCAGTTTCACTACTCAGTGTAATTAAATATTATAATATTTGATGATACTGTGGAGAGCATGTTCACGTAATTTTGCTCTGTGTATGACTTAGGTCGGAGGAAATTAATCTTAGTACTGTATTAGTATTATTTAATAATTAATAGTAAAATTTAAGTTCTTTAAATTTATTATTTTTTTTTAATTATTATTATTTTATTATTCGTTGTTATTATTATTATTTTTTTTATTATTTTTATTATTATTATTATTATTATTCGTGTTATCTTAGTTCTAGTATTATAATCTGAGTATTAGTATTATTTAATAAGTAATCGTAAAATTTAACTTCTTTAAATCTATTATTATCATTATTTTTATTGTTATTATTCTTTGTTATGCTGTATGTATTCATCCAGCAAGGGAAATTATTGGTTCTGCATTTAACCCATTCATAGTGAGCACACACACACACACACACACACACACACACACACACACACACACACACACACAGTGATCTGCCACACACACACACACACACACACACACACACACACACACACACACAGTGATCTGCCACACACACACACACACACACACACACACACACACACACAGTGATCTGCCACACACACACACACACACGCACACGCACACAGTGATCTGCCCCACACACACACAGAGTGATCTGCCACACACACACACACACACTGGGTCACCCAGAAAGCAGTTGGGCGTTAGGTGTCTTGCTCGAATTTAGCCTAATATGCATGACTCGGGTAAGAAACTGGAATACCCTGATGAAACCTATAGGGAGAACATGCAAACTCCACAGAAACGTCCAAACCCGGGTCCTTCTTGCTGTGAGTCGGACATGCTAATCACTCTAAATAACTTTTGGCCAATTAAGATATATAAGTTTTGGTTTGTTGTTTTTTTACAGTCACAGCCTAAGTCAAAGACTTTCATGTAGTGCGGGTAGAGAATGCAGACTGCTCCAGGTGCACATACACAACAAATCTTCTTCTTCTTCCTTTCTCTCAGGGGTCACCACAGTGAGCCATCTGATTCGCATGTTTGATTTGGCATAGGTTTTTACATCAGATGCCCTTCCTGACACAACCCTTAACGCTGGCGGCTATGCAGCTACTCTTCACGAAAGTCAGCAATGGTTCTTTTACATGAACCTCTCACCATAGACAGTGAGAGACATGGCCGGCCTTTGATAACCCAGTTAACTGCACTGGGGGGGGGGGGCCTCGGGGGGGGGGCAGTGACAACCTTGTGGAGCGTGGGACTCGAACCCCCGACCTCAGGATCAGTGATCCAGCACCCTATACCACTAGGCCACCACCGCTCTGATGTACAAACACAACAAATAAATATCCTAAATAAAATGTTACTTGGTCAAATATGGTATATTTGTGTCAAAGCCAATGTTATTGTTTTCAAAATAGCTGATTATTTAAGGCTGTTTTTCACAACTCAGTAATGATGATCTGACGGATTGATCCGATGGAGGCGACCACACATGTATTTGGCATCTATTATAATTCATGGACATAACATCACGGTTTATATAATTTGCTGATGAACAGAAGCATGTTATTGAATGGGTTGCTTGGTCTTGCTGCAATGATTTGGAGAAGCAGGCAGTGCAAAACCTCATGGTATTTATCACCCATCTGGCTCGATCTGTTGCGGATCAGGGGCCACTCTGACTGAGAGTAAACAGTGTATTTGAAAAGCCGTCATTGCAAGCCTAAGCGGCAGCTGCCATAGGACGTGTTAGAATAACTGACTGACACAATGGTTTCTTCTTTAAGTAAACAGATGTGGGTAGGTTGTTAAAACCTCAGAGGGCCATTTTTCCTCTGCTTCCATCTGTGTGCCAGGGCAACCCACCCCCCAAACCTTTCAGAATTCCTCCTCCTAGAAATGAATGTCTGTTGGGACGGGAAGCAGTGTGCTCCAGCATTCTGATGAGACTGTCGTTTCCACTAGACATCCCAGATAATAATAATGTCATTTGTTACGACTCCAGCTCTTTCCTCTCCCCTCTCAGAGTCCAGCAAATCTTCTGAAAAACAGATGGGGAAGAAGGAGGATTAAATGAAAAACATATTTCCACTTTGACTATGCTTCTCAGATAGAAATACGCTGGACCTCAATGTTCTTTCCTTATATTTAAGGGATATTTCTGCGCACTTTTTAATGCACAGTATGAATAAATAATAGGTGGGGCCGGTGGTGTAGTGGTTAGGGTGTTGTGCTCATGATCAGGAGGTTGTGAGTTCAAATCCCAGTTAGACCATCACTATGCTAAGACCCCTGGGCAAGGTCTTCACCCAGAGCTTCTCAATTATTTTCAGTGGCGCCCCCCCCAGGAAGAAAAAAGCATTTCACTCCCCCCACCGCCCCGTGAGCGACTATAAATAGTATTATTTGACTATAAAATTGTTATTGGTACACTTCTGCATAATAATATATCTTTATTAACATTAAAAAAAAAAAAAAAAAAATTCAAAAATATAGTTCAACTTACAATAAAGAAAAACTTCATTAACATTGTTTTTTAATTTGTAATAGAAAAGATTTAAAGTGCACCAATGTGTCTGACATAAAAAAAAATCCTTATTTAAACTCATTCAACTTATTTATGTCTTATGTCCGTCTCTCTCCACCTTTCTCTTCGTTCCTGTTATAAATTTTCCGAGTCGTTTCTTGAGGGGTTGTTTACTGCACTTCATATCGTTTGCTCGTACGAGAAACCGCTACACCATAGTGCGACAATGAGAGCGTCACTGCCAACTAGTGGAGTGGAGGTGCAATGACACTGAATTATCATACACAATTCCAGAAAAGCATGTTCCCCAGGGTCATACACGCTCCACCCCCCCCCCCCCCCCCCCTTCCCGGCATCATACCACACCACCCAAGGGGGGCGCACACCACTATTTGAGAAACACTGTCTTAACCACAAGTGTGCCTCTGTTCACTCAGAAGTATAAATGGGTACCAGTAAAATATACTGGGAAGTCAACCTGCGATGGACTAGCGTCCCATCCAGGAAGAGTTGTACTCCTAGCCGCTGCACGCTATGGAAACCGGGGATAAGCACCTGCCTGATGAGCCACTATGGCTCGGGTGTAAAAAGCCCAATGGACTTTTTTTTATGAGTAAATCATTATTACATTACTTCGAGTATACTGTACAATAGTTATTACAGTCTATGGCACATATCGAAGGATGTGGGCAATATAGCGTTACTTGGCCAAACTATAAATTGGGGAATTGTTTGCATTTCCCATGGTTTTTGAAAGCAAAAAAAGGTTTGCTTTATGACTTGATATACCAAAACCTGTTATTTGCAGTGTTAAGATTAATAACAATAGTGTAACAGTGTTGAAAGGAATCAGCTTGTAAACTGAAATGTATGTGCACCTTCTGGTTTTGGTCGTCCTGGTGGGTTTTTTTATATCCGTGCCTAGTGGCTGATCATAGCTGGAGCTTATTCTGCTTTCGGTTGAATAAAGCAAATAGAAGTTCAACGCCTCCTGGATGGGACTCTAGTCCATTAAAAGTTATCTTCCCACTATTTTTACAGGTACCCATCTATATTGCTGGGTAGACAGAGGCACAGTCATGGGTAAGACCTTGCCCAGGACTCTTAGCATGATGTGGGTCTAAATGGGCTTTGATTTAGAGATGATTATAGTTACTTAGAAAAATGGCACGGTGGCACATTGGTCAGCAGATCCACCTCACAGCAAGAAGACTTTGGTTCGATTCCCAGCTTGGGTGGTTCGGTGTAGATGTTCTCCCCGTGCTTGCCTGGGGTTCCTCCAGGTACTTCGGTTTCCTCCCACAGTCCAAAAAACATACACAGTTGTCAAATTTGCACCCACTGCCCTGGGTGTACTGGGTGCCACTGCCCTGCAGTGGTCTGGCGAACTGTTCAGAGTACGCTGCCCTTGACCAGGCTGAGATGGGTGCCAGCTTCCTGTCGACCCTAATTAGGATTAAACAGCTTATAAAATGAATGAATGACTTATTAAAACACACACACACACACACACACACACACACACACACACACACACACACTTTACTGCTATAAATGGAATGTTTTTGATTTTATCCTGAGGCGTTTGCAAACTTTTGTACTTGACTGTAACTTTTATTAGTGTTTTGCTGGATCAGTTTCACTTCTAAGACCACAAAATTTGAAAAGTGACTCCCCCCAATTCCCAGTTTCACAAGAAAGCACAATATAAATCACATAAAGTCCAGAAAACACAAAATCATTTTCTGGATCCAGACCAAGAATTTGCACTAACAAGAATCACATTTAATAAATGCAGTAAAATATCACTTTTCCCATGTCCTCACATTACAGTGAGATCAGCAACACCACCGTTGCCATGAATTTAGGAGTTTATTTGTTGGGTTGTTTTTGTACGATTTGGAGCACTGGCTTTAAATTTGCCTGCAAGTGAAAAGAAGACAGAACACATACGGTGTGTCTCACCGGCAGGATGTATGATAGCATGATGCTTAATGATCCGAAAGACTGAATATACAGTATAACTGAAGTAATGGCAGCACATTCACCTCACAGCAAGAACGTCCCGAGTTCAAGACCAGGGCTCGGGTGGGCCTGTTTGCATGTTCTCCCCATGCTTGAGTGGGGTTCTTCAGGGTGCTCCATGTTTCCTCCCACGGTTCAAAGACAGTGCGCTGTTTCCTAACTAACTGTTCAAAATTGTCCCTCGGTGTCGATGAGAGTGTAAACAGTTGTGTTCGTGTTGGCCCTGCGATGATCTGGAGAGCTGTTTAGGGCAGACTCTACCTTTGCTCAGTGTTGTCTGACATAAGATCCGACTTCCCCACGTTTGCCTCACAGCGAGAAGGTTCTGGAATCAAATATCAGCTGAAAGTTGTTATGTGTTTATGTGGGTTTTCCAAGCTGGTCAGGTGTAGCCCACCTTTCTTTTTTTCTTTCGGCTTTTCCTCTTTTTTCAGGGGTCGCCAGAGCGCATCATCTGATTCACATGTTTGATAGGTTTTTATGTCAGATGCCCATCCTGATGCAACTCTTTAGCAAGGGGCAGAAACACGCTTAAGGCTATGCAGACTTTTTTTTTTTTTTACAATCATGACACGGGCGTAGAGTTTTTTTATGATGCTGAGGAGGGCGATGCCGCTGTAGTTATGACAGTTGCCCCTGTCACCCTTGTTTTTGTAAAGGGTGACAATCTTGGCATCTCTCATAACATGTGGCACAGCTCCCTCTCTCCAACATTGGCAAAGGACAGCGTAAAGAGGCTGTAGGAGGGTGTCTTTACATGAGGTCGGGGGATGCCATCAGTACCAGACGCTTTGCTACAGGCCAAGCTGTCAATCACTTTGCGAAGTTCTGCAGCCTACTCTATACGAAAGTCAGCAATGGTTCTTTTACATGAACCTCCCACCATAGACAGTGAGAGACATGGCCAGCCTTTGATAACCCAGTTAGCTGCACTGGGGGGACAGTGACAACCTTGTGGAGAGTGGGATTCGAAACCCTGACCTTAGGATCAGTGATCTGGTGCACTTGACCACCAGGCCATTATTGTCCCAGGGTGTATCCCACCTCTCGTACAAAAACTGCTGGGAGTTGGCTCTAGTTTCTTCGACCTACAGCCCTGACGGATAAGCAGTATGGATAATAGTTGGATGGATTTTTTATTCCTCTTACACATCACAATTGGTCAATGAATATCTTTCTGTACTGTTGGCTCCGTGAGACAATGCATTTCTTGTTATCACACAGCAGCGAGTGGGTAAACAATCATTCCTTCCAATTCTTTCTTGAAATTAATACGACGAACCGTATTACTAAGAAACCGCAAACACAGAGTCCTCTGTTGTTCAATTTTCCCCAAGACAGAAAACCTAAAGGTATACATCTAAGTCTGACTGTTACAAAGTGTAATTACAGGAGACTGTAATAAAAGCTTCACGGTGACAAGTTTTATTTTTGTCTTTGTCTCATATAATAACATTGGACTTAGACAACTTATTACACTTAGATTACATGGAGTGTCTGCAGTACATGTCCCTACCTGTTCTTAGAGACACAGTAATCTATTAGACGAAGTTCATATAAGGTCCACTCCATAGGATTTAATCAACACCCCACCCTCATCCCACCCATTCCAAGTGTACTGTATACAGTATGAACATTTGCTGGCTGTCAAGTGTCTGCAACATATTTCTAACTACTTTCATGCATTCATCTTTGTGTTTTTTATGCATATAATAAGTACAATCCTTCATTTTAAATTTGGGTCCCAACTTTGGTAACGAGCACCTGCTGATCACACTGATTCTTCCTCTTCTTCTTCTTCTTCTTCTTCTTCTTCTTCTTCTTCTTCTTCATCATCATTGTACTTCCTTTCAGATCCATACTGCCACTTGTAAAAACACAGAATTTTGAAGACCCTCTATCTAAAGGGTTGTCCATTCAGGGCTACTATAGTGGTGGCTCCATGGAAGAAGACCCACTCCAAATGTCGATAGATATAAAGGGCTCTTTGCAAAATTCTGAAAGCTCAACAATTTGAAGTTACAAGGTACAGTGGTACCTCACCAAATGAAAAATTCAGGTTACGAAAAGTATTTTCCTAAAATTTTTGTCTCAGGATACGAAACAAGTTCACATTACGAAAGCGCCATCATAAAAATTTAAACGCGCCATTCAAACATTCAAACAATGCACGAGCTGCTCTCCCATCAATGACGTTCAAACATCCCGTCCTGCTGGCCTCCCATTGGTTAACAACTGAGCTGTCGTTCATGTTGGCTTCACTCGAGCGCCATCTTGGACAGGTCCACCTGACGCCATCTTGGACAGGGATCCCATTGCCTAGGAGGAATGACGCAGCTACCTCCCATCGCCTATTATAGAGCTGAATCCACCATGATGCTTTTCGTCTAAAGGACAGAGTTACTGTTGTTTTATGCTTTATTTCTTGACTCAGACTTTTAACCTTCCATAAACATTTGTAAGATTATAAATCTGCTAAGAAGACATGGTCATCACGTGCACTCGCACACAATCTCACACACACACACACACACCCACACACACACACACACACACACACACACAAACGCGTGTGATATCCGATGCGAGTGAGAAGAAGAAACGGGCTCAAGTGATAGCGCAAAGGAATATGGCCAAACCCGTCTACCATCGGTACGATATTGAAGCAGAAGGAGGTCTTAATAGGTGTACTTTTATAATTTTAAAGGGTTTAGGGGTAGTATTGGGAGCCTTGGAACAAAATATTGTTTTTAAATGTAAAATGTGGTTCAACTTACGAAAAAAGCTCTGGAACAGATTAATTTCGTAAGGTGAGATGCCACTGTAATTTTATATGAATGAAAACATTCATTCATTTGCTGGCCTGCTTAATTGTACTATGGTCGTGGGGAGGATTTAGCCTCTCTCAGCTGACTCTTGGTGAAGACAAGGTACATTCTAAACAGCTCACTAGTGTATTGCAGGACAACACACAAACATTCACAATCACACTCGGAAGTTTTAAATAGCCAGTTAACTTGTGCATGTCTTTCAACTGTGGAAGGAAATCTCAGCTACTGTAGTGATGAAAAACATGATGATGAATTGCAGGAAATACACGCGAACTCCAAATGAGCCCCTGACCTGAACCAAGGACCCTCTTGCTTGAAGGCAGACTATGCTACCATGTCACCCCATCAGAGTTTATGCTCTAAAAGTGTATTAATTAATGACAAGGTTTAAGAATTAAACAGCACTCATGTGGTTGTCTACTGGGTGTAGTTTTATGCTACTTATCAGTGTGTGAGGATACAGGGATCCCTCGCTACTTCGCGCTTCAATTCATGCGGCTTCAATGTATTTTTGTTTGTTTGTTTTTGTTTTGTTTTTTTAAATATTCATCAAATTTAAAAATAAGGAAATTAAGGAAGAATATGAGGAAAAGTTAAGGAAAATGCCACAAGAACAAGTCCAATTATGCAAAAAAAAAAAAAAAAACACCTAAACAAACGCAAAACAAAAAACAACCCAAAACCTCCCATCAAAACTACTTACATTTTAATGTGAGGTGTGCCTCTGAGTGCGTGAATGCGCACATCTGTATGTGTGTGTATTTATATTTTATTCACAGAAATTATTTACTTATGCATTATTTTTAAATGTTTAATTGTTATTATAAGCATTTATAGCATTGAATATGTATTTATTGATATTATATACACATATACATATACGTATACATTAATCGGAGGGGTTGGGGGGTTGATCCTACTTTGCGGAATTCGGTGCTCACGGGGGTATCTCGGTCCCAATTAACCGCGTAAAGTGAGAGATCCCTGTATATATATTGAGTCCTTGAGCGAGACCCTTGTCCTTCAACTACCCAACTGCATCCTGCCTTAGATGTATGTTGCTTTGAATGAAAGTGCCAACTGTAATCTCATCCATTCATTTAACCCTGGATCCTTATATGACGGAGATGAAAGAGTGAAAGTGTTCAAGGTGAGTTTTTATAGGAACCTGCAATAAAAAAGGATTATTTAATTATGATTAGTGGTTTCGAAAGGCCGGACGATTTAATTCAGGCTCCATAAATATTACCTTGAAATCATTTCTAATGTCAGCGTCCAAGTAGCGTTGTTTGATAGGAACTCATTTGTTTCTTGCAAGCACTTATTCTTTACCAGTACTAATCCCTACAAAAAGAAAAATAAATCCCAATGGAGCTGTGCTCAAGCCTTTGCCATATAAATGCTTAACAAAAGAAGCCTGGATGCTGGTATTTTGTGATAATGAACCCTGTCCATATCTGGTTTCCACCAGTATCCACATTCTCATATCTTGAGCCTGCCAGATGTGTTCAGACATATTCATCACTCCTTACTTAAAGGTCAAGATTCAGTAATCCATCAGGAAGTTCCTGTAAATCACAAAGCTGGACTGTAATGTGGAGAGGCATACCTCTATTTACTTCTCCACAGTCATGGTTCAGTCATAGGTTATGACCCATCAGGCTGCATTTATGTGTCATGGGGGCTGTATTTTTTTTTTTTTTTTTTTTTTTTGAATGTCTGATGATGGTCTGGTCATGGTTATGAGTTTGGGTCTTCCATGCTTTTTAAAGGCAAATGGTATTCAAAGTCAACTTGGTAGAGCAAGCTCTTCATCTCTGCATTGTTTTTATCAATGATACGGCTCCTTTCACTTCTATACAATGTCTATATCATCAACTGTGAGAAGGATAGAAGACTGTAGGCGTGGATGGAGTAATAATGTTTCAGACTCAGCTCAAATTCATTATTTCCAGAATTCCCTCCATATTGCCTGCCATTGCCTAATACTGTACTAAAAACTTCATAGCTTTTACTTGTAAGTTCTCAAAGATGAAATGTTCCCATCAGTGGTGTTTTACACTAAGCCAGAACCAAATCGATTGGGAAACAGACCCTGCAGGGTAACATCTCTCATGCCATTAACTTTATGAAAGGACTCAGTCTTTGGTATAACATGGGTGTTTAGGGAATGAAAAGTTTTTGATTTAAAGTGGAAGCTTGTGGTTGTTGTTACATGCATGGATTTTGACTAATCCCTACCGAATCCATGTGTTTCTTGATTGCCTTAAATTGCGTGGGGTGGGGCCGGTGGCGTAGTGGTTAGGGCGCTGTGCTCATGATCGGGAGGTTGTGTGTTCAAATCCCAGTGAAACCCTCACTGTGCTCAGACCCCTGGGCAAGGTCTCAACCAGAAGTGTGCCTCTGTTCACCCAGAAGTATAAATGGGTACCAGTAAAATATACTGGGAAGGTAACCTGTGATGGACTAGCATCCCATCCAGGAGGAGTTTTACTCCTAGTTGCTTCACGCTATGGAAAGCAGAAATAAGCGCCGGCCTGATGAGCCACTCTGGCTCGGGTGTAAAAAGCCCCAAGAACTTTAAATTGCAGGGAGTAGAATATGAAATATTTTTGACACTATTATGGTCAAAGTACAAATTATGATGTCATTTAAGATGCAATAAAAAAAAATCGATAGAAAAGGACAAAGAAAGCTTTATTTGATTAAATATTTTAAATTGCCATCACCCAAGTAAAGAAATCAAGCTCTGTTAAAGTAATATAACAACAACAGCAACAACAATAACAATATTAAAAATAATAATACTAACAACAATCGTCATCACCATCATCTTCATCATTATTATCATTATCATTATTAATAAGAATAGCACCGCACTTCTAGTGACTGAATTAATTTCAACTCTGGAGGAAATTTAATTATTAATTCTCTCCTACGGTTTTATTTTCCACATTAATTTGTATCAAGTGTGTTTTTAGTTTAATCATCCTTTTAATGAGTTCATGTTATGTGCTCTCATTAATGTTTGATGTTGTTTTTCTTGGCAAACGTTTGTCTCCATACCTGAGTTAGACCATGTGTTTTTTATTCTGTGTGAATCTGAACAGTGATGTATGAGCCTCTATTTTTCGGGGGTTCCATTTCATTATTAATAATAAACCTGTTTGGGGTTTTTGTTTGTTTATGTTGTTTGTTTGTTTTTGTTTTGGTGATGTGGTAGTCTTAGAGTTTATTGTGGTGGCTAGGACATGAGACATCAATCCATAACCTATGCCTAAGGGACTCTGTTCAGGAGCTCTGCTAATATTATATATTACATTTACGATACTATATTTAATATGTATATACACAACATAAAATATTTAATTGTAATTATTATTATTGTTGTTGTTGTTTTGTTTGTTCTGTAATTTATTTATTTGTGCTGAGCTGCCCTACACATGGGTTCAGCAAAAAAAAAAAAAAAAAAGACAGACCATTCTTACAGGAGAAAAATCTCTTTGAGAGTTTTGTTTAGGCATCTGTGTTTGTGAAGCCAATTAGATTTTTTCATTTCATGTGTATACACAGTTTTGAGTCTTTACAACATGTGCAATAATGTGCACCAGAGTTTATTATCCTGGCAGAGGAACAAACATCCCAACATAGAGCACAATAAGCTTTTTGGTGGGGGAGTAAAAAAAAAGAAAAGAAAAAATGATTCGCAGATTAGAAATACCGCAAATGTCTTTTATTTAGCTAAAATCCGGAAAATAAGTGGGTACATATTGTAGATTGAGACAACTCTTTTCTCGACTCATTAATTGCCTTTAAGAATCCCATCTGCGCTGGACTGCAGCCATTTCTGCAAGAACCTTCTCTTCCCTTGGATTTATGTAATATGTCACATTCTTTCAGTGATGTCGTCAAGTTTTGTTTCACAACAGAAAATTTTAATTTTTTGTTAAATGAATACACATGGACAACACCATCCTACAAATATCTCTACCCAGCTCTCTGGATTAATTTCTCCTTAATCTTACTTTTCTTTAACCCCTTACCCGGCAGAGACGAGTATACTCGCAATCACCCAAATTGTATTTTCCAGTCATTGACGAGTGAACTCGCCAAAACTTACGCTTTCAAAACCAGAGGGAAGCGGCTTTACTCGTCATTTCTATTGATGCCTGAGGATGTTATCGTACACTACTCATCATCATACGCCTCAAAAAATGAACTATGGCATCTCAAGGCAACGTTAGACAAGAGGTAAGCGGCGAAACGTTTTCGACTCAGTAACCCGCAAAGAGTCAAAGGGGGAGTGTCGCGCTCTTTAGAATCGGTACTCTCGGCCTCGTATTTTACGATTTCCTTGAAATTTCTCGGCATCCCTTATCCCAATGGATAACAGTGATGACAACAGCGATACTGAAGCTTCTCTTAGAGGCTTGGATACGTCTGATGAGAGTGCCAGCTCATCAGAAAATGAATATTCAAGCGAAAGTGAAGATGATGAACTGATTGACGCAAGAAATTGCACATAATGCCTCACACATCTCAAATTTCATCTACAAATCATACGTGACATCATCACAAAGTATGGATCAGAACTGCCACCACGGAGATCCCCAGGTAGACCATCAGCAGGTGCAATAAGTACACGGAATACACCTGGACATTTCCCAAAGGAAATCCCACCAACAGAGAAAAAGGCAAATCCAACAAAAAGATGTGTTGTATGCAGTCAGAAACGTGACCATAGAGGGAAACCAATTAGGAAGGAGTCACGGTATATGTGTACGATGTGCCTTGTACCTTTATGTGTGGTTCCATGTTTTGATAAATATCACACACACTGACTGTAATTTCTTTTGATTGTAATTTCTTTTCTTTTTCTTTTTCTTTTCTTAAAAAAAAAGGCGAGTTATCTCGTCTCTGCCGAAAGGGGTAATTTCAAATTACAGTTGCATGCCAAAATAGATGAAAAATTAAAAATAGACTTGAATTTCGTATTCAGCATAAAGTAAATAACTTAAAAAAAATTGGTCTGAAAAAGGAACGTTTTTGTCAAAAAAATGGTTGGTTAAGGGGTTAAGGATAAATACAGGAGGGCCCCCCCCCTCATTCGAGTTTTAACCAATGTCTGTGATTTAATTCATTTCAGCTCTGACTGAAAAATAACTCTTAAACAAACACACGCAAACACCCTGACGGTGGTCCTTTCTTCAACATTACACCTTCGTCACCTCACACAGACACACACTTCAATCTTGCCGTCTTGAGGACACAGACCACCTTCAGCTTCTAATATACACACCATTCCAGTTAATAAACAATGGAACACTGGGACAGTCCAGTGTGAAACTAAACTTTATACTGTGACACAAGCAGGAGTGACTGGTAGGTCTCTTGTCACCCATCATTAATAATAACTGAAACAAGAGGAATTCTGGGTGTTTAAAGCATGGCTCTTTCCAAAGCACTTGATTCTGTGAAAGTGGAAGCTCCTAGGGAAAAAAAAAAATAATAACTTTCACCCATGCACGAAAAATTTACATTTCTGGAAGGCTAAGTGATGTGGTTGAAAAGATCTTCATGAAGCTTTGCAGTCTTGCAAGAGGCCATGGAAGCGCTCTGCGGAGAGCCTGGCACACGTGTTTAACCTTCACATTTTTTAAGATGCTCTCTTGTGGCCTGTTTCTCTTTTTCAGTCTCTTTCTCTGAGAACTGCAAGTACTGCCTCAGAGCTTGAGTGGAGGCTGGAGTGAAAACATGGTTTTCACTGTGTGACTGTGGAATGTTTGTTTTGTAGCCTCCTGTGCAGCTCATTTCACCAGCCAACTGTTATGTTGCTAGAAGAAATAGCATATTTCCCAAACCTCATTCAATTTTGCCTGCTTCTGTAAGATCTCAAGTCTCTTGCCTCCTGACAATGCTTGGCAAATCTATTATTATTATTGTTATTATCAGTATTATTATTATTATTAATATTATTATTATTATTATTATTATTATTATTATTACAGACACTGCCCGCTTTACGTTGAATCATTTTAAGTATTTTTCGATTTTACGATTTAAAAAAAAAAAAAAAAGATGTCAAATTTTGAGTGTAGCGTGCTCTCTGTAGTACAAGACGTACCTGCATAGTACGCTGACGTAATACGCTACTTCTGCATGACGCTGCGTCCATTCTTTACAAATGACAGACTGAACGTGCCCCTCCTTCTTCCCAGTTCATCGCGTGTTACCCTTGTGTTAAGACATCGTCTCTGTGATCTTTGTGTTTACACTGTTGTGCGGACTTTTGTAACCCTAAGCAAATATGGTTGGTCAGAAGCGTAAGCGTACTAGTGATAGTGGTAATCAGAAAAGGCGGCAAGACATCTCGTTAGAAACGAAGATGGCTATTATCAAGAAAATCGATGCTGGTGAAAAACATGTGAATGTTGCACGTTTCTTCTAAATGGCTCCGTCGACCATCGGCAATCGACCATTACAAGCAGAAAGATCGCATCACACAGCATGTTGAAGGTTATATTTGATACTGTATTTGATATTTGATGAGTGAATTTGATTAAAATGTATCTATTTGAAATTATTTTGCTTGAATTTAATTTATTTGAAATTAATGTTGATATTATTTGATATATTTGATTTTATTTTACAATGTTATGCTTATAATAATTGATTTAGTGGTGTTTTATGAGATACGGTAATGGTATTTATGGATGTATAGTACAGTATGAACGTCATACGTCACTGGAACATACAGTAACAACTTCCGTTTTTTTCCACCTTACGTTCTGCCGTCCGGAACCGAACTAAAACGTAAGTCGGTGAGCGTCTGTATTATTATTATTATTATTATTATTATTATAATTATTATTAGGCATGGTTTCATATGCCATACTGAAGTCCTCTATCATTCCTTGCCATTTTTTCAGTGAATAATCCATGTTAATAAAGCCATCATGGGGTATGTGAATGAAATGGTTTCTGCAGCTGTCCTCAGCCTGTCACAACAAATGCCTGTGTCTTTGCGCAAAGCAGCTGATCTAATTCTAGTTTTATCACTCTGGATGACTTCATTCCTTCAAACACACATAAACCAACCCCCAGTATCCTCTTGGAAATATACTAGCTAATATAGTACCGCATTAGCTCTCTGTGCATTGTTTTTGAGTTTTGTCGATCAAGATCGGTCATAAAAATAAAGCCGGAGCTGATTAAAACAACATGTGTCCACAAGCCAGCTCAGTTGAGGTTAAGGCAAAGGGCAGGCTGAGCATTCATTCGAAATCTTTCACGGCATTGCTGGTGATTAAGGATCACTGAATCAGAATAATTGGAGCGCCAGAGAGTGGAAATATATCCAGGTACGAGGGTCCATTAATTTCCCTCTTTGTGCTCTTGTTAAGGAAATGGGCTGCATTTAGATTCAACATTCTCTGGGTTTTATCACATCTATCATTTTAGATGTAACTGACAGAAAAATAGGAGCGAAAGTACTTCTCAATGGAAGACTAAGTTTTATGACCTGAGGCACTGGGGTTTTGGGTATGTACAGAAACAACTCTATATCCTTGGCCTCTGGTCTGACTTTACCCTGCCTGGAATACATGATTGAGCTGCATTGGCCTGTTTAATGACCCTCCGTACACCCTATGACTCATTGTCTCACTGCTGTGTCCCTGACTAATGAGGACATAGTTTGGAATCCCATGTACACACAGACAAATACAGACACACACAACGAAAGTCTTAGACAATGGGTATGAAAACATGCTATTGATTTCCACCGCTTACTGTGCCAGTGCAGATGGTAGTGCAGATGTCCTCTCGCCCTCAACTATGTTCCACTTGGTTTATAATACAGTTTGTGAGTACACTCTGTCACTGTGTGCATGAAGAAGAAACATGGGCAGAAACCATGGCCACCACAAAGAGGCATATTTAGATAGATGACTGAATTGTGCAAGGACAGTCTTACAGTCTTTGACATTTCCTTCAAAGCGGAAATAAGGACCGTGAATATGCAGACACAGAGACTGTTTGGAGACTGGAAGTCTGGTGAGCCACAGCAGTTTCTGCAAGGAGAACAGTGGATACACACACACGGTCCCTTCAAACCACCACGAAAATACAGTTTAGCAATCTCAGCATGTCTGAGATAATACTTGAACAATTCAGAACCTTTTTTTTGCTCTCCAGTATCAGAGATACTTACTGTCACTCCGCCAGGCTTAAATGGAGATGAATGAAGCAGCAGAAGTCTAGTTTGTCTACACAAAGGCCCATGAACAGGCCAGATAACTGAACAATATCAGACTGAAGCCCAAGGCCTATAGTTGCCTGAACATTTATCCCAGCCAACAAAATCTCAAGTCTGACTTGAATGGAAAGCTGCTTAAATAGAAGTAGTTTCAACATGCAGCCTTATCCAATTCTAGAAACCGACTATTTCTGGCATGACCAAGAGCACAAGTGTGATTACGGACACTTGAGGGTTAATCAGCTAAAGCCATGTGTTCTGCTATTATTAGTGCTTGGTTTTTTTCAACAATGTTAATTTCATTCATTCATTCTCTGAAACCGCTGAATCCTAATTAGGGAAATGGAGAGGATGGTGCCCATCCCAGCCGACCCCCCGGGCGAGGGCAGCATACACCCTGGACAGCTCGACATGCCATCACAGTGTAAAAACACACTGACTGCTATGCAGCTACTCTTGACGAAAGTCAGCAATGGTTCTTTTACATGAACCTCACACCACAGACAGTGAGAGACATGGCCCGCCTTTGATAACCCAGTTAGCTGCACTGGGGGGACAGTGACAACCCGATGAGAGCTTGAACCCCTAACCTAAGGATCAGTATCAGTGATCCAGAGATTTTACGACCAGGCCACCACTGTCCACAATGTTAATTTGTTTCTGACTTTTCCATGAATTAGCAAATTAAATTGTTATGATTATTTTCAGGGCTTTGGGGTAAAGGGCACTGGATCGCTGATCCTAAGGTTGGGGGTTCGAGTCCCACTCTCCACAAGGTTGTCACTGTCCCCCCCCCCCAGTGCAGCTAACTGGGTTATCAAAGGCCGGCCATGTCTCTCACTGTCTATGGAGAGGTAAAGGTAAAGTCTCTTGGGTTTTCACATCTGAGCCTAGTGGCTCATCAGGCCGGTGCTCATCCCCGGTTTCTGTAGCGTGACGCGACCAGGAGTTCAACTCCTCCTGGATGGGACGCTAGTCCATCGCAGGTTACCTTCCCAGTATATTTTACTGGTACCCATTTATACTGCTGGGTGAACAGATGCACATTTGTGGTTGAGACCTTACCCAGGGGTCTTAGCACAGTGGGGGTCTCAGTGGGATTCAAACTCACAACCTCCTGATCATGAGCGCAGCACCCTAACAACTACACCACTGGCCCCACCCCATGCCATGTCAAAGGTGAGAGGTTCATGTAAAAGAACCATTGCTGACTTTCGTAAAGAGTAGCTGCAAAGCCGTCAGCGTGTTTCTGTCCCTTGTGAAAGGGTTGTGTCAGGAAAGGCATCCGACATAAAAACCTCTGCCAAATCAAACATGCGAATCAGATGATTCATTGTGGCGACGCTTGAGAAAAAGGGAAAAAGCCAAAAGGAAAAGAAGAAGAAGAAGATTCTCCTTAAAGAGGTTCCAGCAGCCGACCTTCACCCATGCAATCTCTTTGTTATTACTTTTTCAGCTCAGAGAAACCCTGCAAATAAATACATTGAGAGTCGCTTCATAAGAATTTTTCACCAGTGAGGTATTTATAACGTATTGCAAGGTCTTTTAAAAAGTGTGGGTTGTATCCTTAAGGCAGCTTTTTTTTTTTAATGCTGTGATAAATTCCGATTTAAACATTGAAAATCAAAATGAAATATGAGCTATCAGAGAGTGGGAGTTGATGATTCTGGATTTGATCCTTAAAGAAGCTGTAGAGGCTCAACACTCATCACTCAATGACAAGGTTCAAGCATGTGTCCTCAAGGACCCCCGCTTCACCAGCCAACACACCATTCCACAAGCCCTTATCATGAAAGCATACTCTGAGGCTTAAGTCAGCCTCCTTGACCGGCTCATTCTCTTTGAACTTAAGATAAGATGACCTCCACATGGTTACCATGTGCCTCTCTATCTCCGTTGTTCTTACTGTCTGTCTCGTTTGTTGGGTTTTTTTTTTTACTGTGCTTGGATGAAGAACAGGAAAGACAGGCGAGCACATAAGAAACATCAGAACTTAATCTTAAGGCAATTTGGATGATACATGAGAAGGTGTCATGTTTGACGTCCATTGGTGGTGAATCTTTGGGAAAACACAGTCTTGGGATTAAAATACTGTGTATATAGAATGTGATTTTAGCTAGAATATAGAAAAATTATTATTAGTGTGAGACGGTCGCGCTGTGGAGAGCACATTCGCCTCACAGTAAGAAGGTCCTGGGTTCATTTCCTGGTCTTGGGCATTTCTGTATGGAATTTGAAGGTTCTCCCCACGTTTATGTTGGTTTCCTTCAAGTACTCTGGTTCCCCCCATGGTCTAAAAACATGCACAGTAGGGCAACTGTAACCATGAAAATTCTTGGAATTATATTTCAGCTTTTTCAATTGCCATGAATAAATCTAATTCCGTCACCATTCACATAAGATTTTAAAATGTATTTGCATTATTTTATACATTGTAATGCTGAAACATGTTTGACTATTTGGGTGATTTTACAAATGAACAGGTGTTAGATGTTCCTATGGCCATTGACCACAAAGTAGACTGAATGACATTATAATATTAGGAAAATACTTATTGTTATAATAATTGTTGTCATCAAATGCATACAGTAGACTGTACATGGATACAGTGCATTCGTTCATTCTTTTGCCAACCGACTTTATCCTACTATGGTCTCAGAGAGGCTGGAGCCTATCTCTGCCAACTCTGGGAAAAGGAAGGGTACAGCCTGAACTGTGCTAAGTCTACCAATGAGCCAACACACAACCATTCACACTTAAATCTAGTGGAAATTTAAAACAGCCAATTAGCCGAATGTCTTTGGACTGTGGGGTAAAAACCAGAGTACCTGGAGGAAACCCAGACGAGCACAGGGGGAACATGCAAATTCCCTACATATTCACCCTCACTTAGCCTGGGACCCAAACCCAGTACCTTCTTGCAGAGAGGTGGGCTTGCTAACCAGAAGGCCACTGCCCCCCCCATACAATGCAAATCAATGGTAATATGCAACACTGTAAAATCATATGTTTAGATGATTCTTCAATATCTACTCCTATATGAATCTTAAAAATACAATTTCATGATTTCATTGGAGAGATGAGTCAATAAATATTAGTGACATACAGAAAAACATAATCAACTTCAATAAAAAAAAGTCTTAATTAGTCCAGCCTCTGCTGAATGAATCTCGGGCATGTGCTCTCTGCAGCAGTTGCTGTTGGGATTATGATATAATCCTCATGGGAAGGACAGTTAACAGACTTCTTTCTGAAACTTAAGCAAGGCCGGAACAGGCACTGGGGCTGCTTTTCCCATCAGCGCTGAGAGAAAGGGGAGATGTTGGAGTGCCTTTCTCACCAGGCCATGGCCATGATTTACCACCAAATTGCCCTGTACCTGACAGCAGCAGCTGGCCAGGAGGCCTCGCCTCAGGCTCATGTCATCTACAAGATTCCTCTGCACTCAGCATTTCTGTCAACACTCAACATGACAGGCTAATTTTACCAGGAGCTGAGATACTTGTGCACATCAACCCATATCTGAACACTACCGCTATTAACATTGAGTGCTAAAAATGCTACCACAAGAATGCTAATTTACCATGAGATAATATTGATCTTCAAAGAAACCAGTGCTTAAAGAATACTCTCAAGTAACAACACCAGATGGATAAATATATTAATCCAAGCAGTTTTAGCAGGAGGTTATTAAGGTACTACTGCATGCAAGTGTAAAACAAAACAAAAGAAATGTAGGGATCCCTCGCTACTTTGCGCTTCAATTCATGTGGCTTCAGTACATCGCGATTTTTTTTAAAAATATTCATCGAATTAAAAAATATGGAAATTACAGAAGAATAGGAGAAAAGGATAAGGAAAATGCTGCAAAACAAGGCCAATTATTGCAAAAAAAAAAAACCTATAAACCAATACAAAACAAAAAACAACCCAAAATCTCCAATCAAAACAAGTTACATTGTTGTGAGGTGTGCATGTGAGTCCATGCACGCGCATCTGTGTGAGTGCTGTATGTGTGTGTACAGTGGTACCTCACTTTACGAAATTAATCCTTTCCAGAGCCGTTTTCGTAACCTGCACTTTTCGTAAATTGAACCGCATTTTACATGTAAAATGCGTGATTCGTTCCAAGGCTCCCAATACTACCCCATAAACCCTTTAAAAATTATAAAAGTACACCTTTTAAGACCTTTTGCTTCAATATCGTACCGATGGTAGATGGGTTTGGCAATATTTCTTTTTGATATCACTGGAGCCCGTTTCTTTTTCTCACTTGCACCGGAAATCACACACGTGTGCGTGTGTGTGTGTGTGTGTGTGTGTGTGTGTGTGTGTGTGTGTGTGTGTGTGTGTGTGTGTGCGCGCGTGTGTGTGTGCGCGCGTGTGTGTTGACCATGTCTTCTTATCAGAGTTATAATCTTACAAATGTTTATGGAAGATTAAAAGCCTGAGTCAAGAAATAAAACATGAAACAACAGTAACGCTGTCTTTAACATGCAAAGCATTATGGTAGCTGGGAAGGAGCTGCGTCGTCCCTCCTAGCCAGTGGGAGGCCAACGGGGTGGGATGTTGGGAGATAGCCAATAAGAGGGAGGTGCTTCATCCATCCTAGCCAATGGGAGGCCAGCAGGGCGGGATGTTTAGACGTCATTGATGTAGAGCAGCTCGTGCATTGTTTGAATGGCGTGTTTTAATGTTTGAATGGCAGGTTTGAATTTTTAAGATAGCGCTTTCGTAATGTGAACTTGTTTCGTATCCAGAGACAAAAATTTTAGGAAAATGCATTTCATAACCTGCATTTTTCGTTTGGTGAGACTTTCGTAAAGTGAGGTACCACTGTATTTATATTTTATTGATGGATTGATTTACATCTTATGTATTATTTTTTAATGTTTAATTGTTATTATAAGAATTTCTAGCATTGAATATGTATTTATTGATATTATATACATATACTGTATACATAGAGAATTTTCTGAGTAGATCCTTCCGTAAGAGAGTGCTCAATACTTTTTGATAGAGCAAATAACAACAATAAAAATAAAAGGACAGGACAAAGACTTTCTATTGAAACTCCATTTATCACTACAGATCTGTTTCGAGGGGTGGTGAAACCATCCTCTCTCTTCAGGTGATTATAGAAGAATCTTTATATATATCTTTTATAAGAATTCTTCTATAATCACCTGAAGAGAGAGGATGGTTTCACCACCCCTCGAAACAGATCTGTAGTGATAAATGGAGTTTCAATAGAAAGTCTTTGTCCTGTCCTTTTATTTTTGTTTATTTGCTCTACCAAAAAGTATTGAGCACTCTCCTACAGAAGGATCTACTCAGAAAATCCTCTCTCTCTCTCTCTATATATATATATATATATATATATATATATATATATATATATAGGTATCCATATACACACTTACACACACGCATATATATATATATATATATATATATATATATATATATATATATATATATATATATATATATATATATATATATATATATATATATATGTGTGTGTGTGTGTAGACATACATTCACATACGTATACACATACATACACATACATATGTATATATATAATATATAGTTACAGATTGATACAATCATATAATTAGTGTACTTAAGGGGGTGTGTTGCATAATAATGATTTTTTTTCCTGTGTATACATATACGTATGCATCAGTTGGAGGGGTTGGGGATCCTTTTTTGCGGATTTCGATGGTCATGTAGGGATCTCGGTCCCAATTAACCACGGAAAGTGAGGGATCCCTGTACAGCAAAACCAAACATATAACAACAAATTCAGAGACTCAGCAATGAAATCAAAATGATGACCACAAAAATTAAAAACAGCAAATTTGGAAATAACGCAACAGCAAAATCAAAAACAACAGCAAATTTTCACAAGACTGCCAGAGTAAAAACTGTTTTGTTCCTTGTAAAAGTTCTGCACCATTTCCAATCAGCAAGAAGCGTGTGATAATATAGTGCCCAGCCAAAAAAAAAAAAAAAAACCTCACACACGTGACTATGTTGCTGATCCACCTTTAATCTTGCTTACCACACATTATACATCTGCCATTCTTTGAAAAATCTTAAGCAACAAGGCATTAATTTGCATTTGCATCCAGTGTGGGTTTAATTACTCACTGATGTCTTGAATTGAGGAAAAAAATTGAACTACTCCATAAAGTTTTCACCAGCACATCCCAAAAAATGGAGGCTGTGGTGGCCCGTAGTAAGGTGCTAGATTACTGATCCCTAGTTTGGGGGTTCAAAACCCCACTGTCAACGGTTGTCACTGTTGTCCCCACAGTGCAGGTAACGAGGTTATGAAAAGCCATCCTTGTCTCTCACTGTCTCTGGTAGATGTAAAATACACATGTAAAAGAACCACTGCTGACCTTCCTCAAGAGTAAACTGCATAGCCATCAGCATGTTTCTGCCCTGCAATGACCAATGAGCTGTCCAGGGTGTACTCTTCCCTCACCAAGAGTTGGCTGAGATGGGTGCCAGCCTTCCTGTGAAAAGTTAAGGTCTGGGGTTCCAATACATATGTGAAAATGACTCCTCATGCACCCTCTTTCATTATTTGTGTCCCATTTTATGTCCCTGCAATCTTGGAAAAAAAGACCATTGCAATTGGTGTGATATCTGGTCGTTCAGTACATTATGGTCATCAGATGACTTCATTTTATTGCCACATTAATGTTGCTGAGCCTCGACCCAACCAACTAGACCAACAATGCCATGGAAGGCAAAAGGCAGTTAATGAAAATATGAGTTTGTGTAACATTTTATAATCATACTGGTCTTTGTTACATTATTATTTCTGGTTTTCTTGTTGTTTTGTGAGAATTTTATTTGTTTGTTTGTTTGTTTTATGGTATTTTTTCATTTGTCGTCGCTTTTTTCATTTGTTTGATCCCAAATTTTTAGTTTTATGGGTGGCATGATGACCTAGTGGTTAGCACATCCACCTCACAGCAAGAAGGTCCTGTGTTTGAATCCCGAACTCTGTGTTTCTGGGAAGAGTTTGCGTGCTCACGTTGTGCTTGTTTGAGGTTCCTCCAGTTTCCTTCCACAGTCCAGAGATATCCACACTTGGCTGGTAAGCTGTTTCAAATTTCTCCTTGGTGAAAGTGATTATGTGTGCGTTGGCCCTACGTTGGTCTGGAAAACTATTCGGGGTGTACCTTGCCTTCACCTAGTGATGGATGAGATAGGCTGCATCCTCCTTATGGCTTTAGTTGAATTAAGTGGTTTAACAAATGAGTGAATGTTTTTATTGTTAGTTTGTTTGGGTTTTTTGTTTGTTTTCATGTTTTTGGTTTTGTTATTGTGTTTTGGTATATCATTGCATTTAATTCATATTTCTTTTGTGCTTTGTACCAATTGGTTTAAAGTTGGCGCCATTATTGGTGAGATAAGACTGATAGGATGGAATGCTAATTTTAACAGAAAAGAAAAACTTCACAGATTATAGTTCATCGAACTGATAAAGTGCTCAGTCTCACGTAAAGTGGTCAATGCCAAACTTGATGATTAGACTCAAGCAATTAAGGCTGAGAAAAGCTTATAAAACTAAACCACCACCCCGCATATGTTAATTAACCTATTTCTGGTCATTATATTTAAAAAAAGTGGAGGTTAAAAAAAAGAGAGTTGGAAATATCAAGGATTTAAAGAAAGGCTAATTTCTGATCTGTAAAATACAAAGAAAACTAGCTTGAGTTTCATTCAGGCTCGCTTGAACTTAAAAATAAATGAAACACAAGGGGACATCAATACACCAAATACACATGGCATTCTGGGAAAGTCTGAGTATTGATACATTCCTGTGGACAGTAAGCCATCAGGTGTCAGTCTCACTCTTATCTCCTCCAGCACATTATCTTATACTTACGCTGGAATGGCTTCTCTGCTTCCAAATTGTTGTAGCTTTTGTCATCTCGCGTAATATTAACTCCAGATGTTTGTTTAATCTTTGGGTCCTATGGGTCGACTGGGTGTGTGTGTGGGGAGGGGTGAGAAGAGAAAATTGGGGAAATGAAGTGTAAAAAATAACTTTTCAAGACATATTGACCTTCTTCACCTTAGAGGCTAGCTGTGGGAATGCGAAGGGTGCTTTATTGCACCCTCGGCGGTTTTGTAGATCTGGTTGACAGTTTGTGTCTCCAAGACCTTAACCTCTGCAGTCTGGGGGATTCCTTATCAAAATCATTTCCAAATCAATTTCACAGTATTGTATTTGAAAAATGGATACAAAAACAGGATAAAACAAAAAATGAAGATAAGTAAACGTAGCCAGCTCAGAGAGACAGCTAACGTGTGTGTGTGTGTGTGTGTGTGTGTTTTCTCAAATTTGGACTCACCCACTGTGATGACCTTATTATTTACAGGACTGTTTAAGGACATCTTGATAAACTTAATGTATGTTCACCAACAACCCATGCAATGTATCATTAAATAATACCCAATAACCATTGGCGGCAGCCATAGCCTAATGGCTAGAGATGCAGCTTTGAGACTGAAAAGTCACTGGTTCAATTCCCGAACCAGCAGGGGAAAAATGTGTGGTGATGGAGGAGTGAGCTGACCTTCCCATCCACCATATTCATAGCTGAAGTGCCCTTGAGCAAGGTACCTAAACTGCACTGTATGTGCACTCATTTTGAATGTGTTAATGCAGAGGCAATAATTTCTCTTGTGATTAATACAGTATATCAAAAACAAAAAAAAAAACTACATTGTAGTTCTTTGTAGATGAACTTAAATTAAACCCGAAAATAGAGGAAACCCACACAAGTACAGTGGTACCTCACCTTATAAAGACCCAACAAATAAAAAATCCAAGTTACGAAATGCATTTACCTAAAATTTCCGTCTCTGGATATGAAAAAAAATTCACGTTACGAAATGCGACATCTCAAAAATTCAAACAATGCGCGCACGGCTTTTGTTTTGAAATTGGATCCCAATGGCTATCTCCCAGAGTCAGGTTCAACCGAAGGCTGACAACATACAGTACATAGAGACGCTCCCTGTCTTACGTTTTTAATTGGTTCCGGACGGCATCCATAAATACCATTACTGTATCTCATAAAACACCCCTCAATCAATTCTTATAAACATAACATTGTAAAATAATCAAATATATCAAATAATATCAACATTAATTTCAAATAAATTAAATTCAAGTGAAATCATTTAAAATTGATAAATTTTAATCAAATTCACTCATCAAATATCAAATACAGTATCAAATATAACCTTTAACATTCTCTATGATGCGATCTTTCTGCTTGTAAATGGTTCCGATGGCCGACGGATGGTCACATGACATGAAGCTGAGCTGAATCACATTACATGAAGCTGAGCCGACTCACTTTACATGAAGCTTAAAACAGCCAATTAACGCTTACAATATGTGAGGCGCTCAATATCGAAAGTAGTGCACTTGCTGAAAGTAGTTCACTTGCTTGAAACAAAGCACGGGTTATGCGGACTTCCGGCTTTCAAGTGAGCAAGGGCTTCGTTGAACTCGTTTAGTACTCAGCCTGCACTGATGTGAATCACCAGCAGAGCAGAGAGTTCTCTCTTTCCTGGATTCAGGTTTTCATATTTTACAACTCTCTTTGCTTAACTGAGTATGCATGGTAGATTGTGCCGATCCAAGCAGTTAATTCACCTCTGTGTATGAGACTTGCACCCATGCTAGTAGGCTTACGCTTCTGACCAACCATATTTGCTTAGGGTTACAAAAGTCCGCAAAACAGTGTAAACACAAAGATCAGAGAGACGACGACTTAACACAAGAGTAACACGCAATATAACTGATATACTGTATGTGCATATACATATATATATATATATATATATATATATATATATATATACATATACATATAAAAAACTGAACTGGGAAGAAGGAGGGGCACGTTCAGTCTGTCTTTGTAAACAATAGACGCAGAATCATTACGTCATTGCGTCATTACGTCAGCGTACTACGTAGGTATGTCTAAACTCAAAATTTGACTCAAAAAAAAAACTAAAAGTGAAAAAAACGTAAAACGGATGAACATCAGTCGGGGAGCATCTGTACTTACAAAGTCTGTCTCACACAGACCCCCATATTTAAATTATAAACATGCATTTGTTAATCAGAGTGTACAGTTAGTGTCACCAGTTCATAACTGTAAGGTCTCTGCTTCGATACTGAGCTCAGGTTACTGTCAAGTTATATATGTTTCCATTATGTTTCCTCTGAGTTTCCTCTTACTTCCAAAACCAAAATAGTAGGTGAAAACTTTTTCCTCTAGGCATGAATGTAAGTTATGGAGTTACTTGATGAATCTGTTTGTACATCTTTGGATTTTACGGTCACAAATGCAATAAAATTGCTATTAGTCTGTTAAACAATTGAATCTGTCGCCTTCATCACTGAACATTTAAAGCAATTTTATTATAGACTTGTGTACAATCTGCGTATAGACTTGTGAATAATCTGCATTTTCCCCTGATTTTTAACAGGTGTTTAAAGGAAAAGAATAGAAGCAAAACAGTTTTATACTTAGAAAACACAATGATAATGGTTATCCAGTTTTATTTGAAATTCACTGACTTATAGTGGAGAAAATTTGAAAAGGAAAAAGCATCTAATCCAGAGGTTCTTGACCTTGTTGGCAGTACTGAACCCCAGCAGTTTCATATGCTTATTCACCAAACCCTTCTTTATTGAAAAATAAAATATGATTTTTTTTTTTTTCAAGACAGGTTTTCACCGGGGCACCAAACTGAACTGTGCATTACCATCACTGTGTTCAAAGAACAAAACCAATACAATGCATGAAGTCCGCCCATCAAAACTACTTACATTTTAAGTGTGGTGTGCATTTGAGTGTGTGCACGGGCATCTGTGTGTGCGCGCACGCATCTGTATTTGTGTGTATTTATATTTCATTTACATCTTATGCATTATTTTTGAATGTTTAATTGTTATTATAAGCATTTATAGTATTGAATATGTATTTATTGATATTATATACATATAGACATGTATGTATATGTCAGTCTGCGGGGGGTTAATCCAACTTCGCAAATCCTGCAGATAGGAAGCTGACGAGCATCACGTTCCATTATATATGTGAATCCATGTTGTACATATTCATCCAACCACTTTCTTTTTTTGCTCAACATAGTAAGGATTAAAATGTTCAGAAAGAAATCACATGACATACCATCACGACAGTCACAACTCAACTACTGAGCACACCAAATTTCCTGCAGCACAGATTGGCCAAGCAATGTAGCACGATCACCTGCAGCCAGTAAAGGCCAAGCGGGGCATGTCATCATGAATATGAGTCGGGTGTGTGTCTTGACCTCCTCCGAACCCCTGAGACTGACTCACCAAACCCCTAGGGTTCAATCGAATCCAGGTTAAGAACCACTGATCTAATCATTGAGTTGGTTTTGGATTGTTAATAAAAATCTGTAATGTTGATTCATTTGTTCTTCCGGCATACGTGTACAGGGTAACCCTAAAAATTGTATACAGGGATCCTTCACTTTTCATGGTTAATGAGGACCGAGACCCCCCGCGACCGCCGATTTCAGCGGAGTAGGATTGACACCCCCTCCCCCCCGACTGATGTATACGTACATATATATGTGTATATAAGATCAATAAATACATATTCAACACCATAAATACTTATAATAACAATTAAACATTCAAAAATAATGGATAAGATGTAAATAAAATATAAATACACACACATACAGACTCGTGCACACACACAGATGCCCACTCACATAAAAATTTATGCAGTTTTGTTGGGGGTTGTTTTTGTTTGTTTGGGTTTTTTGCATAATTGGCTTTTTTTTTCCCTATTTTTCCTTAATTTCCTTATTTTTTTATTTCTCGATGAATATTTTTGAAAAACCCGTGATGCACTGAAGCCGTAGAAAGTAAAGCGCAAGGTAGCGAGAGATCACTGAAAATCATAAGAACATTTTTGGAGGAGAGAGCATATAACAAGAGGCGTATAATACTTGGGTTACATGATGTGGTGTCATCAGTAAAGCTGTGAAATACATGAACAAGTAAACACATGTGTTATAAAATGTTCTCTAAGCCTGTTTTCATTAATTTTCTGAACTGCTCACTCCTAATTAGGGTTGTGGGGAAGCAGGTGCCCATCTCAGCCAACTCATCACAAAGCAGAAGCACACTGACAGCTATGCAGCCTACTCTTGACGAAGGTCAGCAACGGTTCTTTTCCATGCCTCTCACCATAGACAGTGAGAAACATGGCAGGCCTTTGATAACCCAGTTAGCTGCACTGGGGTTTGAACCCCCGACCTTGGGATCAGTGATCCAGCACATTACCACCAGGCCACCACTGCCTTGTTTTCTAAATCTACAGTTTCTAATTGGTATACTTTACCAATAAGCATAGTGTTGTCTTCCATGTATCACTAAGATCCACCTATCTTGAATCATGGTATAGTGATTAGTGTGTCCGCCTCACACAGCTAGAGGGTCCAGGATCTAAGTTCTGGGCTCGGCGAAGGTGTTTCTGTGTGGAGTTTGCAAGATCACGCTGTGCTTGCATGGGTTTTCTTCAGGTACTCCAGGGTTCATCCAACAGTTCAAAGACATGCACATTGACTCTGCAATAGTCTGGGAAGCTATTTAGGGTGCACCTAGCCTTTGTCAAGAGTTGGCTGGAATGGGCTCCAATCTCTCGGTCACCCTTATAAAAGATAAAGGTGAAGAAAACGAGTCGTGTATCTTTATTCTGCAATGAATTCTGTATTCATTCTGGCATCCTGAAACCTGTCAATATAAACTCGTGGTCTGCTCAGTATGGTGAAAAACAAAGCACATTGTGAAATAGCAAATATAATTTACTCCCTCAATGCCATTATATCATGCAATCTCTGTCCCAATTTCATTTGGGAATACAGTACAAGTCTGACTGTTGCTGTGTTTTTTTCATTAGAGAAAATTATTCAGAAGAAACAAGTATGATCTGTTAGTTTGGATCTGCTTACTCGCCTCCCCTTCAACTTGAGAGAACATCCTTTTACAAACGCCCAATAAATCACAAAGGCAAAATCCTTAGCGTGGGGCCAGGCTGGGATTACGATGTCCAGATATCTGTCTTCAGTTCAGACAAAGACTAAAGCATGCATGTGGAAAGCCTCTTGGTTTTCCCTAGCTGACAACGTTAGCCTGCTAATGTGAAGATCTTTTTCGTTTTTTCGTTTTCGCAGACATCTCAGTGACGAACCATATCACATTTCACCTTTCCATACGGAACAGGAACCACAACAGACATACCAGGAACCACACTTTAAAAGCACTCTTTTTATGCTTCATATGCTTTCTGTCTTTCATCCTGCACATCTTCTGAGCTTTCAAAACAACCAGGATCACTAGATTTCACAATGACATTAGCACTGTAAATATTGTAGTCGTATAACCTTTCAGCCCTGAAAACCCAACCTTCCTTTAACAGCAGTGGCCTTCAGATTGATGAAGTGTTGCTTTCTGTGACCTTTTCAACCTGTAACTTCAGCCTACCAGCAGCTGTGCACCCGTATCCAGATAGCACACCCTCCTTCCTCCCTCCCTCCCTCCCTCCGACTCGCTCTCTCACCCGCTTCGGCTTCCATGCCTGCATCCTGCCCATTGCCCTGTGAGAGACAGACATATTCAGCGTGACAAAGTGACAACCTCCAGCTGGGATTGGTGGGTGTGAGTGCCTTATAGTGAACACCACATATGTAGATATTGATTTGAAGGCCAGACCTCCTGGAGAAATACAGTGCTGAAACCTAACCTTCGTCGGCTGTGATAATGGGCTGTGTTCCCTCAGGAAATACCTGCCCTCTGACAAAGAGAGATGGAGAAAAGGAGATGAGGGAGAGCTGAACAGAATGGCTATTGTTCTCACTGCCAAAGTTCACGAAGGCAGAGTGACAACCCAAAATAGACATCGCTTCTGGAAAGAGATGTGTGTCAGAAGTTCAGGATGCCCCACCTTTGCCATTCAGGATTGAGATTTAAAGATAGACAGGAATCAAGAATTTCATATACGTATAATAAACCTGATGATATTAACCCCTTCTGCAGCTGGAAGTACAATTGTACATCTTTTGCCTTCTCAGAAGCACAGGTTACACAATAGGCCATTTCAGTACCCAAGCACACAATTGGACATTACTGCTGGTGTTTATGATAAAATGTTAAAATGACATCTGTTTGGAATTCACAGTACATTCATTCATTCATTCATTTTCTGTAACCGCTTAATCCTAACTTGGGTCGCGGGGAGACCAATCCCAGCCAACTCAGGGCGAGGGCAGAGTACACCCTGGACAGCTCGCCAGGCCATCGCAGGGCGGAAACACGCCGATGGTTTTGCAGCCTACTATTGTCGAAAGTCAGCAATGGTTCTTTTACATGCCTCACACCATAGACAGTGAGAGACATGGATGACATGGAATGACAAGGATGACATGGATTGCCTTTGATAACCCAGTTAGCTCCACTGGGGGGGACAGTGACAACCTTGTGCAGAATGGGACTTGAACCCCCAACCTTTGGATCAGCGATCCAGCGCCCTATACCACTAGACCACCACTGCCCCAGTACAGCACATTCTTATAGATATTTGCAGCTTAGAAAATTCCTCACTTGTAATGTTGACCTTCTTCCTTCTTGCCCATCACCTTCCCTTGTGGACACCACCTGTCACACACACAAAAAAAATTATGAGTACAATATATCATTTACTAAATACCCACAGAGCAACAGCATCTGATGCAACAGCATTAGACTCATTGAGGGTTAGATGGAGGAAAGACTTGGGTCAACAGATATCATCTGGAATATGGCACAAAATGTTGAACGGAATCCATTCTTCCCTCATTCATCTTTAAAATGCCATTATTCAATTTAAGGTAGTACATCGTCTGCACTGGACTAAAGATATGCTGCTTACGATTGATAGAGGTCGACCGAAAAAAATGTGACAGATGTCAACTCGAACCTGCCTCGCTAATCCATGTTTTGGATGAGATTGGATTGGTAACATTTTTTGGACTCTATCGTCAATGCCCTGTCAGAGGTGTATGTGTATGTGTAGGCTTTTTCTTAATGCGTGTCCATTTATTGCCTTGTTTGGTGCTATTTCAGGAAATGGAAGACTGACTGAACGACAGGTGAATATGATTTCTTTCTGTGCTCTTTTGGCCAGAAGATTACTTTTGTTAAGGGGGCAAACCATGTATACTATTATTCACACAACCAAAAATTAAATTCATGCATTTATCGATACAATATGATAACATTACTGAAAAGATTTACAAATCATATATCAAATACCACGTGTCCCCTGTATATACAGGTGTAACTCATGAAGAGACTTTGAATATTTAAACAGCTGTAAACTTAAAACTAATTAAGTTAAATGCTGTAGGGCAGTGGTGGTCTAGTGGTATAAGGCGCCGGATCGCTGATCCAAAGGTTGGGGGTTCGAGTCCCACTCTCCACAAGGTTGTCACTATCCCCCCCAGTGCAGCTGACTGGGTTATCAAAGGTGGGCCATGTCTCTCACTGTCTATGGTGTGAGATTCATGTAAAAGAACCATTGCTGACTTTCGACAAGAGTAGCTGCAAAGCCGTCAGTGTGTTTCCGCCCTGCGATGGCCTGGCGAGCTGTCCAGGGTGTACTCTGCCCGTGCCCTGATTTGGCTGGGATGGGCACCAGCCTCCCCGTGACCCTAATTAGGATGAAGCGGTTACAGAAAATGAACTGAAGTTAAATGCTTCATATTTCCACTGTAGATGGTAGAAAAATAGTTTTATGCAATGAACCAAAATAGTATATTTTATGTTTAAAAGAATCTGTGGAAGGTCACTTATCACCTCCCCAATACTTTTCGTAATTCAAAACCACACCTGTATGGCTTGCTCAATAAATATTTAAGATTTTTCAAATGTTATTGGTTTATTGCATAAATACCACCATCATTGACATACTATCCAAAAATTATAAACATTAATTCATTGTGAAGGTATCATATTTTTTGAAGACAAAAATGTAATTATACAAATTATACAAAAATACAATTATAACAGGGGGCAGTGGTGGTCTAGTGGTATAATGCGCCGGATCGCTGATCCAAAGGTTGGGGGTTCGAGTCCCACTCTCCACAAGGTTGTCACTGTCCCCCCCAGTGGAGCTAATTGGGTTATCAAAGGCCAGCCATGTCTCTCACTGTCTATGGTGTGAGGTTCATGTAAAAGAACCATTGCTGACTTTCGACAAGAGTAGGCTGCAAAGCCGTCGGCGTGTTTCCGCCCTGCGATGGCCTGGTGAGCTGTGCAGGGTGTACTCTGCCCTCGACCTGAGTTGGCTGGGATGGGCACCAGCCTTCCCGCGACCCTAATTAGGATGAAGCGGTTACAGAAAATGAACTGAACAATTCTAACAAAAATATCATAGAAAATGAAACAATTTGGAATTAGCGTGTTTACAAGCAGCCATGTTGAAAACAGTCACACTGGACTATTTTGTAAGGTGAGTTCTGATTGGCTGTAGCAGACATATTCTCAAATGCACATAAGAAAAATAAACCAATCAGAGGTCTTCTTTTAAACATTATACACACCAGCATTAATAAATTGGCAAATAATTAATAATTAATAAATTTCCAAAACTTGGAAAAATCTGAGCAAAAGAAGTGGTAGTAAATTGAAATTTCCAGATTTAAGGGAGACATTTGATAAATTTGATCATGACATAGCATACATAATTTTGATTTTATTATAAATAATCAAAAAAATATATATTTTATATATATATATATATATATATATATATATATATATATATATACCCATTTATTACGCATAATAATATGCATATATTAATAAATACACTTGTTTTTATATATATATATATATATATATATATATATATATATATATATATATATATATATATATATATACACAAGTGTATTTATTAAGTGGGCTTGGCCTAAGTGAATCTTCATTCTAGTGAAAAATCAGTCACTTTATTCGGTTGCAGTGTGTTGCTTGTTTATGTATAGCTTTTAACAATGACTCTATTATAGAAACTGTGGTCCACCAACTAGTGATTATATCCAGGCAGACGGCTGTCTACATCTAATGAGGTAAAATAAAAAATATTTGACTTAGCGGGTACGGCAAAAGGAAAAGACGACATTTAGATACAACAGCTAATATGGGAAACAGCACAAGCAAGCTGGACACCAAGGACTAATTTCCACAACACAGGGCTATGCCAACAGTCCATTAGTCTAAAATGGTCTGTCAAGCAATAGAAACATTATTCATCATTTTAAAAACCCATTCGGGTCATGTGTGGTGACATAGATCCTGTATGTGCTCGGAATAGCAATCTTTTCGGCTTCAAGTTCTGCTGGTTAAGACTGACGGATGGTCATTGATGGAATTAATAGTTGTCGGAAATGTACTGAGAGCAAGTATTTCTGATAAATACAAACCACGCAGTGTCTTTTAATGAACAACTTTAGTGGTACAGTCCTATTTCAAATTACGTCAGGAAAAGAAAGAAAAATAAATTTTCAGGTTAAATGTTCCCTTATGTGTAAAAATAATTTGCCTAAAGTTGAACGCTTGCAAGAGCCAGGAGTACCAGATTCCACTGTACAAATGAGATCAGCATCACAAATAAAATAGGTATCCAAATCTTATAATGTGAATTAGATTAACGCGGGGGCATTATCATGATAGAAACATGAGCTCAGAACTATCTCAATGACAGCTGCTGGTGTGTGTGGAAGAGCTGGAAAGGAGACAGATGCAGCTGCAACTCAAGCAGATGACAATGATAGGGGTCAAAAACCAAACACAGGTTTCTATCATGCTTTCTGTCTCTCTTACACAAACAACGCTTGTGAAATAGCAAGCACGCAACTGCATTATTAGACATATTTCAAAACTTTCGACTTTTCCCATCTGTGACAAGCCAAGGATGTAAGCAGATGGGATTTATTTTTTTTAATTTGGCTATTTTTCAAGGAAATGTAACTTATATAAATTTCAACTCACAGGCATCTTGTAAGATGTGCATAGCTCTGACTAAATGAATGTGACTTCATTATTAAAATACACATATGCAACACGGACAGTGGTGGCCTGGTGGTAAACATGCTGGATCAGTGATCCTAAGGTTGGGGGTTCAAGCCCCATGCTCAATGGGTTGTCACTGCCCCCCCGCAGTGTAGCTAACTGGGTTATCAAAGGCCGGCCATGTCTCTCACTGTCTATGGTGTGAGACATGTAAAAGAACCATTTCCGACTTTCAACAAGAGTTGGCCTGGTGAGCTGTCCAGGGTGTACTCTACCCTTGCCCATAGATGACTAGGATGGGCGCTAGCCTCCCTGTGACCCTAATTAGGATTACCATAAATTAATGAATGAAACAAAAAACTAATGATTGTATTTAGCTTGGGATGATTGTATTTATTTTGGAATTTGATTCCCAGCTCAGACGTTTCTGTGTGGAATTTGCATGTTCTGCCTGTGCTTGTGTGGGTTTCCTCCGGGTACTCCGGTTTCCTCCCACAGTCCAAAAACATGCACAATAAGGCGACTTGACAGTTCCAAGGCATTGCTAGGTGTGGGTATGAGTGAGAGTGTTACCCCTGCAGTGGCCTGGCAATCTGTTCAGGGTGTACCTCGCCCTTACTCAGAGTCAGCTGAGATGGGCACCAGCCTCCCTGCGACCCTAATTTGGATTAAATGGTTTAGAAAATGAATGGATGAATAATAATAATAGTAATAATAATAACAATAATAACAATAATAATAATAAAATACAAACAGAGGTCCAAATTTGCTACCAAGAGCTGAACAAATATTTATCATAATCCCCAGTGTTGACCTATTAAGTTCTCAAAAACACCTCAGGTGCATTAATGTTTAGAAGCAATTTTAGAATAAGGTCAACTGAGTAACATTTTGTAATAATTTCTGACATCATTCAAAATAAAAACCACCCATTACCAACTCTTGGACCAGAATTTTATAGTAAAGAAGAAACCATTGTGATCTTATTATTTTGACCACATGGCCACGATTCAGTGTTGTTCATTTGATGATATGAAGGCCAAGCTGGAACTAAAGCAGGCCCAGTACACCCATAGCTCATTGCTAAAACAAAAATGTTCTGCTCCCTGGGGTCAGCTCTGAACCAGAGAACAGGCCAGATCCCCATGAAGTCCAGGACATGTTGTTTGTCATCTGTGGAGGCTCTTTGATTCTCAGCCATATTGCGTCTGCTGTTCTTGATGTCTCTGGGAAAAAGGTTAAGGCTTGCCGAGATAAGTGAAAACGCAATTCCATCTGCTAAAGCCTTTATTTCACATGCACTCCTGCCTGTCAGTGGGATGTTATCGTTATAACTATACATTGAAATTATTATTCTTTTTTTTTTTTACATTACTTACACAGTATGGTATTACAAAACCAACAGAATTCATCATAAGAAAGATGTAAAATACATCACATCTGCACGAGTTACATTTAGTTGACAATCTCCAAAATGATCATGGGTATAAAAAAAAGTTATTTTTTTATTAAGGAAATAGGAGAAAAATTTATGCTTACGTACAGTAGACGTAATATAATAGAGGCTTTCACAATCACTCACATGCCATTGGTTCCGATATAAACAATACATTGCGAAACTCAAAATTTAAATCAAATTTAAGGTTTTGAAATGCATTTCAGGGGAAATCTGCCAATGAAAGTAATTGCTTTGTTCCTGGGTGTAGTAACTAAAGGCTGATGGATAAAATGAAGCAAATTGTTCAACTTTATTACTGGATTTAGTTCTATGTTGTGTGTAGCAGCTATCAGAAACCTTCTTGTTATGAGAGAGCAATGCTGACCACTGCAACAGTATCCAACTCAAAATGACATCATCGTGAGTGGATAATGCTTTAATCACCCACATAGTGTGGGTGATTAAAGCATTATCCACCCACATAGTGTGGACAGCATCATCAGTACCACTCCTTAAAATTATATATATGTATAAATAAAACCCCAGTGCAGCTAACTGGGTTATCAAAGGCCGGCCGTGTCTCTCACTGTCTATGGTGTGAGGCATGTAAAAGAACCATTGCTGACTTTCAACAAGACTAGCTGTTAAGTTGTCAGCGTGTTGCACCCTGCGATGGCCTGGCGAGCTGTCCAGGGTGTACTCTGCCCTCGCCCAGAGTCGCCTGGGATGGGCACCAGCCTCCCCGCAACCCTAATTAGGATTAAGCAGTTACAGAAAATGAACTCTCTCTCTATTTTATATATAATATACATACTAGTATAAATTACACACAGGAATCCCTCGCTACTTTGTGCTTCAATTCATGTGGCTTCAGTGCATTGTGTTTTTCCTTTAATAAATAAATATATATTCGTCGAATTAAAAAATAAGGGAATTAAGGAAGAATAGGTGGAAAATTTAAGGAAAATGCCACCAAAACAAGGCCAATTATGCAACAAAAAACCCAAACAAACACAAAGCAAAAAACAACCCAAAATCTTCCATCAAAACTACTTATATAGTTGCATCTGTGTGTGCACGCGCATCTGCGTACGTGCGCGTATGTGTGTCGTCTTCTTCTCAGGCAATACCATCTGTATGTGTGTGTATTTATATTCACATCTTATGTTATTATAAGCAATTATAGCTTTGAATATGTATTTATTGATATTATATATTAGATATTAGATACATGTCCGTATACGTGAGTTGTGGGGGGGGGGTTATCCTACTTCGTGGAATTTGATATACACACACACACACACACAGGGATCCCTTACTACTTCGTGCTTCAATTTATGTGGCTTCAGTGCATTGCGTTGTTTTTTTTAAATATTCATCAAATTAAAACATAAGGAAATTAAGGAAGAATAGGGGAAAGTTAAGGAAAATGCTCAAAAACAAGGCCAATTATGCAACAAACAAAAAAAAAAATCTGCATGCGTGTGTATTTATATTTTATTTACAGCTTATGTATTATTTTGGAATGTTTATTACTATAAGCATTTATAGCAATGAATATGTATTTTTTTATCTGTTTACGCCAGTCAGAGGGAGGTGTTGGTCCTACTTCGCAGAATTCGGCGGTTGCAGGGGGGTCTCGGTTCCAATTAACTACAGAAAGTGAGGGATCCCTGTATATATATATATATATATATATATATATATATATATATATATATATATATATATATATATATATATATACACATATATATATATACACACACATATATATATACACACACACACACACATATATATATATATATATATATATATATATATATATATATATATACACATATATATATATATATTTACACACACACACATATATATATATATATATATATATATATATATATATATACATACATATATATAAATATATATATATATATATATATACACACACACATATATATATATATATATATATATATATACATATACACACACATATATACATATACACATACATACATATACACACATATATATACACACATACATATATATATATATATATATATATATATATATATATATATATATATATATATATATATATATATATATGTGTGTGTGTGTATATGAATATATAGTATATTGTATATAGTGTATATAGTGTTTCTGTTTTGTGGAACATGGTGTACTATGTACTAATTTCAATATAAATAGACTTAAAACACTATTTTCTACATAGTGCTTACTTTGGCTTCAAATGCAAAGCTAACCTGACCTGCAGATAAATATAAACTCTAAAAATCTAGTTTTATATTGCTTTTCTTTCTGTTATTGTAGTAGTATGCCGTCAAAGCTCCCCCATCATGATTTCAAAAATCTTGTTTTCCTGTGTTTTTTGCTTATGTTTCTGTGTTTTGTATTCTCAGACAGTAATGCACCTCAGCTTGAGTGGAGAGCAGCATAGTAGCATTGTGGTTAGCATGTCCGCCTTACAGCAAGAAGGTCCTGGGTTCGCGTCCCATGTTTGGGTGTTTTGATGCCCGTGGATGTGAGTGGTTGAGTATGTGTTGCCCTGTGATGCTCTGTTGAACTGCTCAGTGTAAACCATGCTTTCACCTGGTGTCCAACCTCCTCTTAACCATAATCATCGGATTAATCCATTCAGCAAATGAATGAGTGAGTGAGGCTTGCTGGATTTTATTCTGGTCAATAATTCCCTAAATGTTTCATCTTGGTAATTTTTCAAATAACATGCACTTCTGTTTCTTTGTCACTTCCTGTCCCGAAGTGGACTATTTTGTTTCCCTATTCTTTTTGACTTTTTTCTTCCTTCTCCTCTGTTTGATGTTTTGAACTTTACCTGACCACAACGTTGGTTGACGATTGGGATATGAATAAAGATTTAGCTCACATTGGCATCCACCTGCCTCTGTGTTATGACCTACATAGTACTTTATGAACACCTATACAGACTGTACTCTACACAGTTGTAATGCTGACTCACACAAACTTAATGGTCTGAATTAGTAGTTAGAGAACTGAAAGGGGTCAAAAAGTCAGACTTCTATGAGCTGAAAAAAATCTTTCTGCGGTTGCCTTTTCGCACGCAACAACAAATAGCTTTCTCATGTTGCTTTTCCTGTTTTTTTTTCTCTGCATCTACTTTTTTACGGTAATATATATTCAGCAACATTTGAAATGCTGCGCCAAAAGCAGGAAAAAACACCTCATAATCACACCTGTTGATGTCAGAGCCAGCTTTTGAATAGAATGTTCCATCTAAAGGTTTTATTATACACACATTTTATATATATATATATACATACACACACACAAAGAGAGAGAGAGAGAGTCCTCGAGTGTAAAAGGAAAGAACCAATGTATGCTAATGTACCTGGTTTCAGGCTGCACATGAAGTTTCCCAGATGTGGCCTGGCAATGGTTCCCATTTTATCACTCTAATTCTCTAATTATTGTTAAAAATGAATTGCCCATTTGGATGCCACGTTCCAGCAAAATAAAGGAAAATGGGGTGCTGAAGGAAACACAACATGTAGAATTAACAGTTCATGAAGTGCCTATAGCTCAGTGGGGGTCGTTTTACAAGTAGTCTTTAAACGGCCAGTGCTTAAAACATCAGTGGGGTGCAGTAAGTGACCACAGTACTATCTGAAATAAAAAAAAAGGGAAAAAGTGATGAACTGCTGTGGCCACACTGAGTGTTTCCAAACTCATGAGCGACTTTGTCTGCCACACTGTTTCAAGAGACAATAATCACCTTCTGCCTGACTTGAAACAGAACAACATACTGTGATGTTGGTGTTGGTCCAACATAAACATCTTTTTTCTCACGCCATAGAAAACCAAAAAAAAAAAAAAAAAAAAAAGTGTTTCTTCAGTCAAGATGGGCCCTGAGAACTTTTTCTGAAGAAAGTATGCAATCATGCACACTCTTGGATGTACAGGTGGAGTGTGCGTAGCAGATGTAAATAAAGCATGATGCCTGTATTGCCAGGTCTCTTGCCCTTACACAGCACCAGATTTATTAACATCGGCACAGACGTCCATTGATGAAGAAATAGTTTGTTAAATATCAGTTGGAAGGGAATTGTGTGGGGAATTATTTCGAGCTCAGAAAACTACTTAAGAGTCCTGGCATAAGCTCATGGAAAAACAATCTTTGATCTTTATTCATCTTCACAAAAGATGTAATATTAGCAAAAATATTAGAATGTCTTGTGTGTTTCAAGTGAAGAGTGAAAAGCATGTTTTTATGAAATCCCCAAATCATGAAAAGCTGGATTGGTATGTTGAAATTGATATTAAAAGTCAGAAGAATACAACAGCATATTATTTGATACTTTTCCTCATGTGTTTCATTGTTTTTACAAAGACTTATTTCAAATGTGGTTTATATTCCTTCTCACAACCCTTAACATTTTTAGGGAATAAAGACACCACTTTCTTTTTTTTTTTTTTTTTTGGGATTTTTTTTTTGTCTTATTCCTGAAGCAAACAGATCTTAACATGTGCAACAGTACATGGTCAACAAGGTCACATTTTCCATTTTAAAATTCACCACACATTGTTTATTTAGGACAGGTTGATACCGCAGGCAGGCCATCCCAGTAAGAGCAAACTTGTTTTTTTTTCTACAGCCATGCTTTTGTTATGTTTGCAAAATGAGAATTTGTGTTGTCTTGTTAAAATACACATGGAAAACATATTGAAAAGCCATTTCTGTATTAATGCCATCACCACAGAAGTGCAAGTTACCTTTGCCAAGAGCACTGCCCAATCCCATACCATGACAGACCTCAGTGTTTGATCTCGCTGCTGGTCACAGTCTGGAAGGTCCTTTTTATCTTTGGTCAAGAGCATATGGCATTCATTTCTTCCAAAAATTACTTGGAATAAGTCTGATTTGTCTACTTACAATACATGTTTCCATTGTGGATTGGTCTATACCAGATACCCAGAGCAGCCAATAGCTTAGAGGTACAGGTAAGGTTTTGTTTTTGCATAGCGAAATTTTAAAGCGATGTTTGTGGTTGTAACGCTGTACTGTAGTGTTTGAAGAGGTTTTCCAAAGTAACCTCAAGCCTGAAAGGTTATATCAGTTATAGATGAATGACAGTTATTAAATGAGTGCCATCTAAGGGATCAAAGATCACAAGTGTTTAGCTTAAAGTTTGTGCCCTTGGATTTTATCCACGAACATTCCTCCAGATTCCTTAACTCTATTAATGAGATATATATATACATATCTATATTTATACACGCACACACATTATGCTGTACATACAGTGGTACCCCACTTTACAAAATTAATCCTTCCAGCGCATTTTTCGTAACCTGCATTTTTCGTAAATTGAACCGCATTTTACATGTAAAACATGTGATTCGTTCCAAGGCTCCCAATACTACCCCATAACCCCATTAAAAATTATAAAAGTACCTTTTAAGACCTCCTTCTGCTTCAATATCGTACCAATGGTAGACGGGTTTGGCTATATTCCTTTGTGGTATCACTAGAGCCCGTTTCTTCTTCTCACTCGCACCGGAAATCACACGCGTGTGTGTGTGTGTGTGTGTGTGTGTGTGTGTGTGTGTGTGTGTGTGTGTGTGTGTGTGTGCGAGCACGCGTATGTTGACGATGTCTTCTTAACATAGTTATAATCTTACAAATGTTTATGGAAGGTTAAAATCCTGAGCCAAGAAATAAAGTATGAAACAACAGTAACTCTGTCCTTTACACGAAAAGCATTACGGTAGATGCAGCCACATAATAGCCGATGGGAGGGAGCTGCGTCATCCCTCCTAGGCAATGAGAGGCCAGCGGGGCGGGATGTTGGGAGATAGCCAATAAGAGAGAGCTGTATCATCCCTCCTAGCCAATGAGAGGCCAGCGGGGCGGGATGTTGGGAGATAGGCAATGGGAGGTAGCTGTGTCATCCCTCCTAGCCAATGGGAGGCCAGCGGGGCAGGATATTTGAACGTCATTGATGGTAGAGCAGCTCGTGCATTGTTTGAATGTTTGAATTGTGCGTTTTAATGCTTGAATGGCGCGTTTGAATGTTTGAATGGCGCATTTGCATTTTTAAGATGGCACTTTCGTAATGTGAACTTGTTTCGTATACAAAGACAAAAATTTTAGGAAAATATGTTTCATAACCTGCATTTTTCATTTGGTGAGATTTTCGTAAAGTGAGGTACCACTGTACATACACACATATTATAACATATATGATTATGAAATATTTGTTTTTACATGTTTATCTTTACTATATTAGGTTAAATATACATGTTTGTGGAAGGTTATATGAGTTTGGGAGGGGGTTGGAACGGATTCATTGGTTTTCTGATATTTCCAATGGGAATAATTGTCAGGGGGGAGTGAAATGGATTTTTTCCCTTCCTATAGGCAGTGCTGTAGTGGTCAAAAAATACTTACATAATGAGTACACTATGACAGCGAAGCTGCCATTCGGGATCGTGTTGGTCTGTCACCGGGTGTGACCGTGTGAACCAAATATAAACGCAGGATAGCTTAGCTTTACTTACTGGGGACTTTGTTGGACTCGGCTTGAAAGCTTTCTGCACTCTTTACACGAGTAAACCCGTGCATGGCTAGTGACTGTGTGCCTGTGAGGGAGATAATTTGGCTTTCTTTGTTTTACGCATGATAGCAATTAGGCCCCTAGAAAGCTTGTATATGGATATACAGGAACATGAAATAATAAAGAAAAGAAAGCATGTGAAAGAACCGTCATTAGGATTACTATTAGCGGTACTTTTCCAAGAAACAAATCAAAGCCGGAAGTTCACTGGACACAAATCTTGAGCTCAGCTAGCAGTATCCAATCAGAGGTATAATACTATAAGGCTGATTCGTGGCGTTTATGGAATCATGTTTATGACTAGATTAACTAAAATAACCTTTGGCTTTGAAACTATTTAGCACTTCATCTCCGCTTTTTATTTAAACAGTTACGGAAATTTACATTGATCAACTATGAAGTAGACCAAATTAAGTTAGTACACGTAACTCAGCAACTAAAACAAGTGGGTACACAGTGTGGTACACACCACTACATCACTGCCTATAGGGGGCATCACAAAAAATAATTGAGAAGCACTGTACAAGGCATTCTCAGAGAGCAAAGGATATACGTGGAAAAATACAAGGCAAATCAGCCCAGAAAAGCCATTTCCCCAGCAGAGCTCATAAATCAAAATTTTGCTCATTGGATAGAGCAGATTTTTTTGTGGGATTGAAGTTCGTATCACGGAAAAGTCGTTATTAAAGATACTTGTAAGTCAAGGTTCCACTGTGTGTATATATATATATATATATATATATATGGTAATAAATGGTAATATACAAGTCCTATCCGGTCAATATTTTTCTCAATCATTTCTTGTCAAACTCAATTAGTTTCTTCCTGGATACTTCTTTTGTCCCAAATCAGGTTTACAATCACCTGTTAATGTCACTGCTTTCAAATCACGGCGTTATTATATGTAATTGTTTTATCTCTTTAGTAGACATTAATTCCCCCTTGTTCTAATTGCCGCTTAGCACAGGAGGTTATGCATTCTTGGGCCTGTTTGTTTGTCTGTTAGTAGGATTATACCAAACCAATCTTCACCAGTGTGCTGTGGTGGTCTAGTGGTATAGGGCACTGGATTGCTGATCCAATGGTTGGTGGTTTGAGTCCCACTCTCCACAAGGTTGTCACTGTCCCTCCACCCAGTGCAGCTAACTGGGTTATCAAAGGCTGACCATGTCTCTCACTGTCTATGGTGTGAGGTTCATATAAAAGAACCTTTGCTGACTTTTGACAAGAGTAGGCTGCAAAGCCGTCAGTGTGTTTCCGGCCTGAAAAGCTGTCCAGGGTGTACTCTGCCCTCGCTAGAAGTTGGCTGGGATGGGCACCAGCCTCCCCGTGACCCTGATTAGGATTAAGCGGTTACAGAAAATGAGCTGAACAATTTTCACCAAATTTGGTGTATTGGGTATAGGCCTTGAAAAAAAAATGAAATTTTGGAAGTAATCTGTGCATTGGGATCCTGTTGGAAAAAATCTGAATTCCCAAAGAAGAGGGAAAAATCTTTACCATGGGGCAAAATGTTCATCCCATCACACCCACTAGGGGGGACATTTCATTACAACTATGTCAATGTATACTAACTCATTTGTGCCTGGTGGAGATACCTGCATCTGATTACATCTCTAGTTTGGAATATGTTTCGGACCTGAATGTATATAACCAGCTGAGATGAAGTTGACCAGACACACTATGAAATACCTTGAGTTCTATCGTTTGCAATAAAATCATCAAGATAATTTTCAAAATCACTACCTTTGTTTTTATTTGCATTGGCCATCCCATCCGAATTTTTCCTAATTTGGGGTTGTAGATTTTAGATTATTATTAGGTAGCATTTAGTGCCATGATATGCATTGAAATTTAATTTTTATAAATCTTGCTTTACTAAAATAAAACTAATAAATAGAATTCTGTTCATCTTACGACCATTAAAGAGATCTTAATGATGTAATGAGGTGAAAAGTGTAAAGAGTAATGAGGTGAACCAGCTCCCATCATTTACAAATGACCCTTCCCAGGGTTGTGAGACATCAAACCAGTCCAGAGGTTACATATTTCCCTGCAAATCTTCAGATAGTGGCATTAAAAATAAGCCACCATCAAATGGTGGAGTGGTTACGGCTTTCCCCCTAAGGAAACAGGGTCAGAAGTCTGGTCCCCTACTGCCGGAGCTGAATCAATTTTGATGTGCTCTCAGGCGGTAAGGCTTCCTGTAGATGGTGGGAGAAAGTAATTTATCGGAAGTGTCCCAGAGAGGAAATTTAAAATTTTTATTTAAATAAATCAGACCCAGGAGTTTGGTTGATATTCATAATTGGGAATAAGATATCTGGCTTTGACTATAGTGTTGGAGAAAATGATTGAAGATTGATTATGACTGAAGAACTCATGTTTCACCACCAAATCCTGACACGCCCATTTCACTTGCAGTTGTTTAAAACCCTGATTTTAGAGTACCAAGACAGTGGACTTCTACTCTGGCTTTGTTATAGCGGTGCTACTGAACTCACAAAGTGTGTTTGGATGTGTACTACACTACTACAAGAAGAAATTTACTGATCCGGAAAAAGTCATGTGCCATTCTTCTATAAATATAAAAAAAAGCAAGGACTCACTCATGACAGGAAATGATGTTTGTCTAGACAGGATATAAGTGGCATAACAGGCTTAGAGCAGGGGGGTTTGCTGCACCTGTTATTCTGAGATTAATGCCTGAAACACTGTCTATGGAAAGTGGTTTGAAATTGAAAAGGGACACATGCTAAAATCTATCACATTATCCTGCATAAAATATTAGTACACTGTATGCGGCACGGTGGTGTGGAGGTTACCACTGTTACCTGTTAGCCTGAATGTTCTGGGTTCAAATCTTACGGCTGTATTTTCTGTCTGAGGTTTGCCTGTTTTCCAAGGTGCTTGCATTGGGTTTCCTCTCGGTGCTATGGATTTCTCCCACAGTTCAAATACCTGCATATTTAGTCAGATAGCTGCTCAAAATTGTCTGTATTCAAATCAGAAATGCTTGCTTGCCTCTACGTTACACCTGTAATATGGTGGCTACCTGTTCGGGGTGTCAGCAAAAATTTATGATTTTTTTTTCCACATCATGGTTGTTCGTGCCAAACAGGCTGGATTGAATATTTCAGAAACTGAAAACAAAAAAAGGTGCAGTAGAGAAAACATATCAAGTGGAAAGTGATTGTGTAGGGGTTGCTGACTGGTTGATGACAAAGGTCTAACCTGATAGGATGGACGCAGTAACTCAAATAACTTCACAACCGTGGTAAACAACAACAACAAAAAAAGCATCCTTGAACCTTTCTCTGAGTTCTGCAGTTTTGTTGTCGCTTTATTTATTTTTTTAAACTCCAAAAAAACATTCCAGTTCACTGATTAGTCAAGGGGGCAGTGGTGGTCTAGTGGTATAAGGCGTCGGATCGCTGATCCAAAGGTTGGGGGTTCGAGTCCCACTCTCCGCAAGGTTGTCACTGTCCCCCCCAGTGCAGCTAACTGGGTTATCAAAGGCCGGCCATGTCTCTCACTGTCTATGGTGTGAGGCATGTAAAAGAACCATTGCTGACTTTCGACAAGAGTAGCTGCAAAGCCGTCAGCGTGTTTCCGCCCAGCGATGGCCTGGCGAGCTGTCCAGGGTGTACTCTGCCTTCGCCCTGAGTTGGCTGGGATGGGCACCAGCCTCCCCGCGACCCAAATTAGGATGAAGTGGTTACAGAAAATGAACTGAACTGAACAGATTAGTCAAGTTAAATAGTCTCTAGTTGTGAATATATGCTTGTTGGTACCCACTACAATGGTTTGCTGTCCTTTCCAAGATGTATTCTTTCCCATCCCCTGATAAGCTCCATACTCTGCAAATGTGAATCACCTCATTTCAGTTGTGAAACTGATATTGCAAATCACAAATGATTAAAATTATTTTTATTTTTTTTTTGTCAATGGAGCTAAATGTACCAGAGTTGAGTAAAAAGCAAATAAAAGCTCAAGTCTGACTATCAAGGTGCTGTGGTTTACAGCTCATGAAGCGCACAGCTGGACTGGTCTTGCCTAAATCTGTCTTCAAGTGATATATGTCATCTCTAAACATACAAGATACAATGAACATAACGTGTTTCCTCTGTGAAAATCATGTCTGGAATGAAGCCCCTGTTCTACCACATTCAAAAGGTGTTCTGTAAGATTCAGAACCAGCGCAGGAGAAGTCCACTACACTCACTTCCAATGAAGGGATGCACATGCTCAGAAACAATACAAGTCACTTGAGCCATTCAAGCAATAACTGTATTGAGATGTGCCAAGAAATATCTCCCACACCATGACACATGATTTACGCAGAATATCGTCATTTCATTCATTTTCTGTAACCACTTAATCCTGATTAGGATCGCGGGGAGGCTGGTGCCCATCCCAGTCAACTCCGGGCGAGGGCAGAGTACACCCTGGATAGCTTACCAGGCCATCGCAGAGCGGAAACACACTTACGGCTTTGCAGTTTACTGTTGTCGAAAGCAGCAATGTTTTTTTTTTTTTTTAACATGTCTTACACCATAGACAGTGAGAGACATGGCCAGCCTTTGATAACCTAGCTAGCTGCACTGGGGTGGTTGGGGGGACGGACGGGACAGTGACCACTTGTGGAGGTTGGGGGTTCAAGCCCCAACCTTAAGACCAGTAATCCAGCACCTTTACCACCAGGCCACTACTGCCCGCTACACAGAATATAATATACAGAATCTAAGGTAGGCAAACAGACATTAGTCACGTAAGACACCAAACAAACACTACTACGGAATATGAACCTGTTAAAAGGATAATTAAACTAGTAAGACAGGTGATCAGCTTGTGAAATGCAGTGACAAAAAAAAACATAGTGTTCACCTTTCCTGCTTTCACTCCAGACTGCAGTCATGAACCACGGCAATGTTTAATTTATTTCCTCTGTGGTTGACGTTGTTTCAATCCTGAAAGGACCCAACGTCTCTCATTAGAGGTATCTACCCTAAGCTTTGATGTTATAGGTGGGTACCTAAATTTCTATATATGAAATATTCAAAACAGTCATCTGACCGCAACAACCAAGTCCCAGTCAAAACGACTACAATCATCTTTTTCCTCATTCTGATGAGTGAACCAAATATTCCCTAAAACTATTTCCCTGTATCTGCCTGATTCTATCCATTATGCTGCTACCACATGATTGGCTGATTAGATAATTGCATCAATGAGTAGTTGTACAGGTGTTCCTAATAAAGTGTTTTGATGCTGTGCATTATTTATACGAGGTTAAAAAAAAAGTGTACAGTACATCATTTCATTCTCTTACCATCAGCATGAATCTAGTTAATGTCCACCAGTTTATTCATTGTCTTAAGAGGCTGGTTTAGGCCTTTTTTTGGGTCTCCAAACTACTTGGCAATGATCTCCATCCATCATGCCTCTGAAGTTTCTGGAGGCTGCGGCGCCACAGCCCCCTCCAAAAGGCCCTCTGTGTCTCTTACTGAGTTACTCAATGAGGGCTTGAGTTTTTCCTTAATGTCCCGCAGGAACCCGGCCAAAATTATAATCCGCTTTGGTGCTTTTGAAACAGGGCATGCAGGAACACATAGAAAAAAAAATCTTCACGGTTTCCCTCCTGGATCATGTAAAATGATGAGGGTATTGGTGTCGTAAAGGTATTTTTGTAATAGACAATATATTAAGCTTTATACTAAATATTCCATGATAGAACCCTAATATAATCATTCGGACAGCCAGCATACTAATGTTATAGTGAAAACTTCTCAAGAACGGATACACTGACAATATGTTATTTCTTCACTTAAAACTTTTCATATACTCACAGTGTGCCGTTAATAAATAAATGCTGAGTAAAGATATGAATCTGCTGTGTCTCAGATCACACCTTCTGAAGTTTTTCATAGAAGTTTTACATTGTTTACTGTAGAACATCTCAAGCTGGGAGACTCCTGAAATCTAAGCTGCTCCAAATATAGGTAGATGTGAGGAGGGGAGAAAGAAGGCGGAGAAAGAGAGAGTAAGTAAGAAAGACAGAGAGACCTCTGGATTGTATTATGTGTTGCTCCGAGCCGGGTGGTCCAAAGCCGTGTGCTCAGAGCACTGAGTTTTAAAACACAGTTCCACTCTCCAAAACAGCTCAGCCTTAGAGTTTTGCATGATAGGCCAAGGGGCCCATTAACCATTTATGGGCTAAGACAACATTGGTCACATCAGGCAGGGGCTTCTTGAGGTGATTAATTTCCCACAATGCAAAAGTGCAGAAGTCACACGACAGCACAAGAGACAAAGAAATTTGTGGCCAAACCACCAAATGCCCCGTGGTGGTCATCAGAAACAGTTGGCTTTGTACAAATGGAATAGAACAAGCCAGCCCATGTCAATAATATATTAAGAATCACATCTTATCACAAAGCTGCAATTACCCTCAAGACCTAATTGCAGGATGACTTTAGTTCTCTGGAAATATTCCACCAGAATTGCTGTGCTTTAAATATTACTGTCTTGATTGCATCTGTGGGCACCGTTTCCCGAAATCTGCAAATGATTATCCAAAATAGCCAAATCTTTTGGATGTTCTCAATAATAAGGAATGTAGTTGTTAGTCCTGGCTGCATGCATGTGTACTGGCTTGAAAACCTTATTGTTCATCTTTTTTTTAAACCCACCTCTTATCTGTATCTTAAAGCCTCTGACCATTAGCAGTAATGAAAGGAGCTGAAGGACTGCCATGATTGGGTATAGCATGCCCTCATTAAACGCACAAGTTAAATGCAGCCTTTCATCTCCCTCGTGTTTTGTAGTTTTAGACCTCCATATGGAAATCAAAATGCGTCATTGTACTTAAGGAGCTACATAATGTTTAGCTGGTAGCATAAACACGAGGAGTATGAAGAATGAGAAAGAGGATTATTGTATGTGATTTGCACGTCAGATCCAGCAAGCAGATTCCCAAGAGTGTCTCTGCACCTTCATGTCACTCAGGGATGACAGACTGGCATGAATGACCTATTGTCCAATGTCCCAATGGAAAGCAAGAGAACCAGAGAGTACAATACTGACACTGTGTCCCTTCTCTATCATCAGTGGGAACGAGTGGCTCAGAGACGTTAAGGATCTTTCCGAGTCATCCTGGATTACACAGGCCCTTCTTTATGATGGAAATTCACTCCAGAAACAATGGACGCAACTCAATGGAATTCATTTTTGTCTACGAAAAGTGTTTTTTTTTTTTTTTTTTTTTTTTTTTTTTTTTTGGGGGGTTTAGAAAGACAGTAATTTGTATCATACACTCTCAGGTTATTTTGATATCTAAAGTCCTTTGGGCTTTTTACACCCGAGCCATCAGGTTGGAGCTTATCTCCGGTTTCCGTAGCGTGAAGCGACTAGGAGTTCAACTCCTCCTGGATGGGACACTAGTCCATCGCAGGTTACCTTCCCAGTATATTTATACTGGTACCCATTTATACTGCTGAGTGAACAGAGGCACACTTGTGGTTAAGACCTTGCCCGGGGTTCTTAGCACAGTGGGGGTCGAACTGGGATTTGAACACACAACCTCCCGATCGTGATCACAGCACCCTAACCACTCAGCCACTGGTCCCATTTATTTTGATATCAACAGGTGGAATTTACTATTTTATGATACACTGTGAAGACTCCAGAATGATTATATCCCAAGGTGATGAATTCCAATATGATCTGGTTATTATTTATACATTCCAGGATTCCGTGTATCGTCTGATTTATCATGTTTCTCAGCATCAAGTCATATAAACAGTGCCCAGGCTCACAGGCAACACCTCCTCAAAAATTTTATACATAAACATGTTTTGACAGTAGAATTTATCTTCCAGATTCTTCTTGGAGTTTCTCTGAGTACGTAGAACAGCAGAGCACATGGCGGACTGCGGGTGCATGTTTTAGTGAGATTGCATACAGCACTCTCAACTACTTTCTTCTATAAATACATATGAGAACTTTTAAAATCCAAAATATATCTATTTAGGCACTGCCTAAAAGTGGAGCTCCCCATGAGATCCTTGTGGGATGTGTTTCTTTTTCAGTTATAATTGATGAAATATTCTGTTGATGTTTTAAACAAGCCATGTTCTCTGGAATAATCAAGATAAACATTGCCTAAAATTCTCCAAATAAAATAGAATTATTAATAAAATAATTTAAAATTGTTGCATGCAGTGGCGGCCTGGAGGTAGGGAGGGTTGTGGGTTCAAGCCCCACTATGACTGAGTTGTCATTGCTGTCACCCCCTGTGTAGCTCACTGGGTTATGAAAGGTCAGTCATGTCTCTCATTATGTGTGGTGATAGGACTAGTACTGTCTAAGGACTAGTGCTGTCATTCATAAAAGGGAGGCCAGTGGGACGCCATAGGCATGTTTCTGCCCTGAGATGGCCTGGTGAGCTGTCCAAGGTGTACTCTGCTCTTGGCTAGAAATGGCTGTGATGGGTGCCAGACTCCCCTAATTAGGTTTAAGCGATTCAGAAAATGAATGAATGAATAAATTTGTTGCTCTTTTGAGGTTTCAGTAAAAAAAAAACATCAAGTGCACATGAAATACTTGCTAAACTCCACACAGCCAATCAGCATCAGGACACATAACAACCCATCAGCATTGCGACACTGGTCAGAGAGATGGATGTACAAGCCATGCGAAATCAAGTTGATGGTTTCTTAAGTATGGCGGCTGCTCTGCTATAATTCTCTCTCAATCACTCATTGCCGAACCATTTACTCCAATTGTCGCGAGGAGGTGGGTGACACGGAAAAAGAGTGGTTAGCACATCCGCCTCACAGCAAGCATGCCCTGTGTTCTAGTCTCGGGTATCTCTATGGTGGGTTTGCACATTCTTCCTGTGCTTGCATGGGTTTCCTCCTGGTACTCCAGTTTCATCCCACAGTCCAAAGACATTCACAGAGTCCAAACTCCAAAGTGGGATGGGCTCCGGATACTAGAATTAAGCAGTTTGGCAACTGAATTCATGAATGAATGACTTTCCAGAGCACATTACTCCAAAAAAACTTTGATTTTGTGTAAATGGCCATTGGTAAACTGTAGTCCTGCTGTCATGTTCGTCCAATGTTTTTCTGGTTGTACACATAAAGTGATCTCTTGCTACTTTGTGCTTCAGTTTCTGCGGCTTCGGTGCATTGTGGGTTTTTCAAAAATATGCATTGAAAAATAAAAAAATAAGGAAATTAAGGAAAAATAAGGAAAAAGTTCAGGAATATGCCGCAAAACAAGGACAATTATGCAACAAAACAAACAAACAAACAAACAAACAAAAACAAAAAACAACCCGACAAAACTACTTACATTTTTATGTGAGGTGCGCATCTGTGTGTGTGTGTGTGTGTGTGTGTGTGTGTGTGTGTGTGTGTGTGTGTGCGTGCGCACACCGGTCTGTATGTGTGTGTTTATACAGTATTTTATTTACATCTTATGCATTATTTTTGAATGTTTAATTGTTATTTTAATTTAATAATTTAATTTTGCATTTATAGCATTGGATATCTATTGATTGATACTCTTCTTCTTCTTCTTCTTCTTATATCCACATATACATGTATATATACGTCAGTCGGGGGGGGGGGGGTTGATCCTACTTCGCGGAAATCGGTGGTCGAGGGGGGTCTCGGTCCCCATTAATTGCAAAAAGTGAGGGATCCCTGTATACACTTTTACAGTTTCAAGAATTACCTGAAATTTACAGATCCTTTGATGAAATTGCGGGAAGCTACTTTTTGGGTCAAGCAGTCTTCAGTCTCAGCTAATTTTTTTGGAGTCAGCCCTGAACAAACTGGCAGTCACTTGAAATCCATGCTATTTGTAAATTATTCTTTTAACAGCAGGGAACATTTGATACTAATCTTACTACAATTATATACTATATATAAAACAACTGATAGTAATTTCACTTCAGTACTAATGGACTTCGAGATGTGATAAGTGCAAGAGTGTGTTTGAAGAATCCAGAGTATTCGGAGGAAACCCACACAAGCATGGAAAAAATATGCAAACTGCTCACTTCATCTGTTTTTCTTTATTTCTATTATCAGACTAATATGAAGGGAGTCCAGTCATTCATTCATTCATTCATTTTCTGATCCGCTTAATCCCAATTAGGGTCACAGGGAGGTTGCCACCTATCTCAGCCAACTCCGAGCGAAGGTGAGGTGCACCCAAGACAGCTCACCAGGCAATCGCAGGAGCAACACTTGCACTACAATTCACACTCACTCTCACACCTAGGTGTGATTTGGAACAGCCAATTAACCTACTGTGTAGTTTTTTGGACTGTGGGACAAAACCCACGCAAGCACACGGAGAAACGCCCAGGCTGGGAATCGAACCCACGCATTCTTGCTGTGAGGCAGACGTGCTAACCACTACGCCACCGTATTAAAATATCATTAATTCCTTTTGAAGAACCACTTCATCCTAATTAGGTTCACAGTGAGGCTGGTGCACATCTCAGCCAACTCTGGGCAAAGGCAGCTTGTTTCTGCCAATGGCAATCGAGCTCCTCTTGACAAGCGTCAGTAATGGTTCTTTTACATGCCTCACACCATGGACAGTGAGCGACATGGACAGTGACCTTTGATAACCCAGGTAGCTGCACTTGCAGTGACAAGCCGTGGAGAGTGGGGCTTGATCCCCAACTTTAGCATTGGTAATCCAGCACCTTCCCACCGGGTCACCACTGCCCGCATGAAAATGTGTTAAAAAGATTATTCTGATGACAGGAATCAAGCAGGATAAATGTTCAATGTTCATTGTGTGATAGGTGAGCACGAATTTCATAAATATTTTGACTAAACCGGGTCAAATCAAGGTTGGATTGAGACCTAGCTGAGCTATTCAGCTGCAGCAATTAAACAAGTATAGAATACAGGTGAATAGCTTCGCCAGGGTTTGATTCGGAGGGCTTGTCATAGGCTGGCTGTAGTGAGGGTCAAAGATGGTAGGTTAAGGTTGGCGATGCCTGCCTGTGACATCATTACTACACATTACACACTTCACAATAGATTTAGATCTTAAGTAAGAGATGTGATAGTGAATATACCGTTAGTAACATTACCAGGTTGCGGGATGTGCCTGTTATATCATCATACAAAATGAGTTGATACTGTAGTACCCTTTGTATTTCAAAGTCAAATCTTATTTATGTTGCTAACTAACCATAGGACGAGTTTGAAAATTACATTAAAAAAATCTAAAGCTTGACTCAGCATATTACTGCACGAAATGAAAATGTACATAGTCAATAAAACATTCAGCCAAAGTGACTATAAGAACAGATCCCGGACAGTGGCATATGTCTGTGACGGTACAACGCGCCAATTCATGGTCCACTGGAGAGCATTTTAAAGCCACAGAGTATATTTCACCGGCTGAGGAATGAAAGCTGAGGTTTTTGGTTTGGGGTCATCTCAAGAGTCAAGAACAAGAATCCCTCATGGAGTTCGAACAGGAAGTCATCACCAGACATGAGTGTGTGTGTGTGTGTGTGTGTGTGTGTGTGTGTGTGTGTGTGTGTGTGTGTGTGCGTGTGTGTGTGTGTGTGTGTGTGTGTGTGTGTGTGTGTGTGTGTGTGTGTGTGTGTGCAGTGGGAGGAGATTTTCAAAAGACATAACAAACATAAGACACATTTTGGCACTCACCACAAACATAAGGACTTTCCTAATCCACTATAACCACCATCTCCATCAAACACCACCCTTTTCCTCGGGTAAACTCTACAGTGGAAATATTGTTAACAAACCTTTTTTAAGAACTGAGACAGAAAGGCAACTATACAGCAAAGTAATCAGATTACATACAATTGATTTTCCAATAAAACAGGTTTCCCATTGAGGGTACGGTATATGCCCAGCACAAGCCCCAGAGCCAAAATGACCCTGATGAGGATAAAGCTTCTCACTGAACGTGGTCACTGAAGTATTCCCATAAGATCTCCAAACTCTTAAAAGCACTCAATTAAATAAACACAATGTTAGTTAATACATGGTGTAAGCCATTTTTTCCGACTGTTCCAAGTCCTGTGTGTTTACACAAGCCTCTTTTTTTTCCACTTCACTTCAGTTGTATATTGAAACCCATCACGCCTAGCACCTTTTAATGATATCCACTGCAGCTCAACAGAGTTCACTAAAGTTTAACATGAATGTGGACATGCTCTTAAATGTAAATATTTCCTTAGCTGTACATTTGCTTCATGCTGGGTTTAAGAGACTCTGGTTTGAGCTGCGTCATCTGGAGAGAATTGTGTCCTGCAGCTCCAGCCCTCCTCTTGTTCAGAATAATGAACCGCTGTCAGTTTATTCAATAAATGACCGCAACAATGCTTCAGAAACTGATCCTACCACTGAAGACCATAAGTACTCTGATTGGTTTTACCCCTTGGCGTCTTGAACGGGGAGCTTGAGGAAAAGAGGAGTGCACAGGGAACCGAAAAACGAGGCAGTACTGAATATAAGGCAGTCGTCTGCAGAAAACACATGTGCACTCAGAAACAATGTAATGTGAGCAAACACGGACCAATTCACAGCAGGCACAGCATCTGCATATGGAACAGTGTAACGACAGCCTTTCAAATCGAGTGAATAAGAAAAATAAAATCAAAACAGTGGTTTTCCATATTAAATGAGATGCACTAGTACATTAATTGTATGCAAGGACCATGATGTTCAAAATAAAGCGTATACATTTTATAGCACAATCTGAAAATGTTAATGACTCCCAGAGGATCTTTAACATAACGCTAACATGATACATGTGTGAATTTCCTGCCCCCTTTCTCTCACTCCAGAAGAGAATGAGCTAGGCCATTGTATGAGCAGACACAGCGAATTAGCTGCTCTGACACGAGCGTGACACAAACACATGTGCAGGATGGATTTCCTCCCTGTAACTCTTTCTGATTATGCAGAGATTATGAAAACTAATCCCTCAGTCTGGATCACAGACATGCTTCAGTGCGGGAAAGTGATCTTATTGGCACCGAAGAGAAGGACGCAGGACAGGCACCTCCAGCATGCAGGCACCCACAGCTTTGTGTCATTCTAGATGCCCTGAGAGACCCGAGGACTGAGCGACAAGAGGAAATAGGGCGCAAATGGGAGAGGATGAAAGGAAGATCCTGACAGACAGCAGCCATGAGACGTCATAGACAACTCAACGGAGCATTGTGCCAAAGATGACATCAGTGCTGGCTGGGTCAATTGGGTTTTTTTTTTTTTTTTTTTTTTTTTTTTTTTTTTTTTTTGAGAATACCAGCTACAATGATGCTTAACAGTGACAGATTTTTCACTGTGATTTTAAAACCTGGGGGTAAGTTATCTCTTTCTTGTCATATTCCTAATTATCTCATCTTGATACACAATGGTGTGGTAAGGCCATTGCGCCATACAGGATTTGTATGATTTTTTTTAGTTTGCACCCCTGCACACTGTGGGTGAACATGATTTCTTTTAGTGGCCATTCATTTTCTGAACTGCTTAATCGTAATTCAGGTCACAGGGAGGCTGGTGCCATCTCAGCCAACCTCTGACCAATGAGGGCAGAGTATACCTTGGCCAGCTCGCCAGAGCAGAAACATGCTGACGGCTATGCAGCCTACTATTGACATGCCTCTCACCAAAGACAGTCAGAGACATGGCCAGCCTTTGGTAACCCAGTTAGCTGCACGGTGAGGACAGCAGTGACAACTGTTGATAGTCGGGCTTGTACCCCCAACCAGCACCTTTCCACCGGACCACCACTGCGCTAAGTCGGAAATGTTCCTGGATAAACAGCTCTTAATTCCTGAAGATAAGTGATCCCGACGCCATCAGTTTTTACCTCACATACATGTTCCAGCCCAGAGCTTACACGGAGATACGTAGGTAACAAAAAGACAAAAAAAAAACAAAAAAAAAAAAAACAATTTTTCCAATTGTCTCGCTTCATTCCTTGCGACGTTTTAGCATAATATTAACAGTAATTTTAGTTTAATTTGATTTGTTGGTTTTAATATTTTCAACTACCATGATACTACACTGTCACATTAGCATTTCAATACAGCGCCTGAGACACACTAAGTGACACTACAGTTCCCATCAGCCACTGCACTCAATCACAGCTGCACCTTTTCTGTGCATTAATTTAGAGCACTATGTAATTTCAGTTTATACATTTTTGATTTTCTAGTTTTGGTTTTCGTTATGTTTTATGTTATTCTGCTCTCGCTGTCCACTTCTTGTGTTTAACTTGAGCTCTTGTATACCTTATTATGTGTTGTTGTCATTTTTTGTGCCATAATAATATATTCATTCTGCAATTACATCCCACCTCTTTTCAAAATATGACACATACAGTATTAGCATGGTGCACACTAACCATTTGCCCCGTCACCACTGGTGATAGGAACAGCCTAGTGGTGAGCGGTCTCTGCTTTCATTTGGCCACACAGGCGAAAACACATTTGCTAGAGAGGTATAAATTAGGTTACCCCAATTCTAGTAAATCTTATTCTTTGTATTCAAACATTTATTTTATTAGCTGGATAAAATCTGATTAAAATTGAAAAAAAAATCTCAATATTTTATGAATAAATTATGTATTATAGTTGTTAGCATGTCCGCTTCACAGCAAGAAAGTGTGCGTTTGATTTGGGCTTGGGCGTTTCTGTGTGGCCTTTGCATGTTCTAATTGGCTGATCCAAAAGTATGACTGCATCGATTTGACGAGGTGGCTTCACTGTAATTTTACACGTACCTTTGGAAAGATTAAGTATATTTCTTTAATAAATAGTATTATTTCTGAAAAGATCATGATAATTCAATCCACACTTTCACTGACTTTCTAGACAACGGGGTTAGTTATGGAACCAGGAAACCATAGAAACGGATAATTACCTATTTAGCTACATGTTTTGTAAACCACCACGAAGAAGCGGCATGGAAGCCAGCGATTTACAGAAATGTCTGACGCAAATAAAGTTAACCACAAAAACATTCTATAAACGCTTTTCATGGAATTAATGAAAACAATCGTATAATTGTAGAATGTTGTTGCTTATGGTGAAATCTATGAAAGTTTTCCTGGGGCTTGTGGAAATGTACATTAAAATTAAGCATATTTATTTTTAAAAGGCAGCTGTGGCCTAGTAGATAGAGAAGCGGGTTTGGGACTTAAAGGTCACAGAAAGAATGGGTGGTGGCAGGAGGAGTGAACTGCACTTTCCATTCCTCCATCTTCATGGCTGAAGTGCCCTTGTCCAAGGCACCTAACCCCAGATTGCTCTCTGGTTGTGTGTGGGCTCACCTTGGATTCACTTTGGATCACATTTGGGTTAAATGCTGAAGCAACAATTTCCCTTCTGGATTTAATACAGTAAATAAAAAATGGTTCATAAGCAACACAAAACCTCTAATTTCTCATTTCTGTCAATTGTCATAATAAAAACATATACAATGATCTCTCGCTACTTCATGTTTCAGTTTCTATGGCTTTGGTGCATCGCGGGTTTTTTAAAAATACTCATCAAAAAATTTTAAAAATAAGGAAATTAAGGAAAAATAGGGGAAAATTCAGGAAAATGCTGCAAAACAAGGCCAATTATGCAAAAAAAACCCAAACAAACAAAAACACGTGTGTCTGTATGCGTGTGTGTGTATTTATATTTTATTTACATCTTATGCATTATTTTTGAACGTTTAATTGTTATTATAAGCATTTATAGTATTGAATATGTAAGGGGCAGTGGTGGTCTAGTGGTATAGGGCACTGGCTCGCTGATCCAAAGGTTGGGGGTTCGAGTCCCACTCTCCGCAATGTTGTCACTGTCCCCCCCCCCAGTGCGGCTAACTGGGTTATCAAAGGTGGGCCATGTCTCTCACTGTCTTTGGTGAGAGGCATGTAAAAGAACCATTGCTGACTTTTGTAAAGAGTAGCTGCAAAGCCGTCAGCGTGTTTCTGTCCCTCGCTAAAAGGGTTGTGACAGGAAGGGCATCCGACGTAAAAAACTCTGTCAAATCAAACGTGTGAATCAAGATGATTCGCTGTGGCGACTCCTGAGTAAAAGTGGAAAGGAAGACAGACAAACATATATATATATATATATATATAGGATTTTCTGAGTAGATCCTTCCGTAGGAGAGTGCTCAATACTTTTTGGTAGAGCAAATAACAAAAATAAAAGGACAGGACAAAGACTTTCTATTGAAACTCCATTTATCACTACAGATCTGTTTCGAGGGGTGGTGAAACCATACTCTCTCTTCAGGTGATTATAGAAGAATGATTACAAAGAATTTTATATATATATATATATATATATATATATATATATATATATATACACATAAAGCTGAAAGGAAGACAGACATAGTATTGAATATGTATTTATTGATGTTATATACACATATACATGTACGTCTACATCAGTCAGGGGGGTCGATCCTACTTTGCGGAAATCGGCAGTTATGTGTGTATGTGTGTGTGTGGGGGGGGTGCCTCGGTCTCCATTAACCGTGGAAAGTGAGGAATCCCTGTACTCTATTTTCCAGTTCTCTCCTTTCAATAAAGACAAAATACAGTTAACAGTACATAACATTTTCAATATGATTCTACCTAATGAAATAATTTTCCACACGCTGTCGCTGCATCAGGGAAAAAGCTGATGTTATCAGAAAGGAATCTACCACCTCCCTCTCATCTAAAATAACTGAATGGAAAGTTTTAATAGCACAGCTACATGTACTGGGACAGCTAATAATTGGTTTAAAGAAGCCACATCTGGTTTGTTCAGCAAAGATGAGTCTGATAAAAGTAGACCTCGAGTTGCTCCCAGGCAGTGGCTGAGAATAGGCCTTCAAGTTCAACAAAAATCTTAACGACAGGAAATGGCCTTGTTATCATAATACAACCATTTAGCATTGGCCAACAGTCTGTGTCATACATAAAAAAAAGTTGTTTACTATTAAATGCAACTATAAAGCTCGCGGCGACAGAGCAGGTGTGTATTTTGGAACATGGAGAGCTTTATAAGGAAAAGAAAAATATGAACTCTGGCTAAGACTTGAAGACAGAGTTGATCATTTATGGATTTTTTTCACAAGAATTTAAATCTTATATGTCCTACACGTATAACTCTTGGGAGAGAGAAACTGTACACAGAACCAGGCAGAAAAAACTAGGTGACTGCACTGTTGTTTATGCAGTTATAAATTGTGCAATGACAGAAATAATATATACAGCATTCATTCATTCATTCATTCATTCATTTTCTAACTGTTTATACCTCGTGTGTCATGGGTGAAGTCGAGCCAATTCGAGCAGGGTACACCCCGGACAGTTCATCAGTTTAGCATATAGTTAACACAAAGACACAGATATTCATGCTCACATTTACACATATGTGAACATTTGAGTATTCACTTGACCTAATCCACATATCTTTGGACTGTGGGAGAAAAATGAAGCTTCCAGAGGAACCCGACACAGACATGCTGCCTCCACACAGACATGTTAACCAGCAGGTTCACATTCATCACTCTCACTCATTTTCCCAGGCCCGTAATCAAACTAAGGTCATGAAGAGGTTGGAGCCTATCTCAACCAACCTTGGGTAGAGACAAGGTACACCCTGAACTTCTCACCAGACACAATCATTCACGCATTCATCTTTGCAGCAGATATTGGAGCTGTGGAGACCTTTTCATCGGCTCAGCCGGACGTGAAAATAATGACTTTCTCTTCACACAAAATTGAGCATGAAAACGGTGTAAACTAGGAAGTATTTCAATCATTTCAAAGACAGTGTTCACCATATGGATATATTTTGATATGATATTATCTCACAGGGAATATTTATTCAAGTTTGAAGTTGGGTAGCTGAAAAATGTGCCAGTTTCATGATCAAACTCCATAACCCGATCACGCACACACACACACACATATATATATATATATATATATATATATATATATACACACACACATACCACTGTGGTAAGAGGCAAGTAAAAGAACCGGGCAGCTATATATACAAATATATATACAGTATACAAAAGTAGGGCCATTGGATTGCCGTCATTTACATTCACAGCATTTGGCAGATGCTCTTATAAACAGCACAGTTATTACACTCACGGTTATTATTTTTATACAACTGAGTAATTGAGGGCTATGGGTTGCTCAAGGGTCCAACAGTGGTGAAAATAGGGACGAAATTGATGACCTGCAGATCAGTAACCCATCACCTAATCCACTAAACCACCACTAACCCTGTCAGCGTGTCGTCAGCATGTTTCTGCCCTGTGATGGCCTTGCGAGGTATCCAGGTTTTACTCTGCCCTCACCTGGCTGAGATGGGTGCCAGTTTCCCTGCTATTAAGTAATTAAGTATAAGAAAATTCATTTGCTGAACCATTTAAATCGAATTACCGTCGCGAGGTGACTGGCTCCCCTTTCAACTGTCTCAAATCAAATATACAAATAATAAAATAACAATTCATATCAAATTTCATACTAACAAAAGCAAAAAACAAACACAAACGGTGCCTATACTTTTTGCACAGTATTTTTATATATATATATATATATATATATATATATATATATATATATATATATATATATATATATATACATATATATAAACACATATAAAACAAACATAAAAAACAACCCATTAAAACTACTTACATTTTTGTGAGGTGCATGTCTTTATATGTGTGTATTTATATTTTATTTACATCTTATGCATTATTTTTATGTTTAATTGTTATTATAAGCATTTATAGCGTTGAATATGTATTTATTGATATTATATACATATATATACATGTATGTATATGTCAGTCAGGGGGGTTGGGGGGTTGATTCTACTTCGCGGATTTCAGTTATCGCGGTGAGATCTCGGTCCCAATTACCAGAGGAAAGTGAGTGATCCCTGTATATATATATATATATATATATATATATATATATATATATATATATATATATATATATATATATATATATATACATATGTGTGTGTGTGTGTGTGTGTGTGTCTAAAATTAAAAATTACAAATATCTATATCACAAATACAAAATGATCAGTGTCAATGAGGTATATGTAAGAGTATTATCAATATGATAAATCGTAAAATGTCAGTGTAGTGCAAAATGCAAACGAGTAACAGTGGATCTTGTTGCTATGGTGTTGTAAAGTCTAATGGCCACAGGTAGGAATAATTTCCTGTGTTGTCCAGTGATGCAGTTAGATGATATGTCCAAATGTGTGTCCACACTTCTAAGAAAAGAGTTTCACTAGATTTATTCTCAATAATAATAAAAAATAGAGTCTGCCAGATGTACTGATTCATTAAAAAAATAAAAACAGATCTGTATGTCGAAGGTCGTGGTTGTTTTGTCCTGGATGGAGGGCGTGGGACATCCTATGCCATTTATCCACTGAGAAAATCAGAGCAGTCTCAAAATCAGGCCCCGATCAAAATTGCTCTCATTTAAGCATTATCTTAAATGCCTACATGCTTTAATCCTGAGTTCCAAGTATACTCTGTGGCTGCCAAATCCTGAGTTTGCTATCATAATGGCTTGCTGATTGTGAATGGACAGCGACAATGATTCATTTTTCCCCTGCCAGTTTGGCAGAGTTGCCTTCAGCTTTTAAAATTGTAAACATTGTACTACTAATGCTTACAATTTATTAAAACCTGTACACACACACACACACACACACACACACGTGTGAGTGTGTGTGTGTGTTTGTGTGCGTGTGTGTGTGTGTGTCCTGCGTTCGAGTCCCAGTCCTTGTGTGGGTTTCCTCTGGGTATTCAAGTTTTTTTCCCACAGTCCAAATGAATGTGTGAATGATTGTGTGTATTGGCCCTACTATGGTCTGGCAACCTGTTCAGGGTAACCCTTCCTTTGCCTATTATTGTCTGTAATAGGTACCAGCTTCCCTCCGACCCTGGTAGGATTAACTGCTTTACTAAATGAGTGAGCGATGCATACAGACGCTCCCCGACTTATGTTTTTAATTGGTTCCGGACGGCCGACGTAAGTGGAAAGTGAACATAAGTTGTTGCAGTGATGTATGACGTATGACGTGTGA
>CM045734.1:45046063-45048563 GCA_024760905.1 Plotosus lineatus
TTGGATCTACAATGGCCTGGTGAGCTGTCCACAGTGTACCCGGCCCTCTCCCATAATTGGCTGAGATGGACACTAGCCTCCCCACCACCCTTATTAGAATTAAGCAGCTTAGAAAATAAATGAATGAAAAAGCATCAGAAATAGTTTTTTTAAAAATGAGAAAAAATCCAAACAAGTGATAGAAGGGATAAACATTTCTAACAAGACTACTTGAAGAGCACAAACCTCTGTCAAGCCCAGCAATTCCCAAATGGACCAAAAATAAATTAATTCAATATTTCTAGCATAGGTGTACCTTAATAAAAAATATCTAAAAGAAATATATAAATAAATGCCAAAACCTATCCTATTTCACAATATTAAAGAACTATTTAAAAAAATACTTGATCCAGAATTTGATCTGGGATTATGCCTAAAATGTAAACGAGGGAACATAACTTTTTGCACAATCCTGCTCACAAACAAACACAGACTGGTAGATATAAAAACGTTCCTTATAATTTAAGATTTTGTCCTTTATGTGAGAAAAACAATATCTATGACATTGAACATGAAATCCATGTAATACTTTATTGCAAAGGCTACACGGGTATAAGAAATAAATTATTAAGTAAATATTTGAAGTACCCTTATAATGCAGCCATGAGGTGGGGGGGGGCACTCACCAGTGTCTCTCCCCCTCATGCCGGTCCCAAGCCCGGAGAAATGCAGAGGGTTGTGTCAGGAAGGGCATCCGACGTAAAACCAATGCCAAACATTTATGATGCAAATCAGAAGTATTACCCCCATACCGGATCGGTCGAGGCCCGGGTTAACAACGACCGCCATCAGTGCTGTCAATCAACAGGGTGCTGATGGAATTTGGACTACTGTTGGTCGAAGACGTCGAAGAAGGAGAGGTGGGAGGCGTGTCTGTAGGCAGAGAGAGAAGAGGAAAGGCACGAGTCTAGGTGGCAGTAGGATGCTGAGGTTGGAACTACCAGGCAGAAGGCCTCGAGGAAGACCAAAGAAGAGATTTCTGGATGTGGTGAAGGAAGACATGAAGGTCGTTGGAGTCAGAAAAGAAGATGCAGAGGACAGGGTGAGGTGGAGGTGGATGATTTGCTGTGGCGACCCCTGAAGGGAGCAGCCGAAAGTAAAAGAAGAAGAAGATTTGAAGTCCCCCTTATCACAACACAGTTTTATAAATATTATGTCATCTTCTTCTTCTTCTTCTTAATAAATCTCTTCTTTGGTCTTCCTCGAGGCCTTCTGCCTGGTAGTTCTAACCTCAGCATCCTACTGCCAATATACTCACTATCCCTCCTCTGTACATGTCCAAACCATCTCAATCTAGCCTCTCTGGCTTTGTCTCCAAAACATCTTACGTGGGCTGTACCTCTGATATACTCATTTCTGATCCTATCCATCCTCGTTACTCCCAGAGAGAACCTCAACATTTTCATCTCTGCTACCTCCAGTTCTGCCTCCTGCCTTTTCTTCAGCGCCACTGTTTCTAAGCCATACAACATCGGTGGCCTCACCACCGTCTTGTACACTTTTCCCTTCATTCTTGCTGACACTCTCCTATCGCACATCACACCGGACACTTTTCTCCAACCATTCCAGCCTGCCTGCACACGCTTCTTCACCTCTTTTCCACACTCTCCATTGCTCTGGATTGTTGAGCCGAAGTACCTAAAATCCTCCACCTTCGTTATCTCTGCTCCCTGTAACATCACCGTTCCTCCTGGGTCCTTCTCATTCACACACATGTATTCTGATTTTCTGAGGCTAACCTTCATTCCTCTCCTTTCCAGGGCATACCTCCACCTCTCTAGATTTTCCTGCACTTGTTCTCTGCTCTCACTACAGATCACAATGTCATCTGCAAACATCATAGTCCATGGAGATTCTTGTCTCACCTCGTCTGTCAGCCTGTCCATCACCATAGCAAACAAGAAGGGGCTCAGAGATGACCCTTGATGCAGTCACACCTCCACCTTGAATTCGTCGGTCACACCGACAGCACACCTCACCACTGTCTTACATCTCTCATACATGTCCTGCACCACTCTAACATACTTCTCTGCCACTCCAGACTTCCTCATTCAATACCACAGTTCTTCTCTTGGCACCCTGTCATATGCTTTTTCCAGATCCACAAAGGCACAATGTAGCTCCCTCTGACCTTCTCTGTATTTCTCTATTAACATCCTCAAAGCAAACATTGCATCTGTGGTGCTCTTTCTTGGCATGAAACCAAACTGTTGTTCACAAATGCTGACCTCTGCTCTTAGTCCAGCTTCCACTATTCTTTCCCATAACTTCATCGTATGGCTCATCAACTTTATCCCTCTGTAGTTGCTGCAACTCCGCACGTCTCCCTTGTTCTTAAAAATGGGCACCAGCACACTTCTCCTCCGGCATCTGCTCACTCTCTAGTACCTTGTTGAATGTTCTTGTCAGAAAATCTACTGCTACCTCTCCTAGACACTTCCATACCTTCACAGGTATATCA
>CM045734.1:45053563-45061063 GCA_024760905.1 Plotosus lineatus
TTTGTGTAGTGTATATACAGTGACTTCTCTACTTTGTGTTTCAGTTTCTGTGGCTTCAGTGCATTGCGGGTTTTTCAAAAATATTCATCGAAATAGTGGAAAAGTTAGACGCTGCAAAATAAGGCCAATTATACAAAAAACCCAAACAAACAAAAACAAAAAACAACCCAAGTTAACTACTTACATTTTTATGTGAGGTGCGCGTCTGTATATGTGTGTATTTATATTTTATTTACAACTTATGCATTATTTTTGAATGTTTAATTGTTATTTTAAGCATTTATAGCATTAAATATGTATTTATTGATATTATATATACATATACATGCACATATACGTCAGTCAGGGGGGTCAATCCTACTTTGTGGAAATCAGCGGTCGCAGGGAGGGTCTTGGTCCCCATTAACCACGGAAAGTGAGGGATTACTTGTGTGTGTATGTATGTGTATATATATATATATATATATATATATATATATATATATATATATATATATATATATATATATATATATGTGTGTGTGTGTGTGTGTGTAGTATATATGTATATATATATATATATATATATATATATATATATATATATATATATATAGAGAGAGAGAGAGAGAGAGAGAGAGAGAGAGAGAGAGCGAGAGAGAGTGAGAGAGAAAGTGAGAGAGAGATATTAAAAGCTTTTATATGCAACCAAGTTTCCTTCAAGTCATCTATGACTTAAATAGTCACCAAGGCACATAGGCCCTATTATAAAAAATTATAAAAAATTATAATAATAATTTTTCAAATGTACACAGTATATGTTCTGCGTCAGTGAGTCAGTGAGTCAGCTGAGATGGGCACCAGTCTCCCAACGACTCAAATTGGGATCTTAGAAAATCAATGAATTACCTTTCTTGGCAACTTTCTAAATTTTGTTTTTTTTGTTTTTTTGTTTTTTCAAAGAGAGAAGGTGTAGCAAATCCCTCCTCTATCTTTGTTTTTTTTTTTTTTTTTTTTTTTCCATGTACTTTGGTTGTTTAAATCTAACATATGAAGTCGCATATTTTGGAAATGTGATAGTACAGCAGGCTCAGGTGGGGGGGGGCGGTGCTTATTTGATGGCTTGATAGAGGTTTTTACTCTCTGAACACTCTTACCGTGTGTGTTTCACCAAAATGTAAAGGAGAAGGTAGGAGAAAAACAGAAAAAATATTTTGGAATTTAAATGATAGACAAATGGTTTACTATTTTAGTTTCTAAACAAGTAAAAAATTTTCAAGTTAAACAAACATGTGGCGGTGGTAGTCTAGTAGTTAGGGTGCAGGATTGCTGATCCTAAGGTTGGGGGTTCAAGTCCCCACAGGGTTGTCACTGTCCCCGCAGTGCAGCTAACTGGGTTATCAAAGGCGGGCCATGTCTGTCACTGTCTATGGTGAGAGGCATGTATAAGAACCATTGCTGACTTTCGTAAAGAGTAGCTGCAAAGCCGTCAGCGTGTTTCTGTCCCTTGCTAAAGGGTTGTGACGGGAAGGGCATCCGACGTAAAAACCTCTGCCGAATCAAAAGTGTGAATCAGATGATTCGCTGTGGCGACTCCCGAAAACGGGAAAAAGCCGAAAAGAAGTGATGAAACAAATATGAGGTTTCCTCAAAAATGTTAGGGAACTAATATATTGATGTAGGAATAACACACAAGGTTTAAGACATGAAGACATGCTCAGTTTATTTCTTATTCTATAAAAATTCTCCCTATTCCTTCACGTTCACCAGAGACATCAACGATAGGGTGTATCAGAGTCTTCATTCTGAATGAATAGTGTAATTAAAGAACCCAGTGCCGTAGAGCAGTGGACTCTCACCTTTTCTGCACCAGGGACCGCTTTCATGTATGAAAATATTTCCATGGACCGGATAGAGTCTACTCCATAGTTTTGTTTTGGTGGGTGTCGCCGCAGAAAACCCCGCCTCACAAAGATATGTGGTTTTAAATGGAAGAAGGTCTTTCAGTGCTTCTGTGGCAATGTCAACAACAGTCATTTTTCAGAATAAGATCCGGAAGCTCGAATAAAAAAAAACTATTATTTGTACCATGAAAGAGTTTGTTTGTTTGCGGGGCAGTGGTGGCCTAGTGGTATAGGGTGCTGGATCGCTGATCCAAAGGTTAGGGGTTCGAGTCCCACTCTCCACAAGGTTGTCACTGCCCCAGTGCAGATAACTGGGTTATCAAAGTCGGGCCATGTCTCTCACTGTCTATGGTGAGAGGTTCATGTAAAAGAACCATTGCTGACTTTCGTAAAGAGTAGCTGCAAAGTCGTCAGCGTGTTTCTGTCCCTTGCTAAAAGGGTTGTGACAGGAAGGGCATCCGACGTAAAAACCTCTGCCAAATCAAATGTGCGAATCAGATGATTCACTGTGGCGACTCCCGAGTAAAAGGGAAAAAGCCGAAAGGAAGACAGACAGAAAGATTTTGTTTGCAGACGGGTATCAAATGAGCCACAGACCGGTACCGGTCCGTGGACCGGGGGATGGGGACCCCTGCCCTAGAGGACCTAACAGACACCCAGCAGTCCTTCTCACTATACAGTGAGTTGGTGTATTTTTTTTTTGTTTTGTTTTTTCCCAATCTAAGGACCTAACGAGGTTTGTTTTTTATCTCGTTTCAGTTTAAAGGTCAACACAATATTTACAGTTTCCAGTTTATTCGTTATTCTGGAGAAACACTTTTTCCTTTCTTAAAATCTGATATTCTGCCGAGGGCCTCTTGACTTCACCTCATTACATGGCTTATCTCCATCATGCAGTTACAAATACTTACACTGACTCCCAGCCCAAATGTCAACAGAGGCCCATTCATGAGCTGTAATGGCTACACCCAGGCCTCTGGTGTCTGAACGTTCAGTCTCTCAGGCCAGGCCTACAAAACAACAGCTACAAACTGAAGTTTACTTTCAAGACTCCATATACAGCCACAAAGTGAAACTCAGACAAGCTTCCTATTGTGCAAACAACAGAGCTCCTTTTGTAAAAGAACAATTCGGGCAACATCAGCACGGCCTTTCCAAAAAAACGGTGCTTTTTTTTTTCCTCTTCTGAATAGAATTAGCAAGTGTGATATAGGATTTCACTTTCTTTGGACCCATCTGTCAGAATGTCTTAAGCATCTCTTCAGTATATTTAAATCACAGTCGTGATGACATTGTGGTAACTTTGAGTCTATTATTGCCCATAATCTGTAATTTAGCACTGAAAGAAGGAAAAGTTGCTTTTGAAGACTTTGTGGGAGACGATATCATGTTTAAGAACGTGATGAAATTTATTCTTCAGAATTCCGAAAAACTTGACAACTCTTAGGGGAAAATATGAAGAGATCAGATTGGCCGGACTGTATTTTCAATCCGTTGCCATAGTAATGCTGTTTCTTTGGCAGATATTAGCCCTTACATTCCATAACAAACTTGACTCCACTGCTGGTAAGTATGATTGCCTGTTTAGTTTGGCACCTGCATGGAATCTTCTGCATTTTTTTCCCTCCGATGAATAATCAGGGTAAACACTTTAGCTCTCAATCTTTCTCCATCACTTCCTTTCACAGCAAAGGCAACTTACAGAGTTTGGTGTAAATTAGCTTCTCTGAGACTCTCACATAAAATCAGTTGTATGGCACCACAACCTCACTTCATGAAACCCCAAATTTGTCAGTTGCACCAGTGATTTCGTGTGTGTGTGTGTGTGTGTGTGTGTGTGTGTGTGTGTGTGTGTGTGTCTGTGCCTGCAAGGTGCAGTGTCAGTACTACTAACCACACACACACCACATGGCTTCGGTGTTCCAGATGTGGTTGCTGGGACATGCCATATTGCTGTGGTCAACCAGGTAATACCGTCTCCGAAGCTTATTTTAGAGCTTCATTTTATTCAATTTTCCCATACAGTTAATGCTTTAAAGGGAAACTCCACTATGAAATGCATTTAAGATTTAAAAATTGAATGATTTGTCATATGTGCAACACAGTGGCATAGTGGTTAACCAGAGATGAAAATGTTGAGGTTCTCTTTGGGAGTAACGATGATGGATAGGATCAGGAATGAGTACATGTAAGATGTTTTGGAGACAAAGTCAGAGAGGCTAGATTGAGATGGTTTGGACATGTACAGAGGAGGGATAGTGAGTATATTGGTAGTAGGATGCTGAGGTTGGAAGTGCCAGGCAGAAGGCCGAGAGGAAGACCAAACAGAAGATTTATGGATGTGGTGAAGGAGAACATGAAGGTAGTTGGTGTAAGAGAAGAAGATGCAGAGGATAGGGTGAGATGGAGGCAGATGATTCACTGTAGTGACCCCTGAAGGGAACAGCTGAAAGGAAAAGAAGAAGTGGCATAGTGGTTAGCACATATGCCTCACATCAAAAAGATCCTGGGTCCGAGTCCTGTGTGTGTGTGTGTGTGTGTGTGTGTGTGTGTGTGTGTGTGTGTGTGTGTGTGTGTGTGTGTGTGTGTGTGTTGGCGCTGCAATGGTCTGGTGAGCTGTTCAGTTTGTGTCCCGCCTTCCCACCTTCACCCAGGGTCAACTTTGATAGGCTCCAGCCTCCCTGTGACCCTAACGGGATACATTTGGCTGGCAAATGAATGAATGAATGATCTGTCATGCATTTAGGGATTCTGGTACTAATTTATCTATACTTAACCCTCACAAAAAAAAATTTCCAGAGTAAAATGAACCCGTTTACATTGAGATCAATGGTCTCATATACTCCCAAAGAGTTCATTTTACTCTAAAAATATTTCCTGTGTGGGTTAAGTATAGACAAATTGGTCTCACATGTACTCTCAAAGAGTTAATTTTACTCTGGAAATGTTGCTACTGCTATATCGCTTTCATAGTTACGGCGGTGTTCAATAGGTCCAAAGGCATCAATGACATTAAAGGTTATTTAAAGGACATTAACGCGTGGCACGTTGGCGTAGTAGTTAGCACGTCTGCCGCACGGTAAGACGGTCCTGGGTTCAATTCCCAGCTCAGACGTTTCTGTGTGGAGCTTGCATGTGGGTTTCTCCCCGTGTTTACGTGGGTTTCCTCCAAGTACTCCAGTTTCCTCCCACATTCCAAAAACTTGCACAGTATGTTAATTGGCTGTGCCAAATCTCCCCTCAATGGAGGGGATAAATCGTTGTGTGAGTGTTTGCCCTGCAATGGCCTGGTGAGCTGTCCAGAGTGTACCCCACCCTCACCCAGAGTTAGCTGAGTTGGGCTCCAGCCTCCCCACAACCCTAATTATGATTAAGAGGTTCAGAAAATGAATGAATGGATGAATAAATAAAGGTTTACAGTTTGTTCCTGAAAACAAACTTACCAACATTTCTTTTCTCAGTCCTCTTTTTCAAACAGTGTTGAATGTCACGTTTATGGGAGATCCAGAAGTAGTGTTCAGATATAGAGGTAGTGGAGACAGCAAATATGGACTCCGAATGTGATGGTGTTGATGGTGGTATTAGCATGAAAGATGAAGCTTTGGAAGATGATCTCTTGAAACTGACTGTACTGATGAGGTGATGAGAGCGCTAGACACACTAAACGACTAAAGCACTGCTGCATCAGTTTCTTTAGGTAGATGAAAAGCAAGGTATACAGGGATCACTCAATTTCCGACGTTAATGGAGACCGAGACCCCTATGCAACCGCCGATTTCCACGAAATAGGATCAACCCCCCTGACTGACGTATACGGACATGTATATGTGTATATAATATCAATAAATACATATTCAATGCTATAAATGCTTATAATAACAAATATATATTCAAATATATATATACAGATGCTCCCCAGCTTACGAACGAGTTAGGTTCAGACGGCCGTTCGTTAGATGAATTTGTTTGTAAGTTGTTTCAGGGCATTTGTTAGAGGGGAACGTATATTTAAACCTTGTCTTCTTCTTATTTTCCTTTCAGCTTTTCCCTTCAGGGGTCACCACAGCGAATCATCTGCCTCCATCTCACCCTATCCTTTGCATCTTCTTCTCTTACACCAACGACCTTCATGTCCTCCTTCACCACATCCATGAATCGTCTCTTTGGTCTTCCCCTAGGCCTTCTGCCTGGTAGTTCCAGCCTCAGCATCCTATTACCAATATACTCACTATCCCTCCTCTGTACATGTCCAAACCATCTCAATCTATGTTTAAACCTTGTATGTATATGTAACCTATACCAGTTTGTACTGTATACAATCTCTCTCTCTCTCTCTCTCTCTCCATAATCATCACATTATCAATATCATTATGTCCCGTGTTTAAACTCCTGATTACTCTCAAGCACAGCACAGTGGATCTGATCAGATTTCCAGAGTTTCACTCTTCTCCAGTTCATTATAATATTGGAGTCAATTTGTTTCTTCTTTGAAAATTTTGACAGGAGTTCAGAAATGTATCTTCTGCTTCTCTTCCCAGAAGACAGCCAATTTCCAGGAAGTAGGATCGACACCCCCCTGACTGACACATGTATATGTGTATATAATATCAATGAATACATATCCAATGCTATAACTGCTTATAATAACAATTAAACAATCAAAAATAACGCAAAAGATGTGAATAAAATATAAATACACACACACACACACACACACACACACACACACACACACACACACACACACACACACACACACACACACACAGATGTGCACCTCACATAAAAATGTAAGTCGTTTTGTTGGGTTGGTTTTTTGTTTTTGTTTGTTTGAGGCTTTTTTTTTTGCATAATTGGCCTTGTTCTGCAGAATTTTCCTTAACTTGTCCACTATTTTTCCTTCATTTCCTTATTTTTTATTTTTCAATGAATATTTTTTAAAAACCTGCGATGTACTGAAGGTACAGAAACTGACGGACGAAGTAGTGAGGGATCCCTGCATATGCACCCTTTATATGTGGTAAGGTTCCCGTCCTATGGAAGACCTCCTGTGTGGTTCCGGTTCCCAAAACAGCACAAGCGAAGGAACCGGCCCACTACAGACCTGTTGCCCTGACCTCCCACCTTATGAAGACCATGGAAAGGCTCCTCCTCATACACCTCCGCTCTATGGTGAGCCCCACCCTAGATCCGCTGCAGTTTGCCTACAGGCCCAACATCGGAGTAGAAGACGTCGTCAACTACCTTCTGCAGCGGGCACTCACCCACCTGGAGATCGCTGGCAGCGCTGTGAGGGTCATGTTCTTTGACTTCTCCAGCGCCTTCAACACCATCAGGCCAGCGCTTCTGCGGGGAAAGCTGGAGGACGTGGGAGTGGACGGGCATCTTGCTGCCTGGATCACCGACTACCTTACTAACCGTCCACAGTACGTACGGCTGCGCGGCTGTAAGTCAAAGGTGGCAGTCTGCAGCACGGGGGCACCGCAGGGCACCGTCCTCTCACCCTTCCTTTTCAGCATTTATACCTCGGACTTTAGCTATAGCACAGACAGCTGCCACCTCCAGAAGTTTTCGGATGACTCCGCCATCGTGGGCCGTGTGTCAGAGGGGAACGAGC
>CM045734.1:45066063-45161063 GCA_024760905.1 Plotosus lineatus
AACAACAACAAAAGAAAAACCGTTAGCTTAAAAATTTGTAAGACATTTGTAATTTTGTTTGGCCTGGTGCTGGATTACTGGTCCCAAGGTTGTGGGGTTCAAGTCACCAGGTTGTCTCCGTTGTCCTGCCACCCACACCCCCCATTCACCCCCCACCCCACCCCCATTCCCTACCCCCATTCACCCCCCACCCCCATCACCCCCATCACCCCCACCCCAGTGCAGCTACCTGGAATAAAATAGTAAGTACAATTTTGTTTTTCAGAAATTAACTCAATAACAATTTAATAATTTCATATGATGAATCATCTTGTTGTTCTTTTTAAAGCTTGTGTAATTTAATAATTTTAAAAATTCAAAAAATTAACAAACAAACACTGATATGGCCCCAGAGCAGCTAACTGGGTTATCAAAGGCCAGCCATGTCTCTCACTGTCTATGCTAAGTAGGAAAAAGCCCAACCGATTTGGGACACCCGACTCTGGGCGAGGGCAGAGTGCACCCTGGACAGCTCGCCAGGCCACTAGAAGGCAGAAACACGCTGACAGCTACTCTTGACAAAAGTCCGCAACGCTTCCTTTTTATCCCTCTCACCATAGACAGTGTGGGGCCGATGGCGTAGTAATTAGGGTGCAGGATCAGGAGGTTGTGTGTTCAAATCCCAGAGAAGGGTACCAGCATCCCGGTGACCCTAATTACGCTTAATTGGTTAAGAAACTGCTGTGGTCAAATCATGACTAAATATTTTCAAATGTTTGCAATCCATCCTTCCATCCATTGTTTCCTGATGTGCTAACTACGATCTTTTTCTTTCGGCTGTTCCCTTTCAGGGGTCGCCACAGCGAATCATCTGCCTCCATCTTCATGAAAATCGTATTAATGAGTCGCATGTTTGATTTGACACAGGTTGTTACATCGGATGCTCTTCCTGACACAACCCTTTAGCAATGAGAGAAACACGATGATGGCTTTGCAGCTTCTCTTGTCGAAAGTCAGCAATGGTTCTTTTACATGAACCTGTCACCACAGACAGTGAGCGACATGGCCGGCGTTTGATAACCCAGTTAGCTGCACTGGGGGGGGGGGGGGGGGTTTGGGTGCTTGACAACCTTGAAGAGAGTGGGACTCGAACCCCCAACCCCAAGATCAGCGATCCAGCACTTTTTACCACCAGGCCACCACTGCCCTGTGCTAACCACAATGCCACCATTAATTAATTAATAGACAATTTAATAAATTAACACAACATCCAGAAAATGTAACTTCTGTGACCAGACAAAGTATGTTAATAAGAGACACATTTCTGTCAGCCAAGAACAGGAATCTGAGAACAGTGATTCAGCAAAAAGTATTCCAGTCTCCAGCTTTCCAAAGCCTGCTGAGTTTCAATCTGTCCATTCTTCTCTGTTCACTTCCATCAACAAGCTGTTTCTGCCTGCAGATCCGCTGCGGACTCGAGGTTTTTTCTTTCTTACTCTAGGCCAACTACGGATAGTTTAAAGTTGACTTCTTGACAAACTCCAATCAGTCTGGAGGCTGGCGCCCATCTCAGCTGACTCTGGGCAAGGGCGACAGAGTGCTCACCAGGTCACTGCAGGGCAGAATCACGTACGTGACGGCGTACTCTTTACGAAAGTCAGAAATGGTTCCTTTACGTGTCTCGAACTACAGACAGTGAGAGACATGGTTGATAACCCAGTTAGCTGCACTGGGAGGACAGCAGTGGCAACTCAGCAAGCATGGCGCTTGAACCACAACCTTGGGCCCAGTAATTCAGCACCTACCAACAAAAGTGCAAATGCATTACAAATTCTAAAGTGGACTGTTTTTTTTAAAGAAATGTGTTAGTACTTTTAGTTATTATATTAAATCACAGACTGTAAAAATACATTTAACACAGTTAGATTTAAATAATATGTTCTCGATCGACCCCGGGGGTCTCTTCCCGGTTGGACATACCCGGAAAACCATACTAGGGAGGTGTTCGGGAGCCATTCTAACCAGATGCCCAAACCGCCGCAACTGGCATCTCTCTCGGCTGGTCTGGGAACACCTTGCTGTCCCCCCAGACAAGCTGGAGGAAGTGACCGGGGAGAGGGACATCTGGACCTCATTGCTGAGGCTGCTGCCCCGCGACCCGACCCTGGATGAAGCAGAAGATGATGATGATGATGATGATGATGATGATTTAATAATGCAGTAATCCCCCTTATTTCGCGATTAATGGGGACCCTTGCACGCGCGAAATGCGAAAAACCACAACATGACTTCTACCACTTTTTAAGGACACCCACCCATCTATATTATATAAAATATATGTAGAAGTTAATTTAAAAGTGTTCTATGCATGTTAATGTCATACAAGCAGCGTGTATTAATATATAAATAAATTATACACCTTATAATGACAATAAATATATATAAATACTGTATAACAATCCTTATAAATAAAAATCCATTGCCACGTCAAGAAGGAGAATCACTGGCGGCACTGGTGCTTGGTTTGGGGCTCCTCGGCACCTCCAGAGCCTTTGCTTGAGTGCATATCATGTTAGTGTTCAAACTCACAGGCGTTTAACTCTGCATGTGTTGATGAAAGGCGTGGCTGTTACCCGCAGGCAAAATCCAGAGAGCCCTCAGCGCGCTATAAATAGCTTCGTGCTCAACCAGTTTCCGTGTTATACTCTCCCAGTGATTTTTGTTTTTCCCTCACCGCTATGGTGAACATGATTTTTCCCACACCGCAGTGCTTCCCCTGAGCTCAATAAAAATTAGATTCCTCCTCAACACCCAGGAAAGGTGTTTTGGATGCTGGGAAATATAATCTCAACCAATCAGCTTGCTGGATTCATAGCCAATCAGAGAACACTCAAGACAAGCAGGAGAACAGAGCATATTGGGTAGCGTGGTTGAATGTAGTGCACATGAATTTTGAATACAGTGGTATCTCACCTTCTGAAATTAATCCGTTTCAGAGCTTTTTTCGTAACCTGCATTTTTCGTAAATTGAACCACATTTTACATGTAAAATGCGTGATTTGTTCCAAGGCTCCCAATACTATCCCTAAACCCTTTAAAAATTATAAAAGCATACCTTTTTAAGACCTCCTTCTGCTTAAATATTGTACCGATGGTAGACAGGTTTGGCCATATTCCTTTGTGATATCACTCGAGCCCGTTTCTTCTTCTCACTGTGTGTGTGTGTGTGTGTGTGTGTGTGTGTGTGTGTGTGTGTGTGTGTGTGTGTGTGTGTGTGCGTACACGTGTTGACCATGTCTTCTTAGCAGAGTTATGATTTTACAAATATTTATCATCATCATCATCATCATCATCATCATCCGCTTTCAAAAAACCCCTATGACACATGAGAGAGCACAGGAAGCAGTCTTCCTTGCCCGGACGCGGGTCACCGGGGTTCCCTCCTGGAGCCAGGCCCAGGGGAGGGGCTTGAAGGCGAGCGCCTGGTGGTCGGGCTTATGCCCATGGAGCCTGGCCGGGCCTAGCCCGAAAAGGAGACATGGGTCCGCCCACCCATGGACCCACCACCCGCGGGAGGAGTTTTAGGGGTCGGGTGCAGTGTGAGTTGGGTGGCAGCCAAAGACATGGGTTCTGTCGGACAAATGTTTATGGAAAGTTAAAAGCCTGAGTCAAGAAATAAAGCATGAAACAACAGTAACTCTGTCCTTTACACGAAAAGCATCATGGTGGATTCAGCTCTATAATAAGCAATGGGAGGTAGCTGTGTCATTCCTCCTAGTCAATGGGATCCCTGTCCAAGATGGTGTCAGGTGGACCTGTCCAAGATGGCGCTCGAGTGAAGGCGACATGAACGACAGCTCAGTTGTTAGCCAATGGGAGGCCAGCAGGACAAAATGTTTGAACATCATTAATGGGAGAGCAGCTCGTGCATTGTTTGAATGTTTGAATGGCGCGTCTCAATGTTTGAATGGTGAATTTGAACTTTGAAGATGGCGCTTTCGTAACGTGAACTTGTTTCGTATCCTGAGACAAAAATTTTAGGAAAATGCTTTTCGTAACCTGAATTTTTTGTTTGGTGAGACTTTCATAAGGTGAGGTACCACTGTAATCTCTCTCTCTCTCTCTCTCTCTCTCTCTCTCTCTCTCTCTCTCTCTCTCTCTCTCTCTCTCTCTTTAATATTTTAATTTCCCAATGGGAAATCCTGCAATATTGCAGGGACGCGATGTAGGAAACGTGAAGTGGTGGGGGATTACTGTATATTGTATTTAAGAAAATCATCAGAGGAAAGTAACCTACATGTTCAAACAGTGAACTGCAGTAAAATGTTCCTGATGGACTTGAAAAGGAAGCCATGTAAGAATTAACACTGATAATATAAATCTCAGTATTAATGAACTCACGTTTCTTTCCTGCAGTTTAGTTTCATAAGAAAAATATAACTTATACAAACTAAAGAAGGAAAATATCGTTTACGTATAGTAATTTTACTTATTGCTTTCTAATTTGTTATGGACAGTCGAATGAAATGTTTCATTAGATTTTTACCGAGAAGGTCTTACAGCTGAAACATACGTCATTTGTTGCTAAGTTTCACATATTTCACATTAATCCCCTTGTTTTCTTCTCCACAGGTAAAGGATCAGTTAAATGGCAAGACAGAGCTTTGTTATGATGAAAAACTGTGGAGAGATATTTACTCGTTATATGGAGAGTATGCTAGTTGGTTTTAATAGCTTGTAACTCTTCAGTTCATTTTCTGTAACCACTTAATCCTAATTAGGGTCACTAGGAAGCTGGCGCCCATCCAAGCCAACTCCGGGTAAGGGCAGAGTACACCCTGGACATCATAAGCAGCGGCTTATCCGGACTTCCGATCTTTCAAGTGAACGAGTGAAGGTTGAGTACTAAACAAGTATTCAACACGCACTCGCTTTCAGTGGCGTGACTCACAGTTTTTCCATGATCACATGTTATGAAGAACACAAATAGAAAGGTAGCTTAGGTTAAAACAATGTTTACAGAGAGAACCCACCCTCAGCCTTCTGATGCCAAGTATAAACAGAGAAAACAAAATATTTTAAGATTAATTTCTCCACATAAATCAAAAACTTCAGCACAGTATCAGGCAGATGACTGCTGAGTCCTTAAGCAAGGCTTGTAACTATACTGTACATGTCTCGATTAAATGCTGTCTTCTTGTGTAGGTCACATTAGATCAAAGCAACTGTCGAACGAATGCATGCAAATGTGAACCTAAATGAAGAAGCATGTGACTCATGCAGTCCTGGTGCGTGACATCTGTGGTAAATGTTCACACGTGCATATTTCAGCATACAGCTGTCCGTGCCTGCGTCGTTGCGTGATTAACGACCCTTTCTTTCCTACGTCTGCTGGGTTTTTTTTTTTTTCAGGCAATTACTGTAAAGTTTTTCCAGAGGCTTTGCTCCGTGATTTGGCAGCCTAGGAGTGTACTGTAGACCCACAGGAGACCTCATTTGGAGCTGTAATGGAGGTGTACTTAAAGGCCATTATTGCGATCAGAGTATAAGTTGATGAGGAACACTGGGGCCCCTCATACCATCACAGGCCACCTGACCGTGTGTGGAAGTCGGAGATGGATGGAGGGTTGAGGAGACAAGACTTCCCCAAGGTCTGCACATACAGCAGGTCAGAGAGATACACTGAGATTAAATCAAATGAGATTACACAGAACAGGTTAATTGATATTTGACTATGGTGACATTTAACAAACGCAAGAATTGGACTACGACTCCCGATTAGAAACGCGTTGTTGAAAGTCAGCAATGGTTCTTTTACATGCCTCACGCCATAGACAGTGAGTGACATGGTCAGAATTTGATAACCAAGTTCACTGCACTTGGGGCACAGTAGCAACTTGTTGAGAGTGGGGCTTGAACCCCGAACTCTAGGAACAGTGATCCAGCCGATATTACCACCAGGCTACCACTGCCCTAGTCTATCAAGGCGAGGTGGATATTGTTGAGCGGTACGGAACACTGACGAACAAATCAAGACACTCATATTTATACTATATGGTAGATGGGAACTTAAGAAAAGCAAAATATTTTTTTTTTTCAAATTAATTTTTACATATTAAATATATTACAATGGTCACATGAGCTCTAATATGACATTTTTCAAAACTTGTGCAAAGCTTGAAAAAATTTTTACCTTAAAAATGTGAAGGCCACTTTCATCATATTTTTTAGGTTGTAATTTTGATGAATTTCTCGGACTGTAGAATTAGTACTTGTGGAAAACAATGATCATTATTAAGTTTGCAAAGTGGGCGATGTCCACTATCTCGACACAACAGACCAATCAGATTTTGCCATTTAAGTGTGCAGCTATGCTCAAAATAATATCAGTCAGACATCACTAACCTAATCAATCAGTGCTTTTGGTAGAAATTATATTTCTACATGGCAAATAATTCACTATCAGGTGTAATGAAGTAATAGAATCCAACAGGCTCAATAGTCATGACATGCATGCTGCTGATTCTGTGTAATCGAATAAATAAGGACAGAAGCAGTGAATGTTGTACATGCTGGTTATAGAACACTTCTTTCTGAAATTCTGAGGAAAATGTGTTGTTCCAGATATTGTTCAGAAGAACAGCGTACTTTAATTAAAAGGTTAATTGGAGAGTTTAAAACATATAAAGAAGTGCAGAAAATGAGAGGATGCTCAGCTAAAATTATCCCAAATGCTTTAAAAATGGCAACCAAAACCTGAAAAACATGGAAGAAAGCAAAAAGCTACCATTCGAATGGATGGAACAAGAGCCAAAATTGCAAGGACTCAGCCAATAATCAGCTCCAGGAAGATCCAAGGAGGTCTAAAGTTACCCATGAATCCTGTCACAATTAGAAGGCGCCTAAGTGAAGCCGAGCTATCGGCAGGAAGCCTCCACAAAGTCCAACTGTTGAAAAAAAAAGATGCACTGAAGAGGTTTCATTTTTCCAGAGAGCCCATTGACTTACCTAAAGAGAAACTGTGCAACATTTGGTGGACTGATGAAAGTAAGATTGTTCTTTTTGGGTCTAGAGGCCAAAGACAGTTTGTCAGACGACCCACAAACACTGAATTCAAGCCACAGCATATCATGAAGGCAGTGAAGCCTGGTGACACACACACACATCATGATCTGGGGATGTTTCGCATAACTATGATGTTGGGCCTATTTATCGTATATCAGGGATCATGGATCAGTTTCAATACATCAGAATAATTGAAGAGGTTGTGCTGCCTTATTCTGAAGGGGAAATACCCTTGAAAGGGGTTCCAACAAAACAACGACCCCAAACACACCAGTAAACGAGCGACAACTTGATTCCAAACCAACGAGATTGAGGTTATGGAGCGTCAGCTCGATCTCCGGAACTTAATCCAATAGAAAACTTGTGGGGTGACATCAAAAATACAGTTTCTGAGGCAAAACCAAAACTGTGGAATGTGGACCAATCACCCTGGGCTGGAAAACCTACTCACAGGTGCCAGATGTTGGTCTACTCCATGCAACACAGATGTGCAGCAGTTCTCAGAAACAGTGGTTATACAACTAAATATGAGTTCAGTGGTTCAAAGGAAAACAAAATCTTACATTTTTAAGTTTATACACTGAATGTTTTGAGTTTGTAAAGAAGAAAGCAGACAATGATATTATTTTAATCAATTTAATATTCACTTTTCTTCAACTTTTTTAAATAAAACAAATTTGACATATTTGGATTTGGAATAGAATGTGTAGTTTCCTAATGCATTTGTGTATAGAAATAAAAGCTATTACAGGGATCCCTCACTTTCCGTGGTTGATTGGGACCGAAATCCCCACGGGACCATTGAAATCCGCGAAGTAGGATCACCCCCCCCACACACACAACCCCCTCCCTGACATATGCATACATGTATATGTGTATATAATATCAATAAATACATATTCAATGCTATAAATGATTATCATAACAATTAAATATTTAAAAAATAACATAAGATGTAAATAAAATATAAATACACACACACATACAGATGGTATTGCATGAGAAGAAGAAGACACACATACATACACGCGCACACACGCATTCACGCGCGCAGATGCACGTGCACACACAGATACAACAATGTAAGTAGTTTTGATGGGAGGCTTTGGGTTGTTTTTTGTTTTGTGTTGGTTGAGGGAATTTTTTTTTCATAATTGGCCTTGTTTTGTGGCATTTTCCTTGACTTTATCCCCTATTCTTTCTTAATGTCCTTGTTTTTTTAATTTGATGAATTTTTTTTTCTTTTTTAAAACCGCGATGCACTGAAGCCGCATGAATTGAAGCGCGACGTAGTGAGGGATCCCTGTATAAGGATTTTTAGCTTTGTTCACTTTTTTAAGCACACTGGTATTATTTTGAACACAACTATAGTGCATGGGGGCAGTGGTGGTCTAGTGGTATCGGGCGCTGGATCGCTGATCCAAAGGTTGGGGGTTCGAGTCAAACTCTGCACAAGGTTGTCACTGCCACCCCCCCCTCCCCCCCAGTGGAGTTAACTGGGTTATCAAAGGCCGGCCATGTCTCTCACTGTCTATGGTGTGAGGCATGTAAAAGAACCATTGCTGACTTTCGACAAGAGTAGGCTGCAAAGCCGTCAGCGTGTTTCCGCCCTGTGATGGCCTGGCGAGCTGTCCAGGGTGTACTCTGCCCTCGCCTGAAGTTGGCTGGGATGGGCACCAGCCTCCCCGTGACCCAAATTAGGATTAAGCGGGTATAGAAAATGAACTGATGAACGAACTGAACAAATATAGTGCATGCTAAATAGTATTATAACAATACAGTATATATAACAATATATATAATAATATAATATGCAAAGAGTGTGTCCATTGTACATTTAAAGTTATTTAGAAAATAGTATTTGTTCAGTACAAATGACATTAATTTCCACATAGTTATTCGGTGCACTGATAGATAGTACTGTATGTTACAATTGATATGTTCTCAGCAATCTTTCAAATTGTTTTATTTTTCTGATGATTATCTGGAAATGTTTGCGGTATTATCAGGAGAACAGAAATTATTCAGGTGAAATGCACTGCCTAATAAGGCAATGAAATAAAGTCAGCTGATGGTCTGAATGTACTGAATGATGAGCAAGTTATTACATCAATAGAATTTTTCTTCTCTGACAACATCAAACAATGAACCCTATTTAAATATTTCAGGATGTGCTGGAGAAGACTTTACAGAGTGGATCGATTTTTCCTTGATATTATATATCAATTCAATGCTGATGAAAAATTAACTCAGAACTAGATGGAAATAAATGTTATGTTGCTTAAGTTTTTGAAACAATGGCATTATGATTACGTGGGTTAAGCAAGACAAAAAATGTAACTGCATCATATTCATATATTGGGATCCCTCACTTTCCATGGTTAATGGGGACGGAGACCCCCTCCTGCAACCGTCGATTTCTGCGACGTAGGATCTTCCTCCAGACTCTGGCACCTTGATTTCCGAATGACATGCAACATTTGCTTTCATCCGAAAAAACTACTTTGGACCACTGAGCAACAGTCCAGTGCTGCTTCTCTGTAGCCCAGGTCAGGCGCTTCTGCCGCTGCTTCTGGTTCAAAAGTGGCTTGACCTGGGGAATGCGGCACCTGTAGCCCAGCCCACTGCTTCCACAGGTCCCCCGAGGTCTGAAATCGGCCCTTCTCCACAATCTTCCTCAGGGTCCGGTCACCTCTTCTGGTTGTGCAGCGTTTTCTGCCACACTTTTTCCTTCCCACAGACGTCCCACTGAGGTGCCTTGATATAGCACTCTGGGAACAGCCTATTCACTCAGAGATTTCTTTCTGTGTCTTACCCTCTTGCTTGTGGGTGTCAATGATGGCCTTCTGGACAGCAGTCAGGTCAGCAGTCTTACCCATGATTGCGGTTTTGAGTAATGAACCAGGCTGGGAGTTTTTAAAAGCCTCAGGAATCTTTTGCAGGTGTTTAGAGTTAATTGGTTGATTCAGATGATTAGGTTAATAGCTCGTTTAGACTACCTGAACATGATATGCTAATTATTTGAGATAGGAATTTTGGGTTTTCATGAGCTGTATGCCAAAATCATCAGTATTAAAACAATAAAAGACCTGAAATATTTCAGTTGGTGTGCAATGAATCTAAAATATATGAAAGTTTAATTTTTATCAGTACATTACAGAAAATAATGAACTTTATCACAATATGCTAATTTTTTGAGAAATTTTTGAGAAATGTTTGAGAAATTGTTGGTCGAAGACGTCGAAGAAGGAGAGGCGGGAGGCGTGTCCATTGCCAGAGAGAGAAGAGGAAAGGCATGAGTCTAGGACTGAAAGTAGGGACTTTGAATATTGGAACTATGACAGGAAAAGGTAGAGAGCTGGCTGACATGATGCAGAGGAGGAAGGTGGACATACTGTGTGTTCAGGAGACCAGGTGGAAAGGTCGCAAGGCTAGAAGCATAGGAGCAGGGTTTAAGCTGTTTTATCACGGTGTGGATGGGAAGAGAAATGGAGTAGGAGTCATCTTGAAGGAGGAGTTTGCCAGGAATGTTCTAGAAGTGAAAAGAGTGTCAGACAGAGTGATGAGTCTCAAGTTAGAAATTAAAGGTGTGATGGTCAATGTTGTTAGTGCTTATGCCCCACAGACAGGATGTGAGCGAGAAGAGAAGGAGAGATTCTGGAGGGAGTTAGATGAAGTGATGCAGAGTACCCCCAGAGGTGAAAGAGTGGTCATTGGGGCAGACTTCAATGGACATGTTGGTGCAGGAAACAGAGGGGATGAGGAAGTGATGGGTAGGTTTGGTATCCAGGACAGGAACGCAGAAGAAAAGATGTTGGTAGATTTTGCAAAAATGATGGAAATGGCTGTGGTGAATACTTTCTTCCAGAAGAGAGAGAGGAGCATAGGGTGACTTATAAAAGTGGAGGTAGGAGCACACAGGTAGACTATATCTTGTGCAGGCGATGTAATTTAAAGGAAGTCAGTGACTGCAAAGTAGTAGCGGGTGAGAGTGTTGCCAAACAGCATAGGATGGTGGTGTGCAGGATGATGCTGATGGTGAGGAAGGTGAAGAAGGCAAAGGCAGAGCAGAAGACAAAGTGGTGGAAGCTGAAAAAGGAAGAGTGTCGGGTTGTCTTCAAGGAGGAGTTGAAACAGGCTTTGGGTGGTCAGGAAGTGCTTCCAGATGACTGGACAACTACAGCGAATGTGATCAGGGAGACAGGTAGGAGAATACTTGGTGTGTCATCTGGAAGGAAAGTAGATAAGGAGACTTGGTGGTGGAATGAGGAAGTGCAGGAGTGTGTACAAAGGAAGAGATTAGCTAAGAAGAAGTGGGACATTGACAAAACCGAAGAGAGTAAACAGGAGTACAGGGAGACACAGCGTAAGGCAAAAGTAGCAGTGTCAAAGGCCAAACAGAGCGCGTTTGATGACTTGTATGCTCGGTTGGAAAGTAAGGAGGGAGAAAATGATTTATACAGGTTGGCACAGCAGAGAAATAGAGATGGGAAGGACGTGCAGCAAGTTAGATTGATAAAGGACAGAGAGGGAAATGTATTGACTGATGACAGAAGTGTGCTGGCAAGATGGAAAGAGTACTTTGAAGAGCTGATGAATGAGGAAAATGAGAGAGAAAGAAGAGCAGAAGAGCTGACTGTTGAGGACCAGGAAGTAGCAAAGATTAGTAAGGGTGAAGTGAGGAGGGCATTGAAGAGGATGAAGAATGGAAAGGCAGTTGGTCCTGATGACATACCGGTGGAGGTATGGAAGTGTCTAGGAGAGGTAGCAGTAGATTTTCTGACAAGAACATTTAACAAGGTCTTAGAGAGTGAGAGGATGCCAGAGGAGTGGAGGAGAAGTGTGCTGGTGCCCATTTTTAAGAACAAGGGAGACGTGCAGAGTTGTGGCAACTACAGAGGGATAAAGTTGATGAGCCATACGATGAAGTTATGGGAAAGAATAGTGGAAGCTAGACTAAGGGCAGAAGTCAGCATTTGTGAACAACAGTTTGGTTTCATGCCCAGAAAGAGCACCACAGATGCAGTGTTTGCCTTGAGGATGTTAATGGAGAAGTACAGAGAAGGTCAGACGGAGCTGCATTGTGCCTTTGTGGATCTGGAGAAAGCATATGACAGGGTGCCGAGAGAAGAACTGTGGTATTGCATGAGGAAGTCTGGAGTGGCAGAGAAGTATGTTAGAGTGGTGCAGGACATGTATGAGAGATGTAAGACAGTGGTGAGGTGTGCTGTCGGTGTGACAGAAGAGTTCAAGGTGGAGGTGGGACTGCATCAAGGGTCAGCTCTGAGCCCCTTCTTGTTCGCTATGGTGATGGACAGGCTGACAGACGAGGTAAGACAAGATTCCCCATGGACTGTGATGTTTGCAGATGACATTGTAATCTGTAGTGAGAGCAGAGAACAAGTGCAGGAAAATCTAGAGAGGTGGAGGTATGCCCTGGAAAGGAGGGGAATGAAGATTAGCCTCAGTAAGACAGAATACATGTGCATGAATGCCAAGGACCAAAGAGGAACGGTGAGATTACAGGGAGCAGAGATAAGAAAGGTGGAGGATTTTAAGTACTTAGGCTCAACAATCCAGAGCAATGGAGAGTGTGGAAAAGAGGTGAAGAAGCGTGTGCAGGCAGGTTGGAATGGTTGGAGAAAAGTGTCCGGTGTGATGTGTGATAGGAGGGTATCGGCAAAAATGAAAGGAAAAGTGTACAAGACGGTGTTGAGGCCAACGATGCTGTATGGGTTAGGAAACAGTGGCCCTGGGGAAAAGACAGGAGGCAGAGCTGGAGGTAGCAGAGATGAAAATGTTGAGGTTCTCTTTGGGAGTAACGAGGATGGATAGGATTAGGAATGAGCACGTCAGAGGGACAGCACATGTAAGACGTTTTGGAGACAAAGTCAGAGAGGCTAGATTGAGATGGTTTGGACATGTACAGAGGAGGGATAGTGAGTATATTGGTAATAGGATGCTGAGGCTGGAACTACCAGGCAAAAGGCCTAGAGGAAGACCAAAGAGACGATTCATGGATGTGGTAAAGGAGGACATGAAGGTCGTTGGTGTAAGAGAAGAAGATGCAAAGGATAGGGTGAGATGGAGGCAGATGATTCGCTGTGGCGACCCCTGAAGGGAAAAGCCGAAAGGAAAAGAAGAAGAAGATGCTAATTTTTTGAGAAGGACCTGTATGCGTATATAATATCAATAAATACATATTCAACACTATAAATGCTTATAATAACAATTAAACATTCAAAAATAATGCACAAGATGTAAATAAAATATAAATACACACTCATCCAGACGCGCACACACAGATGCGCACGTCACATAAAAATGTAAATAGTTTTGTTGGGAGGTTTTGGTTGTTTTTTTTGTTTGTTTGTTTGTGTTTGTTTGGGGTTTTTTTTGCATAATTGGCCTTGTTTTGTGGCATTTTGCTTAACTTTCTCCCCATTTTTTCTGAATTACCTTTTTTTTCTATGAATATTTTTGAAAAACCCGCGATGCACTGAAGCCGCAGAAACTGAAGCATGAAGTAGCGAGGGATCACTGTATGCATACTTACTTGCTATTGGTATGAGGGGTTCAGTTCATCATTAGTTAATTTTCTGTAACCACTTGATCCTAATTAGGGCCGCGGATAGGCTGGCACCCATCCCAGTCGACTCCGGGAGAGGGCAGAGTACACCCTGGACAGCTCGCCTGGCCATCGTCAGATGCCCTTCCTGTCACAACCCTTTTTAGCAAGGGACAGAAACACGCTGACGGCTTTGCATCTACTCTTTACGAAAGTCAGCAATGGTTCTTTTACATGCCTCTCACCATAGACAGTGACAGACATGGCCCGCCTTTGATAACCCAGTTAGCTGCACTGGCGGGGGGCAGTGACAACCTTGTGGCGATTGGGACTCGAACCCCCAACCTTTGGATCAGCGATCCAGCGCCCTATACCACTAGACCACCACTGCTCCACCGTTCATACTGTACTATACGTCCATAAATACTATTATTATCTCATAAAGCACCCCTAAATCAATTATTATAAACATGACATTGCAAAATAATATCAACATTAATTTCAAATAAATTAAATTCAAGCAAAATAATTTCAAATAAATACATTTTAATCAATTTCACTTATTACCACTGATTCTGATTACCACTATCACTGGTAGGCTCACGCTTCTGACCGACCATATTTTCTTAGGGTTACCAATACGCAAAACAGTGTAAACACAAAGATCACAGAGATGACGTCTTACCACAAGAGTAACATGCCATATAACTGATATACTGTTAACACGAGGGTAACACGCAGTGAACTGGGAAGAAGCAGGGCACGTTCAGTCTGTCGTTTGTAAACAGTGAATGACGCAGCACCATGTAAACAATGGACGCAGCGTCATGCTTAAGTAGCGTACTATGTCTACGTACTACATAAGAACGTCTTGTACTACGGAGAGCGTGCTAAACTCAAAATGACTTAAAATTTTTTTTTTTTACAAAAAACGTAAAATCGAAAAAAACATAAGACGAATAAATGTAAAGCAAGGAGCTTTCATACATACATGTATTTGTGTATATAATATTAATAAATACATATTCAATGCTATAAATGCTTATAATAACAGTTAAACATTAAAGAAATAACATAAGATGTAAATAAAATATAAATATATGCATACAGATGGAATTGCATGAGAAGGCGACACACATACATACACTCAGATGCACGTGCGCACACAGATGCAACAATGAAACTCGTTTTGAAGGGATATTTTGGGATGTTTTTTGTTGGTTTTGGGGTGTTTTTGCATAATTGGCCTTGTTTTTGTGTCATTTTCCTTAACTTTTCCCACTATTCTTCCTTAATTTCCTTATTTTTTAATTCGATGAACATTTATTTATTTATGTTTTAAAAACCAGGATGCACTGAAGCCACATGAATTGAAGCGTGAAGTAGCGAGGGATCCCTATATACAGTATTGTACAGATGAATTATAACATGATACGTGTTCATAGTGCAATGCAAATATGGCTTTTGTGGAAAGTGGTGCCAAGCAGTTTTCCGTTTTTGATAATAAAGTTAACGTTAGAATTAATGTTTATAGTGTGTGTGTGTGTGTGTGTGTGTGTGTGTGTGTGTGTGTGTGTGTGTGTGTGTGTGTGTGTGTGTGTGTGTGTGTGAAATTACACAAAAAGGCAAGTGCCTTCAGGAGGTAACAAAGGATCAAAATGATGGTTTAATAAATGCTAAATGACTGCAGGAATTAGAGAGCAGCTAAGGGCTGTGATTAAGCAAGAATACACAGGGGGTCTCATGGGAACCAGAGTACCTTGTGATGTGTCTAAAGCAGAGGATGGAGTTGGCGTCACAAGAAAAGGACAAATCTCACACGACATATCTTCTGTTCCCATTCCCACACGTTGTGGGAGGTTTATTAAACACAGTGCAAAACAAATACAAAACAGAATGTGTGTAAGGGTTATGAGTGTGCAAGAAGATGAAAAGATCAACTAGATGTAAACAAGACATGCACTTGGATTAGAAATTAATGATATGGGAAACTGGTTCGAGTATTAGCATGGGCAAAACTGGAGAATAAATGCAAAATCTATTCAAAAATAAGGTAAAACTACATACAGAGTGTGTTGAGATGGAAAAAGCACTGTGATCTAAGTGCATGTACGAGAGTGAGAAGTTCAACGCTGTGCACTGACTGAGAAAATGAAAATGACTTCTGGAGAGTCTTTGATTAATTTGAGTATTATAACTCCTGTAAGATGGAGCAAGGACATCGGCGCTGTCGATGCATGCTGGAACATGGAACCCATAACCCCACCTGAGGGCTCATCCTGATAGGCTCATAGTTGGTTTGTTAACCTTGCTTTGAGCAAAGATTCAAATCAATTACAGGATAACCTTTCAGCCCCACTATCAACAAATGTCACTGCCAGAAAGTGCAGCTAACTGGGTTATCAAAGGCCGGCCATGCCTCTCACGGCCTTATTCATCAATAAGATCCCACCAGATCCATCTTCTAAGAATATTTACCTCCCTCTTATATACAGCAAAACTGTTGAGACTAAAGTCCCAGCATTGGCTTTCTGGAACTAATCCAGGCTGAACTCAAAGTCTGATTCACGGTATGGAACATTACGTGGTGAATGACCACTTCCTTGACATTTGGCTACTTAAAGAAGGATTAAGAGCTAATTTTTGACTATTGTGGCCTTTTGAGATCGTTTTCATTCTATCATGATGGTATACAGACAACACTGAATATCTGTAAGCCTATAACCTTTTATGTCTGGCTTTTGTTATAAGAAAAAGTCATTAGTCCCACTGCTGTAACCCACATGAGTCATGGTCTCTTGCTGCTTTTTTTAGGGTCTTGAAAAGAAAAAAAGAAAAATCCCACACCCAGCGAAAATTACACACTGGTCTTTTTGGAGAAGGAGAACTCGTTACGTAAATATGCAAACAAACAAAGCCAAAGCATAGCGAAGGTCGCCAAATTGCTATGTGTGCAACCATCAAATTACAAGGTAACATCATAGTTTATACAGCAATAAAAGCAATAATTATGTATTGTGGCTTCATAAAAGCGTTGAATATCAAATTTAGGTCTACAAGGCCTCACTGTTTAATTTGTTCCATCATATTGAGGGAAATAAGTCTTCTTCCGCCGGCTTTGCCTCAATAATAAAATATCTATAATTTTCAGGGAAATGTTGAAAAAGCTAAATTGACAAAACAGGACTTTCAGGAGCTCTGCCCATCCTTTTAGAGTTTTGTTCTATTGTGTTCTATAGTGTTTAATGGTTTAAAATGATTATTTTATATGAGAATAAACATTTTTGTCTGTTTATATAATGGTGCTTCAGATGCTGCCAAGCATCTTTTCTGACACGCGTACCCCTTACTGTACTGTATTCAGATTTATAAAGCACTTACAAAGGATCCTGTCTCTCTGCATTAGTTGAACCACTCATGCTACCATAAGTAGCACTAAAAAGCTGACTTGCATGGTTTCCGTTCACTGGAGGAATCATTATTCGCATTTGATGGTAGTTTGTATGTGACTAAAGTCATCAACCATAACAGAACTTCATAATAATGGAGGGAACTGTAGTTTTTGTATTTTATTCAGAGTGAGCGATGCAGTGGTGGCAGTGGTGGCCTAGTGGTATAGGGTGCTGGATCGCTGAGCCAAAGGTTGGGGGTTCCTGTCCCACTCTCCACAAGGTTATTACCGTCCCCCCCAGTGCGGCTAACTGGGTTATCAAAGGCGGGCCATGTCTCTCACTGTCTGTGGTGAGAGGCATGTAAAAGAACCATTGCTGACTTTCGTAAAGAGTAGCTGCATTTCTGTAACCGCTTAATCCTAACTAGGGTCATGGGGAGGCTGGTGCCCATCCCAGCCAACTCTGGGCGGGAGCAGAGTACACCCTGGACAGCTCGCCAGGCCATTGCATGGCTGAAACACACTGACGGCTTTGCAGGCTACTCTTGTTGCAGTATAAATATAAAGCGGAGTTGAACTCCTGGTCGCTTCATGCTATGGAAACTGGAGATAATCACCAGCCTGATGAGCCACAAGGCTTGGGTGTAAAAACCCAACACCCCCCCCCCAGTGTATGTTCTATCTGTGCTTTCATGGTGTTCCTCTGGGAGCTCCACTTTCTTCCCATAGTTCAAAGATATGTGGATAAGTTCAATCGGCCACTCGGAATTCCTCATAGATATGAATGGTTGTTCGTCAGACTTGGATGCGCACCTCACATAAAAATGTAAGTAGTTTTGTTGAGTTGTGTTTTTTTTGTTTTTTGTTTGGGGGGGGTTGCATAATTGACCTTGCTTTGTGGCATTTTCCTTAACTTTTCCCCTATTTTTCCTTAATTTCCTTATTTTATTATTTTTCGATGAATACTTTTGAAAAACCCACAGTGGGGCAGTGGTGGTCTAGTGGTATAGGGCACTGGATCGCTGATCCAAAGGTTGGGGGTTCGAGTCCCACTCTCCACAAGGTTGTCACTGCCCCCCCCCCCAGTGCAGCTAACAAAGGCGGGGCCATGTCTGTCACTGTCTATGGAGAGAGGTATGTAAAAGAACCATTGCTGACTTTCGTAAAGAGTAGCTGCAAAGCCGTCAGCGTGTTTCTGTCCCTTGCTGAAAAGGGTTGTGACAGGAAGGGCATCCGACGTAAAAACCTCTGCCAAATCAAACATGCAAATCAGATGGTTTGCTGTGGCGACTCCCGGGTAAAAGGGAAAAAGCTGAAAGGAAGAAAAGACTTTTGAAAAACCCGCAATGCACTGAAGCCGCAGAAACTGAAGCACGAAGTAGCGAGGGATCACTGTATATACAACTGTATTGACGGAAGTAGACGTTCATCTGAACGCATTAATAATAACTTTGAACTATTTCTTATGGGAAATATCATTGCATTCTTCGAACAAATCAGTAATCGACCATATTTTTGGAATGACTTGTGTTCGACCAGGGAGGTTGCACTTTACATATGAATATGATATGTTAGGCCTTTCTAAATACAGGTGTTAATGATCAAGTTATTGATGGGTTGTTGTTGTTTTTTTCTCTAATTTTGTGTTCATTAATTTACTTGAACTCAGTATTGACAATGTGATACAACTGGACCTCCACACCCCTGCCCCAGGCTGGAAAGAGTCAGTTCTGTAGAAAGAATGCTGAACTGATCTCCTGGAAGTATTTTCTTAAGAATGCTCAGTTCTGTCTTGCACATGCTGGTCTGTTGTATTGTGCAAAGCAGCATGAGCAGACTTTATGGACTTCTGTAAAGCAGTGTCTGATCGCATTAGCTGACACACTGGGTCAAGATACTGGAACCACTGAAGGAGGCAGAATGAAGTTAATTGAATTGAGGAGCTCAAGTGGTGTGTTCCCTGAACTGGGACACAGGGTCAAGCCTCAGTGCGCTCTCAGAAGTTACATAGAAACATAGTGCATAATTTTTTTTTATTATTATTTTACCCATCTATAATTAAAGCTAAAGAGATTCAAATTAAATTAAAAAGATAAATCACATATAAAGAGTCCTGTTGGTAGAAAAGTTTGTATTTCCCTTTGAATATAATATAAATACTCTCTAAAAATCTCTGTTCTCACACACTGTCTATAACCGCCTTCAATCAACTTTGTTAATTCTGAGCAGCTTTGTTCAGCCAGATCTCTGGTTGCCCTTCCTTGGACCATCTTGAGTAGGTACTTACTAACGCATAATCAAAAGGCCCCACAAGACTTGTGTTTTTGGAGATAAATAGAGCCAGTGGCTTAGCCACAATCACACTGTGACCCTTATCAAAGTCACACACAAACTCACACTTGCTCATTTTTCCTGATTTTTGATTGATTGAAACATATTTTACTCATTGAAGAAAGGGATTGGGCACAAGTTATCCAATTTAGTGAGTCCCTCTCCAGAGATTATTTTAGCCAGCTAACCTACTGTGCATGTTTTTGGACTGCGGAGGAAACCGGAGTACCTGGAGGAAACACACGCAAGCACAGGGAGAACATGCAAACTCCACACAGAAACACCCAGGCCTGGATTTGAACCCTGGCCTTCTTGCTGTGAGGCGGACGTGCTAACCACTACGCCACCATGCTTCCCAAGTCACATGTAACCTTTTCATGTTCTATCTAATACATCCTAATTTTTGGCAGCTACCACCTTAAGCAGTTAATCAATCATATTGATTTCACCTACCAGTGCTCATGATGCTTTTAATGTTATGACTACTCGATGGAGCAATAGGTGTATTATAAATAGATAAACTATAAAGAAACGAAGCTGGGGTTTATTTCTTTCTAGCCCAAACTGCGCAAACTGTAGATTCATAAAAACCTCTCTAGATTCATAAAAACTGTAGATTCAAAAAAATCAGGAACAGGAATGCCAAGTTAATACATATAATGAAGCTCCTAGATTTAATATTTGTAAGAGAAACTAAAACATAAGTCTCACATACCTGATTGATTCATGAAAACTTTGGCTAGGACTATCATGGCCACTCCAGGACCATTGAGTTGGATTTTGGAGGCAGTAATAATATTGGCAGAGTAAAAAAAACATACCCCTGCCTAAGGACACTGCGTGTGTTTTAAACATCATGTCTACCAGCAAAATACATCTTTATCTCCAGGAAAATCTATGGTAATATCTGATAGGCCATCGATGCCTTAATGGTTGCAGAGTTGAATTGATCCGGCGCATGTTGGCTAATTTCAACACGACCCAACTTTATATTTCTATATACAGACGCTCCCCGACTTACGTTCATCCGTTTTATGTTTTTTTTTGTTTTGTTTTTTTCGATTTTATGGGTTTTTTTGTTGTTGTTTTTTTCCAAAAATAAAAAATAAAATTTTGAGTTTAGACGTACCTACGTCGTACGCTGACGTGATGTCACGTACATATATATATATATATATATATATATATATATATATATATATATATCAGTTATATAGCGTGTTACCCTTGTGTTAAGACGTCGTCTCTGTGATCTTTGTGTTTACACTGTTTTGCGGAGTTTTGTAACCCTAAGCAAATATGGTTGGTCAGATGTATAAGCCTACTTGCATGGGTGCAAATCTCATACACAAAGATGAATTAACTATCTGCTCGGATTGGCGCAATCTACCATGCATACTCAGTTAAGCAAAGAGAGTTATAAACCTGAATCCAGGAAAGAGAACTCTCCGCTCTGTGATTCACATCAGCTCAGGCTGTGTTCTAAATGGGTTCAATGGCACCTTTGTGCACTTGAAAGACCGGAAGTCCGTATAACCCACAGCAAGTACACTACTTTTGCAAGTACACTACTTTCGGTACTGAGTGCCTCACATATTGTAACCATTGATTGGCTGTTTTAAGCTTCATGTAAAGTGACTCAATATAAATAAGTGACTTATATGACATTAATGTTGATATTATTTGATATATTTGATATTATTTTACAATGTTATGTTTATAATAATTAATTTAGGGGTGTTTTATGAGATACGGTAATGGTATTTATGGATGTATAGTACAGTATGAGCGTCATACGTTATACGTCACTGTGACAACTTACGGTCACTTTCAACTTACGTTCGGCCGTCTGGAACCAATTAAAAACGTAAGTCGGGGAGCGTCTGTACAGTCGGCCCTCTACTTACGAAATTAATCCGTTTTAGTGCCTTTTTCATAAACTGGAGTTTTCGTAAGTAGAGGTGCATTTTACATGTAAAATGCGTGATTCATTAGAATGCTCCCAAGACTACCCCATAAACCCTTTAAAAATGATAAAAGTACACCAATTTTGTATGAAATATGTGTTAAAGTAAAAGAAAATTATTTACCTTTTTTTAAATCTCTCGAACCCCCCATGCGACATTTTAAAGTCCGGGGGTTGCTGGTCTGAAGAATCCTCACTCCCACCCCCACCTCCTTCACGAGGTCCTTAAATATGGCGGTTGTTTTTTCCGAAATAATCGCCTCCGTCAATGGATCTCCGCTTTTAATGCCTCCTTCTGCTTCAATATCATTCCGAAATAATCGCCTCCATCACTGTATCTCTGCTTAAAAGGTCTCCTTCCGCATCAATATCCTGATTGTAGAGAGGTTTCGGCCATACTCCTTTGCGATTTCGCTCAACCGCATCCCACTTTCATATTTTTTATTATCTCCTGCTTCATCAGTGTTCATGGACGTCCATGCACTTTAGAACATGCTGATCTGATTACTCATGGTGTTAATAACCCAGTCAAGCTTAGGACTATCACATGACTGGTGTTGATCTGTAAGTATGTTTTGTTTTTTGAGTGAGAGAGAGAGTGAGGGAGTGTGAGAGAGAGAGAGAGAGAGAGAGAGAGAGAGAGAGAGAGAGAGAGAAATGGTGTGTTCTTTTTTTCTTTTACAATCCACCATCCTTTTTATTCAAAGCCTAAGAACAAAGTCGTACTTCCAAAAAGATGTGTAGCAGGCACAGTAATCAATAATGATGGCAGAGCCTAGCCTGTCCGTTAGCGTTCTCATTCTTGTTGTGTATATTTGGCATCCTTATGCCAAATTGATTGATAATGGAGCTCGCTTTTCTGTGTCACCGGGAATCACTTTCTTGGGGTCCATAATGGATAACGAAATATAACGCTGCAATAATCAATCTCAAAAAAACTCACGAGCCAACAGTCCTGTTCAACTCTCCTTCACACGTGTGACAAACAGGAAGTATGGGTACAGGAAGTTATGGGTACAGTTCAGCTCCCTCCTGGCCAATGGGAGGCCGGTAGGGCGGGATGTTGAGAGACAGCCAATGAGAGAGCAACTTGTGCATTATTTGAATTTTTGAATGGCGCGTTTAAATTTTTGAATGGTGCATTTGGCACTTTTAGTAAAAAGAGGTTGTTTTTGTAAAAAAGAGGACGGAAATTTAGGGAAATGTTTTTCGTAACCTCGATTTTTCGTATTCAGAGGTTTCTGTAAGTAGAGGGCCGATTGTAGCAAGCTCAACAATCCATTGCAATACCAACACATACATGCAATCGTTCATGCTTACACTTGCACTCATAATTTGGAACAGCCAAGTAGCCTACTGGCCAATTAGTATAATTTCCCTGTCATTGCACAGCAATCATCAGCCAATAATGGGTGGCTATGAGCTCATTTGTGTGAAGAAGTTGGATAGCGCGTTCCCTCAGAGTGTGTTAGATGCTTTCGCCCCTCCCTGGTAGGGTGATGGTTATGTAATAGGGAAGGCAATACCTTGTGGATGGGGAAATGGTTACAACTAAAATTAGGGTAGAAAATGGGGAAAATTAAAAAAAAAGGAGCGTAACAGACCTTAATAGCGGGTAACAGACCTTGATGCGCCGTTATAAAGGATCTTGATAAATTTGGGGAAATGATTCCTTCAAGTTTCATTGCAATCCCACCAGGTTTCCATCATGCTCTATCATGCTCTTCTATAATTCGTCAGGATACACTGAGTAGCATAAATTTCTTCACGCTCTGCCACATTCTGTTACGCTCTGCTAAATCATCCCGCTTGGCTCCAACACTCAGTAATGCTCTGTCACGTTATGAAGTTTCCAGCACGATTCCTACAATGTGTATCCATGCTTTCCAAAATTCTTTGTGCTTTCATCACCCTACAATAAAAACATTTCAGCTTTGACCAGCTATAGTTTTTGGATTTGACTTGTAGATGTCAGAACTATGATCATCAAAGATACCAGCCACTAAAAATTGAAGAAGCCCCAGCACAGGTCCCTGCCAAGCCAGTACTAAGATCAGCAACAGATCTGGAGGCAACTGGTGCCCTCAGTCTTAACTTAACCATGGTCTTCATCATTCATAAATCTCCTATTTGGTCTTTCTCTAGGCCTTCTGCCTGGTAGTCCCAACCTCAGCATCCTACTACCAATATATTCACTATCCCTTCTCTGTACATGTCCAAACCATCTCAATTTCCCCATGCCCCTCCCCCACGTCTACATTTGTAATAAAACATGCCAGATCATATCAAAATGAACTCAGAGCGTATGAATGGCGCTCCATGCTTTTTTCAATCATGGAGATTGTGGACACTGTGGATGTAGTGTAAACTCGGTACGTAATACCAAATGAACATCAGTATTAAAATAATTTAATGATGTATTTGTAGGTCGACCACACATCTTGAACACCCACCATTCTGTTTTCACAGATATTGCCAGAGGCACAGACATTCTCTCCTGCATGTGTGCAGACATGTGAGGTGTAATGAAGGGGGTGCATATTGTTCTGACAAGAACTGGAGGGGTTTTAACGCTGATTCATCCCTGCTGGGTAGCACCAGTCATCTGAGGCAATCAGCTGGAAAAGAAGCACCCATGAACTATGTGCACCACGAACTTCCTCCATTCCCTTTTACTTCACTGCATATGAAAGAAAAATGAGTACACCTGTTGTTTCTGGGTGCTTTTGCTTTTTTAAAGATCATTTTGATTCAGAAAGGATTTGACATATGAAAGAAATCAGAGGATATGAAATTGCATTCTTGCCTGTAGACCAAATATTTTCTGACAAGCTGGCCTGTTTCATTAATCAAAAAACTGTAAATTAAAGTTAGTAAGTTCTGTTGAAATTCTGATATAATATATTTAATTTATTAAACATTCCTGTTTGGTCATAATATTATGATAACATTACTGTATAAGATTATTATTTTAGCATGCCTATAAAGTGTTATAACTTTACATACCAAAATTTGTCTTAAAACTGGTTCAATACAGTACATCCATAGTAAATAAATAAAATTAATTTTAATAATTAGGCACACCTCTTAAATCATAAACTAAACAAGAGAATTATTCATTCATCCATTCATTTTCTGTAACCGCTTAATCCTAATTCGGGTCACGGGGAGGCTGGCGCCCTTCCCAGCTGACTCCTGGCGAGGGCAGAGCACAACCTGGACAACTTGCCAGGTCATCGCAGGGCAGAAACACGCTGACGGCTATGTAGCTACTCTTATCGAAAGTCAGCAATGGTTCTTTTACACTTCACACCATAGACAGTGAGAGACATGGCCAGCCTTTGATAACCCAGTTATCTGCACTGGGGGGGGGACAGTGACAACCTGGGGAGAGTCGGGCTTGAACCCCCGAACCTTAGGATCCGTCATCCAGTACCTTTACCACCAGGCCACCACTGCCCCCAAGAGAATTATTATTATTATTATTATTATTATTATTGGTGTTGGTGGTGGTGGTGTTTCATTATAAATTGTTAATTTTTAATATTCATAAATTTAGGCAAAGTTAATCACTCCTTAATAGATCTTCTTCTTTCTTTTACCTTTGGCTGTTTGCTTTTCTCAGGGGTCGCCACAGCGAATCATCGCATGTTTGATTTGGCATAGGTTTTTACATCAGATGCTCTTTCTGTCACAACCCTTAGCGAGGGACAGAAACACGCGGACGGCTATGCAGTGACTCTTTACAAAAGTCAGAAATGGTTCTTTTACATGAACCTCTCACCATAGGGGGACAGTGACAACTTTGTGGAGAGTGGGACTTGAACCCCCAACCTTAGCATCAACGATCCAGCGCCCTATATCACTAGGCCACCACTGCCCTTAATAAATATGTACAGCATTATAATCAACACATAATGATATTGTGGCTAGATCACACACACTCACACACATACACACACACACACACAAACACACACATATATATATATATATATATATATATATATATATATATATATACATACATATATATATATATATATATATATGTGTGTGTGTGTGTGTGTGTGTGTGTGTGTGTGTGTGTGTGTGTGTGTGTGTACGATCTAGCAACAATATCATTATATATATATATATATATATATATATATATATATATATATATATATATATATATATATATATATATATATAGAGAGAGAGAGAGAGAGAGAGAGAGAGAGCGAGAGAGAGAGAGGTACCTTGACTTACGAGTGTCATGTATAACAAATTTTTACATGATACGAGAAAATCTGTGCCATCCAACAAGCAAAATTTGATTTACGAGCTCTCCTTGGAAAATGGCTTTTCCGGGCCGATTAGACCTGTATTCCTTCGAGTGTATTCTTCCACCTGTATTCCTCCGTGCTCCGAGAACGCTTTGTGCAGTGCTTCTCAATTATTTTCTTTGATGCCCCTATAGGAAGAAAAAAAATAATTTCACGCTCAGTGCCCCGCATGTGAATATAAATAGTGTTTACTGCACCTCATATCATTTGCTCGATGCTTTTCCCTACACAATTGGGAACATAATGAGATTGCCACTGCCACCTACTGTAGAGGATGCACAATTACACTTAATGCCAGTACAGTATGGCAAAAAAGCATGTTCCCCAGGGTCATATGTGTCCCACCAGTATTATACCGCACTCCCCAAGGGGGACGCACCCCACTATTTGAGAAGCAATTGGCCTTGTGGGAGCTCACCTAGAGCTTTTTCCTTGCTGCCATTCGTAGCATGCACATACACAAAATTCTCCTCCTACTCCTTCTCTGTTACACACTCATGCCTGCCCACGTGACATCTTCACGCCCACGTGACATTTTTGCCACAGTCGATGATCAGAAGGGTTAGTTGACTTATTCCTTAGTCTTGTTGTATTATTATTTATTATTGATTATTATTATTAATGTTAAGTTAGGAGGTGGTAAAAGGATAAACCCTCGGCCTCCTAGCAAGATGAGTAAGATCAAAGTCATCAGCTTCAATGCAGAGGGCCGATCAGCAGCAAAAGTAGATCTACTCGCTAATTTAAAGGCCAAAGTGCTGTGCATCCAGGAGACTCACAAACATCAGAGCCTGCCAAAAATACCTGGCATGAACCTAATAATATCCCACCAAAGTCCAATCCATGGAAGTGCAATTTATGCTCGTGAGAAAACCATCATTCACAAAAGCAGGGACCTGTCTTAGGAGTGGTTGGAGATTTTGTAAGTGGAATCTGAAACCTTGAACATCATTTCAGTAAATAAACCCACTCTTACGCCATTCTCAAGTCCCCAAATCAACATCCCGGACAATAAGCCCTGTCTTGTGGTCGGAGACTTCAATAGCCGCAAGACTGTTTCAGGCTATTAGAACACCAATAACGATGGAGAAGCAGTGGAGGAATGGGCCCTGCTAATCATCTTTTTATCCTCTATGATGCAAAAGATAACAACACATTTCAGAGCGCACATTGGAGAAGAGGATACAATCTGGATCTGGCATTTGTCTCCAATAAATACCACCAACTTTTCTTAAGAACAATCGAGGACCCAGTCCCATGATCTCAACACCGACCAGTAGCCATTGACATAAGACCAGTCATACGGCTCCGTGAAACTAAGCCTCAAAATCCCAGATTAAACTATCACAAAGCCAACTGGGAAAATTTCACAGCTGACATTGAAAATAAGATCACAACAATCACTCCTGACCCTGAGCAGTATGAAGAATTTCGGTTGCTGATAATAGAAGCTGCCAAGAAAAACATCCCGAGAGGTTGCAGAGAGTCGTACACCCCAGGTCTCTCAGAACAAAACAAACAGATATACCAAGAGTATATGCAAGCTTATGAAGAAGACCCTTTCTCCGAAAACACCATGGAGTTAGGAGAGAACCTAATGTCATCACCAATCCAGGAAAGATCCAAACGTTGGCATGACCCCATCACAAACATAGATATGACCCACAACAGTAAAAAAGCCTGGAGTACCATTAAGAAGCTCAACTCTGAAAATCAGCACCCAGCACGAATTGCAACCGTCACGCCCAATGAAGTGGCACACCAACTTCTACTTAATGGAAAAACACACAACAATGGCAAAGAGAGGGGATACCTAAAGAATATGAAGCAAGATATGCAATGCATCATGTCACAAAGTGATGATTTTTTTCAAACCATTCACAACAAACGAACTTCAATCAGTAATAAAATATATGAAGCCAGGGAAAGCTGCTGGTCTAGACAGAATTGCAGTTGAGATGATTTTGCATTTTGGAGTCAGGGCTCGGTCTTGGCTTCTGGCTCTTTTCAACAAATGTGCCTCAACATGCAGAATCACAAGGATATGGCGAAGAGCAATGGTTGTGGCCTTTCTGAAGCCGGGTAAAGACTCAAACCTAGCCAAGAGCTATCAACCAATATCCTTGCTATGCATCACGTACAAATTCTATGACCGTAGAATAATATCTCGCCTAGCCCTACCATCAAGGATCAGCTAATACCAGATCAAGCAGGCTTCCGCCCTGGAATAGCATGATGTAGCCAGGTCTTGAATCTGACTTAATTTATAGAGGATGGGTTTGAGAACAGACAGGTAACAGAAGCAGTGTTTGTCGATCTTACAGCAGCTTATGATACAGTCAACCATAGATCTCTCCTCCTTAAGGTGGCCCAGATGACCCAAAACTCCACCACTATGCGCATCATTGGATCACTCTTGGAGAATAGATCTTTTTACGTGGAAATGGATGGCAGGAAGAGTAGATGGAGAAATCAGAGAAATGGTCTCCCTCAGGGCTCTGTACTGGCCCCATTATTATTTAACATCTATACAAATGACCTACCCCAACTCCAGGACATCCAAAGGTCTATATATGCTGATGATCTTTGCATAGCAACACAATCTCGATCCTTCAAGACCATCGAAGAAAGACTGACGAGGGCATTGTCATTTGTCTCAGATTACTACAAAAATGTCATCTTAAAGCAAATCCCACAAAAACCCAGGTATGCTCATTCCATCTGAATAATCACCAGGCAAATAGGAAATTGCAAATAAAATGGGAAAATAAAGATCTGGAAAATCATCCACAGCCTGTCTATCTTGGGGTTACCTTTGATCGAACATTAAGTTTTAAGGAGCATGTCGATAAGCTGAGAAAGAAAGTGGTGACCAGAAATAATCTCCTCAGCAAAATAGCATCCACCAAGTGGGGAGCAGATGCAAAAACATTGAAGCAAACTGCTATAGCACTATGCTATTCCACCACAGAATACTGTGCTCCGGTGTGGGAAAGATCTAGCCATGCTAAGAAAGTGGATATTGAGCTAAATAAAGCCTGTTGATTAATCACTGGTACATTAAGATCAACACCCCTACCAGTACTGTATAAATTGGCTGGCATTGCACCACCTGACAAACGTCAAGATGCTATAGCTAGAATGGAAAAGATCAAACAAGTGCACCCACTTTATAATCATCCTGAAACAAGAAGACATCTGAAGTCATGGAAGAGTTTTATGACCGTGAAAGAATTAGAGACACAAGACCTATCAAAATACAGACTGCAAAAATGGAGAGAGAGAGATACCCAGACCCACAATAGTGCCATCCCCAACCCAAGCGAAGACCTGCCAAGTGGATTCTCCCTCACAAGAAGAAAATGGGTCACCCTGAATAGAGTTAGAGCTAAAGTTGGTAGGACAGGCGATAACCTTCAGAGTTGGGGTTTTATGGATAGTGCAGAATGCCCATGCGGGGAGCCAAATTAAACAATGACCCACATATTGCTCAATTGCCCTTTAGGACCCATTTGCTTGGACACAGACCTGAAGGCAGCAAATGATACAGCTCTGCAATGGGTAGAGAAATGGTGCGATAGGATATAATAATAGTTACTGATGATTTTTGCTTTTTTAATCTAAAACACCAAGTGCAAGAATGTAAAAGTAAAATGTACTTTTATGAGGGAGTTCAGGGGTATGCAAACTTAGCCAATTTCATTTTCAGTGTTTACGGTGTGAAGACTTTTTATATCCACTTTAGAGCACGATGTGCCAAAATGATGGACTGTAATCTGTTTTACATAATAATCGGTGTGTGTTGACTGCAATGTGGTCTGCCATCTTTATGCAGATGCCCAGGTATGTGTGTGTGTGTGTGTGTGTGTGTGTGTGTGTGTGTGTGTGTGTGTGTCTGTGTTGCCATGGATATGACCAGCTGTGTAAACAGCAGTGATTAATGTTCACACCTGTGAGGAGCTAATGGGCTGAGGGATGGTGAAGCACTTCAGTCCCTCAGACGCCTGCACTTGATCTTGTTGTTTTAACACTGAGTGTCTTGCAGCGTTGCAAGGCCTGAAACTGTGGGTCAAAGATGACTATCCATCTGCAGTCAAGTCAAGACAAACACAAACTTGCTGTTATTTTGAAAAACTTCATCTGAAAGCACCTACTTGGCATATAGGCTTTCTGTTGTTCGAAAAATGCTATAATAAATATTGTATGGTTAGAAAAATTGTAAGAACCAAAGGAATAAGAATTTAATCAGGGTTTCCTTACATTTCTGTCCAAAGCAGAGTTTAGACAGGGCTGACAACATCCTTTGACTTTCTAAGCCACTTAATCCTAATTAGGATCACACGGAGCCTGGCACCCATTTCAGCCAATGCAAGGTCACCGCAGGCCCAATACTCATATATCCATTCACATTCACACATAAGGGTGATTTGGAACAACCAATACTGTACAAGTCTTTGGACTGTAAGAGGAAACCAGAGTCTTCTTCTTTTCCTTTCGGCTGTTCCCTTCAGGGGTCGCCACAGCAAATGATCTGCCTCCATCTCACCCTATCCTCTGCATCTTCTACTCATACTCCAACTACCTTCATGTCCTCTTTCACCACATCCATAAATCTTCTCTTTGGTCTTCCTCGAGGCCTTCTGCCTGGTAGTTCCAACCTCAGCATCCAATATACTACCAATATACTCACTATCCCTCCTCTGTACATGTCCAAACCATCTCAATCTAGCCTCTCTGACTTTGTCTCCAAAACATCTTACATGTGCTGTCCCTCTGATGTACTCATTCCTGATCCTATCCATCCTCGTTACTCCCAAAGAGAACCTCAACATTTTCATCTCTGCTACCTCCAGCTCTGCCTCCTGTCTTTTCCCCAGGGCTACTGTTTCTAAACCATACAACATCGCTGGCCTCATCACCGTCTTGTACACTTTTCCCTTCATTCTTGCCGATACTCTCCTATCACACATCACACCGGACACTTTTCTCCATCCATTCCAACCTGCCTGCATGCGCTTCTTCACCTCTTTTCCACGCTCTCCATTGCTCTGGATTGTTGAGCCTAAGTACTTAAAATCCTCCACCTTCTTTATCTCTGCCCCCTGTAACCTCACCGTTCCTCTTGGGTCCTTGTCGTTCACACACATGTATTCTGTCTTACTGAGGCTAACCTTCATTCCTCTCCTTTCCAGGGCATACCTCCACCTCTCTAGAGTTTCCTGCACTTGTTTTCTGCTCTCACTACAGATCACAATGTCATCTGCAAACATCATAGTCCATGGAGATTCTTGTCTAACCTCATCTGTCAGCCTGTCCATCACCATCGCAAACAAGAAGGGGCTGAGAGCTGACCCTTGATGCAGTCCCACCTCCACCTTGAACTCGTCTGTCACGACAACACACCTCACCACTGTCTTACATCTCTCATACATGTCCTGCACCACTCTAACATACTTCTCTGCCACTCCAGACTTCCTCATACAATACCACAGTTCTTCTCTTGGCACCCTGTCGTGTGCTTTCTCCAGATTCACAAAGGCACAATGCAGCTCCCTCTGACCTTCTCTGTACTTCTCTATTAACATCCTCAAAGCAAACACTGCATCTGTGATGATCTTACTTTGCGTGAACCCAAACTGTTGTTCACAAATGCTGACCTCTGCCCTTAGTCTAGCTTCCACTATTCTTTCCCATAACTTCATCGTATGGCTCATCAACTTTATCCCTCTGTAGTTGGCACAACTCTGCACGTTTCCCTTGTTCTTAAAAATGGGTACAAGCACACTTCTCCTCCATTCCTCCGGCATCTGCTCACTTTCCAAGATCTTGTTAAATATTCTTGTCAGAAAATCTACTGATACCTCCTCGAGACACTTCCATACCTCCACCGGTATGTCATCAGGACCAACTGCCTTTCCACTCTTCATCCTCTTCAATGCCCAGGTAGGAAACCAGAGTACCTGGAGGAAATGTTCATGTACCCATGAGAGAACAATTCCACACAGAAACACTCAAGCTGGGAATTGAACCCAAGTCTTCCTGCTGTGAGGTAGACATGCTAACCACAACAACACAATGCCCCTAAGGTAAATATCCTGCCTGATAATCATTTGGTTTCATATTACAGTGATCCCTTGCTACTTCGTGCTTCAGTTTCTGCAGCTTCAGTGCATCACGGGTTTTTCAAAAATACAAAAAAAAAACAAGCAAACAAATACAAAAAACAACCCAACAAAACTGCTTACATTTTTATATGCGGTGCGCGTGCACGCGCATCTCTGTGTGTGCACATGCACATCTGTATGTGTGTGTATTTATATTTTATTTACATCTTATGCATTATTTTTGAATGTTTAATTGCTATTATAAGCATTTATAGCATTGAATATGTATTTATTGATATTATATACACATATACATGTACATATACGTCCATGCCTGTAATGAATTCGGAGTGACCATCAGCCTGAAGAAGACAAACATCCTGGCCCAGGGCACAAACACAGTCCCAAACATCAACATAAATAACACGCAGCTTGAGGTCGTGGACTCCTTCACCTACCTGGGATCCACTATCACCAACAGTCTCTCTCTTGACATAGAGATCTCATGCAGAATCGAGAAAGCCGCCGCAGTGATGTCCAAACTGAACAAGCGTGTATGGAGTAATACCCAGCTAACAGAGAACACCAAGCTACATGTCTATCAGGCCTGTGTACTCAGCACACTCCTTTATGGCAGTGAGGCCTGGTCCACGTACGCTGGTCAGGAAAAGTGGCTCAACAGCTTCCACCTTCGCTGTCTCAGGCGTCTGCTCCATATAAAATGGCAAGACAGAGTACAGCGTGCTGGCATGCCAAGTCTGCTCGCACTGCTGAGCCAGAGATGACTTAGGTGGTTGGGTCACGTACGGCGAAAGGATGAGGGGCGCATCCCTAAAGACATGTTGTATGGAGAGCTGAGTGAGGGCTCCCGCCACACAGGAACCAACTTACATTCATTCGTTTTATGTATTTTTCGATTTTACATTTTTTTTTACTTATGTCAAATTTTGAGGTTAGCGTGCTCTCTGATAGGTACGAGATGTACCTATGTAGTACGCTGACATAATGACGCAATCACATAATGATGCTGCGTCCATTGTTTACAAACGACAGACTGAACGTGCCCCTCCTTCTTCCCAGTTCACCCCGTGTTACCCTTGTGTTAAGACGTTGTCCCTGTGATCTATGTGTTTACACTATTTTGCGGACTTTTGTAGCCCTAAGCAAATATGGTTGGTCAGAAGCGTAAGCCAACTAGTGATAGTGGTAATCAGAAAAAGCGGCAAGCCATCTCATTAGAAATGAAGATGGCTATTATCAAGAAAAATTGATGCTGCTGAAAAACATGTGAATGTTGCACGTTTCTTCCAAATGGCTCCATTGATCATCGGAACCATTTACAAGCAGAAAGATCGCATCGCAGAGCATGTGATATTTGATACTGTATTTGATATTTGATGAGTGAATTTGATTAAAATTTATCTATTTGAAATTATTTTACTTGAATTTAATTTATTTGAAGTTAATGTTGACATTATTTGACATAATTGAGATTATTTTACAATGTTATGTTTATAATAATTGATTTAGGCGTGTTTTATGAGATACAGTAATAGTATTTATGAATGTATAGTACAGTATGAACATCATACGTCACTGGAACATACAGTAACAACTTACGTTTTTTTTCACCTTACGTTCGGCCATCCGGAACCGAACTAAAACGTAAGTTGGGGAGCGTCTGTTTAATATATACAGAAAGCCACTATTATTTGTTATTCACTGGGGTCACCTTCCTCTCCCACCCATGTATCCCAGAAATCCGCAAATTACAGTATTGATGCGGTTTTTAAACCTTATGTATGAATAAAGGACAGAGAGGGAACTGTATTGACTAATGACAGAAGTGTGCTGGGAAGATGGAAAGAGTACTTTGAAGAGCTGATGAATGAGGAAAATGAGAGAGAAAAAAGAGTAGAAGAGGTAACCATTGAGGAGCAGGATGTAGCAAAGATCAGTAAGGGTGAAGTGAGAAGGGCATTGAAGAGGATGAAGAATGGAAAGGCAGTTTGTCCTGATGATATACCTGTGGAGGTATGGAAGTGTCTAGGAGAGGTAGCAGTAGATTTTCTGACAAGAACATTCAACAAGGTACTAGAGAGTGAGCAGATGCCGGAGGAGTGGAGGAGAAGTGTGCTGGTGCCCATTTTTAAGAACAAGGGAGACGTGCAGAGTTGCAGCAACTACAGAGGGATAAAGTTGATGAGCCATACGATGAAGTTATGGGAAAGAATAGTGGAAGCTAGACTAAGGGCAGAGGTCAGCATTTGTGAACAACAGTTTGGTTTCATGCCAAGAAAGAGCACTACAGATGCAATGTTTGCCTTGAGGATGTTAATAGAGAAGTACAGAGAACGTCAGACGGAGCTACATTGTGCCTTTGTGGATCTGGAAAAAGCATATGACAGGGTGCCAATAGAAGAACTGTGGTATTGCATGAGGAAGTCTGGAGTGGCAGAGAAGTATGTTAGAGTGGTGCAGGACATGTATGAGAGATGTAAGACAGTGGTGAGGTGTGCTGTCGGTGTGACCGAGGAATTCAAGGTGGAGGTGGGACTGCATCAAGGGTCAGCTCTGAGCCCCTTCTTGTTTGCTATGGTGATGGACAGGCTGACAGACGAGGTGAGACAAGAATCTCCATGGACTATGATGTTTGCAGATGACATCGTGATCTGTAGTGAGAGCAGAGAACAAGTGCAGGAAAATGTAGAGAGGTGGAGGTATGCCCTGGAAAGGAGAGGAATGAAGGTTAGCCTCAGAAAATCAGAATACATGTGTGTGAATGAGAAGGACCCAGGAGGAACGGTGATGTTACAGGGAGCAGAGATTACTTGAAGGTGGAGGATTCTAAGTACTTAGGCTCAACAATCCAGAGCAATGGAGAGTGTGGAAAAGAGGTGAAGAAGCGTGTGCAGGCAGGCTGGAATGGTTGGAGAAAAGTATCCGGTGTGATGTGCGATAGGAGAGTGTCAGCAAGAATGAAGGGAAAAGTGTACAAGATGGTGGTGAGGCCAGCGATGTTGTATGGCTTAGAAACAGTGGCGCTGAGGAAAAGGCAGGAGGCAGAGCTGGAGGTAGCGGAGATGAAAATGTTGAGGTTCTCTCTGGGAGTAACGAGGATGGATAGAATCAGAAATGAGTATATCAGAGGGACAGCCCACGTAAGATGTTTTGGAGACAAAGTCAGAGAGGCTAGATTGAGATGGTTTGGACATGTACAGAGGAGGGATAGTGAGTATATTGGCAGTAGGATGCTGAGGTTGGAACTACCAGGCAGAAGGCCTCGAGGAAGACCAAAGAAGAGATTTATGGATGTGGTGAAGGAAGACATGAAGGTCGTTGGAGTCAGAAAAGAAGATGCGGAGGACAGGGTGAGGTGGAGGCGGATGATTTGCTGTGGCGACCCCTGAAGGGAGCAGCCGAAAGTAAAAGAAGAAGAAGAAGAAGTATGAAACAAAATCTCTCAGCCATTGGCTAAATTTGAATCACGTGCCAATAATGATGATCCATATTTATAATTTGCCGTGCCTGCCGCTAATTCAGTGCTTCTCACATAGTGGGGCGCTCCCTTGGGGGTGTGGTGTGATGCCAGTGGAAGCACATATGACCCTAAGGAACATGCTTTTTTGCCATACTGTACTAGAATTAAGTGGAGTGGGGTATTATTTATTGCTTTTTTATTTTTAATGTTAATAAAGATACAATGTTATGAAGAGGTGTATTCATATCAATTTTATAGGCAATACTATTTATAGTCACGTGCGGGGCGCTGGGGGGCATGACATGTTTTTTTTTCTTCCTAGAGGGGGCGTCACAGAAAATAATTGAGAAGCACTGTGCTAATTTAAAACATTATGAAACAAAGCCTTTGAAAGCAAAATCCATGAGTATGCAGGACCATGGGGCTTACTGTAATATATAATATTATATGATTATAATGACGTAAACTTTATTTTTTTCCATATTTTTTTAAAAACTAACGTATAATCGAAAATGACTTACTTACAGGATTAATGTAAGGCATTGTTGATATAAAAAAATCGGTTAATAGGTTGGTGAGATATGGGCTTTTATACATGTCCACATATGCGACAAGACTTTTTTCAAGGACTATATGTATGTATAATATGTGGTGTGTGTGTGTGTGTGTGTGTGTGTGTGTGTGTTCATTACTGTGTTTCTACTCCGAATACTGTTTGTGACACTTTTCATGAGGAGTATTCAAGGAGCATTGCTTGGTATAAACTTCCACTTTGACCTTCTGAATTGTAAGGTGCTAAGAAAAAAAACAGAATTATAATTTATTTGCTCATTCAAAACTCTGGTACGTCCCATTTAAGCTTTCCTTTCTTGAACCTTTGAGGGTAACATCTTGAGCCCATGAACTCAGCACACTTGGGCTTGTATAAGTGAGACCTTTTTTGAGCCCATATTTTTAGCCCACTTGGGCTTACCCAGGTGGGACCCATATGGAGCCCCTGAACAAATCCATTTGGGCCCCAGATGGTATGTCTGAGTGGGACCCAAACATTGGCCAATACAGGTCTCATCTGGGTCCCAGTTGTGTGTGTTTTATCTGAGTGTTTTCAGTATAAATCTTTGGGGTTTTTTTAGACACTAGACTATTGAGTGTGCCAAAGTCATCCGGAACAGCATATCACAACAGAATATTATGAGAATCAGAGAGTCAGGCAATCAAAATGTGTCCAGGAATTGAACAACAAAAGATTTATTTTCTTCTCTGTGCAACAAACTCAGTAGGATATACAGCTAGGAGATAGAGAGGGGGGGGGCTATTTAAAGAAAGAAAAGCTGTGTATATGAGAGAGAGGATGTGTGAGAAGATCTGTGATGCTCTAAATTGATTCAACAAAAGAGTGGTGGAGACCACACACATTCTCTCTCTCTCTCTCTTTGGAGATCATCCCAGCAAAACGAACAAAGATAATGGAGGAGACAAACCTCGATTGAAGTGCAAGACAAAACAGTATGAGAAAAAGGTCATACCATGCAGAAACCTCTGGTTTGAAAGTAATAATAATAATAATAATAATAATAATAATAATAATAATACGTTTACAAAAAAACTAAAATCTAACAGTACAACCGTATTAAAAACAATCTGACTCAAACTACAGTGCTGTGTAAAGGACACTTAAATTCAGTATGCTCATTATTCGTTGTTTGATCTGAGCTCCTTTATTGTGTAAGTTTACTTTTGTAATAAATTTATTACGGTTGTGAAAAGGTTCCGTTTTCTTGCTTATCCTTGAACCTATGTTGGAGATGGGAACATTTTTCTGTCAAATTTTAAATCACCATACAACATCGGACAACCATCTTTAGACACGATTGATGTCTTTCTAGATGATCTTTTATCTGAACTTCTCTGATCCCATCCACCAAATGTGGACCAGTCTTCTGAAATCTGCTTCGCAAAAGAAAATAATACTTTAAACTTTTATTTAGGCGTGTTGAGGGGATTTTTTTTTACTTCATATTTCTTTATTTCCAGAATTTTCCAGTTATTCGTAATGATACAATACACTGAGCCTCAAGGCTACTACTTTGTATTGCATTAGTTTTTTAAAAATTACTGAAAATAAACTTTTAAAAACTTAAGAGCTGGGATGTCATGGTAGTACTGTATAGCCATTGTTAGCACATCTGCCTCACAGCAAATAAGACCATGGATTTGATTCCCAAGCCAGGCAAGGGTTTCTCTATGTGGGGTTTGCATGCTCTTCCCATGTTTGGGTGGCTTCCTTCTGGATATTTTAGTTTCCTCCTACACCCCAAATACATTAAGTAAAATAGTCCCTGAGTGTATACCGTGACCCTTCACTACTTCATGCTTCAGTTTCTACGGAAATTCATTGCATATAAATTCAGTGCATCGCGTGTTTTTCAAAAATATTCATTGAAAAATAAAAAAATAACGAAATTAAGGAAATACGTACAGGGGAAAAGTTAAAGAAAATGCCAATTATGCAAAAAACCCCAAAGAAACAAAAACAAAACAACAACCCAAAACCCCCAACAAAACTACTTACATTTTTATGTGAGCTGCGTATCTGAGTGTGTGCACACACATCTGTGCATGCGCGCGCGTCTGTGTGTGTGTATTTATATTTTATTTACATCTTGTGCATTATTTTTAATGTTTAGTTGTTATTATAAGCATTTATAGCATTGAATATGTATCTATTGATATTATATACACATATACATGTATGTATATGTCAGTCAAGGGGGTCAATCCTACTTCATGGAAATCAGCGGTCGTGTGGGGTCTTGGTCCCCATTAACTGCGGAAAGTGAGGAATCCCTGTATATATATAAGTGTGAATATTGGCCCTGTGATGGAATGGTGTGCTGTTAATGATGTATCCTGCCTTCACCCAGAGTCATCTGAGATAGTCTTCAGCCTCCCGGCAGCTCTAAGAAGATAAAGTTGTAGAGAAAGTGAATGAATTAATGACATTCTGAGGACATTTTGGTATTCAGATCATTATGGAATTGTCTGCATCAGTTGTTATTACAGTAAAACTGTCCTGTCCTCTCATTTTGATATTTTTTCTTACTTTAGACAATTGCAATAAGCCTTGCAGCAAGCTATACAAGATATACATATTGTATAAATAAATGTAAATAGTATGTGCGGCCCTTGATGCTACTTCATCCACAAATACAATCAAACATGACTTAAGATTCTCTCCAGGATGGACTTTACATTGATGTGCTGTGTCAAACAAATGAGAAGTTTCTGCATTTCACTCGATCCAATCACAGTCACGCTGTATGTATCTGATTAATGGGGTTCAAGAATCATGAATACACGATGATGAAGATTTTCTGGTAAGGTGGTCATGGGATCTATTTATCTTGTCCTCCTTTACTGAAAAACTGCCCTGTTTATAATTTTCACCCAAAAATGAAACCACCACAACCAAACATTATTTGTCTCTGCTTGCAGTTTTCCCTTCATATACTCCTGTTGACTCTCGAAATATCGGCACCATACATCAAAATAAACTAAACGGATTAATGGCTTCAATATTTCCCCCAAAGTGTCAAAACTTTCAGCACCATATATCACAATGCAACATCAGGACTTTCTCTTGGATGCCAAAGGTGCAAAGGGCCAAAAAAAAAAAGAAATAAAAAACACTGCTGGTATTCATGTTGCTATCAGATGGGCTTCTTTTAAACAACAGTAAACCTGGCAATCCTGAAAATCTAATTTTACCATTACTGAGTGCTGGTACCTATAGGGGGCAGTGGTGGTCTAGTGGTATAGGCCCCTGGATTGCTGATCCTAAGGTTGGGGGTTCGAGTCCCACTCTCCACAAGGTTGTCACCGCCCCCCCACCCCCACCCCACCCGTGCAGCTAACTGGGTTATCAAAGGCGAGCCATGTCGCTCGCTGTCTACGGTGAGAGGTTCATGTAAAAGAACCATTGCTGACTTCCATAAAGATTAGCTGCAAAGCCGTCAGCATGTTTCTGTCCCTTGTTAAAGGGTTGTGTCAGGAAGGGCATCCGACGTAAAAACCTACGCTAAATCAAACATGTGATTGATTCGCTGTGACGACCCCTGATGAAGGGGAAAAAAGCCGAAAGGAAATCTCCCTGAGTGCTAGTAGCTATGAATACGAAGTAATTAAGAGTACTCTTGCTTGCCTTGTTCCTGTACTTTTTTCTTATGACTCCCCGAAGCAAAGCCACTCACTTGGCTTACTGTTGCAACAAGAATTCAAATTCAAAACATCTTGTTCTCACAATCCAGGCACCAACACATTCAACACCACATTATTACATATACTGGCTCAGAATTACACACCTGCATGCCAGCTGAGGTCTTCCAGGCATTTGGCATGCCCTTCTATAAAATATAAACATGCTCATTAATTGAAAATCTCACTGTTTTAGTGTTGTGGTTCATCAGTGGCCAATCATAATGATCTGCAATACTTTGCACTTCATTTAGGATTGTACTACATCATTGTGTCTACTTTATTATGTTGGTCGGGCAGCATGGTGGCGTAGTGGTTAGCACGTCTGCCTCATAGCAAGAAGGTCTTGGCCGTCTCTGTATGGAGTTTGCATGTTCTCCATGTGCTTGTGTGGGTTTCCTCCAGATACTCCGGTTTCTTCCCACAGTCCAAAAACATGCACAGTAGGTTAATTGTCTGTTCCAAATTGCCCGTAGGTCTGAGTGAGTTTGCATGTGGCCTGGTGAACCATATAGTACATCATTGTGATCACAGCCATGACAATCCCTGTTTGAGCATCAGTCAAGCTTCAGGACTCAACGTCCATTCCTCGTGATTGGATGTAGACGTAGATAGATAGATTATGCTAGTCAGTCTGTATTCTCGTGGTGACCTGGTGGTAAAAGGCGCTGGATTGCTGATCCTAAGGTTGGGGGTTTGAGCCCCCCACCCCCCACCCCACCCACAGTGCAGCTAACTGGGTTATCAAAAGCCGGCCATGTCTCTCACTGTCTATGGTGAGAGGTTCATGTAAAAGAACCATTGCGGACTTTCGTAAAGAGTAGCTGCATACCTGTCAGCATGTTTCTATCCCTTACTATAAAGGGCTGTGTCAGGAAGAACATCCGATGTAAAAACCTATGCCAAATCAAACATGCGAATCTTTAATATGACTTCCATGGAGATGGCGGCAGATGATTTGCTGTGGCGACCCCTGAAAAAAGGAACAGCCGAATGGAAAATAAGAAGAAGAGTCTGTATTCTCATGCCCCATTTCCTCATATCTCTATTGAAATACCTAAAAATATATGTTTTGATGTTGCTCATTGTTCGTTGCTAGCTTCTGGACACACCATGAAGTTATTGCTGATAATTGTTGAGTGTGAAACTTTAAATCAAACACTAGGTTACTCATCAAAGTGCGAGCAGAGGTCCGATGACAGATGTGAAGTCAGGCTGCCTGGTGAATTTATGTCTTTCTGCTTTTAATTAATGGGACTCAAAACTTTCGCCTCCTCATACATCAACACTTCAAGTCTTGCATGGATACAAAAATGAAAAGCCTGTCGTTGAACATCTGATTAAATCTGGAACTCCGGCTGCTGGAACCAACAAGTGTTGAGTCATTTTTCAGTCAATGCATTCTAATAATGTCAGTTGGTTTTATGTTCAAAATCTTGTCTGTAGGCTGTAAGATGAATTAAAGCCCCACATGAAAATCTGTGATAAATATAGTTTGTAGTATCATGAAATCTATTCAATAACATAGGTAGTGGTTCCGTGCCACACTGGAATATTCATTGATTAATTTTCTGAATCATTTAAACGTAATCAGGGTCGCAAGGCGGCTGGCGCTGATCTCAGCTAAATCTGGGTGAGGGCAGAGTACACCCTGGACAGCACACAGGGCTATCGCAGGGCAGAAACAAGATGATGGTTATGCAGCTACTCTTGTTGAAATTCAGCATTGGTTCTTTCACATGCCTTTCACCATAGACAGTGAGAGACATGGTCCCCCTTTGATAACCCAGTTAGCTGAACTAGGGGGACAGCAGTGATGACCACCGACAGTGGGGCTTGAACCACCAACCTCAGCCTCAGTAATCCAGCAGCTTACCACCAGGCCCCATTCAAAGAATAGCCTTACTGGTAATTGTGTTCCATTGTTACCCCTACATGATAAAAAAAAATCTTGAAACTTAACTTAAACTTTGTAACTTAAACTTCACTGCCCTCTAGAGGAATCAAGAAGAAACCTTCCAAACAAAGAATTTTTGTGTACTATTATTCACTCATTTGCCAAACTACAAAGCCTCGCAAAACTATTCACTCTCCATTGTTTTTTACCTATTTTGGTACATTACAACGTAGAATTTAAATTTTATGTGATGGATCTGCACAAAATAGTCAATAGTTTACTTGGTGAAGTAAAATGAGAAAAGAATTTTTTTTTTCCAATGGCATGTGCATATGTATTTCACCCACATTGTTATTAAGCATCTCAAAAATTATGCTACAACCAATTACCTTCAGGAGTCACATAAATTTAAAAATTAATTGCAATCTAGTGTCATATGATCTGCCAATATATAAAGACACCTTTGCTGAAATGCCCCAGAGGCTGCAACACCACTAAGCAAGAAGCATCACACCATGGCAAAGAGCTCTCCAAGCAAGTCAGGGTTTGGTTGTACAAACCAGATTCCAAAAAAAGTTGGGACACTATACAAATTGTGAACTGAATGCAATGATGTAGAAATGCCAAATTTCCATATTTGATTCAGAATAGAACATAGACGACAGGGACAAAAGTTTAAACTGAGAAAATGTATAATTTTAAGGGAAAAATATGTTGATTTTAAATGTCATTGTTTCAACAAATCTCAAAAAAAAGTTGGAACTGGAAAAGTCATTTGTACTTATAACAAACAGCTGGAAGACCAATTACCATTAATGAGGTCCATTGGCAACATGACTGAGTGTAAAAAGAGCTTCTCATAGTGGCAGTGTCTCTCAGAAGCGAAGCTGGGTAAAGGATCACCAATTCCCCCAATTTTGTGCAGAAAGATAGTGGAGTAATATCAGAAGGGTGTTTCCCAGAGAAAAATTGCAAAGAGTATGAAGTTATTATCATCTCAGTGCATAACATCACCCAAAGATTCAGAAAGTCTGGAGCAATCTCTGTGAGTAAGGGTCAAGGCCGAAAAACCATACTGGATGCCTGTGATCTTCGGGCACTTAAACGGCACTGCACCACAAACAGGAATGCTACTGTAAGGGAAAATCACAGAATGGGCTCAGCACTACTTCCAGAAATCATTGTCGGTGAACACAATCCACCGTGCTATCCGCCGTTGCCAGCTGAAACTGTACAGTACAAAGAAGAAGCCATTTCTAAACAGGACCCAGAAGTGTAGGCATTTTCTTTGGGCCAGGGGTCATTTAAAATGGAGTGTGGCAAAGTGGAAAACTGTTCTGTGGCCAGACAAATCACGATTCAAAGTCTTTATGGAAAACTGGGACGCCATGTCATCCAGATTAAAGAGGCCAAGGACAACCCAAGTTGTTATCAGCGCTCAGTTCAGAAGCTGCATCTGCGATGGTATGGGGTTGCATGAGTGCTTGTGGCATGGGAAGCTTGTACATCTGGAAGCATCTGGAAAGGCACCGGCAAACAGAAAGGTTTATTCAGGTTCTAGAACAGCATATGCTCCCATCCAGACGCCGTCTCTTTCAGAGAAGACCTTGCATTTTTCAACATGATCATGCCAGACCACATGCAGCATTAATTACAACATCGTGGCTGCGTAGGAAAAGCATCCGGGTATTGAAATGGCCGGCCTGCAGTCCAGATCTTTCACCTATAGAGAGAACATTTGGCGCATCATAAAGAAGAAAGTACAACAAAGAAGGTCAATACAGTTGAACAGTTCAAGGCCTGTATTAGACAATGGGGCAGCATTCCTATTTCTAAACATGAGAAACTGTCTCCTCGGTCCCGAGAAGTTTGCAGACTGTTATAAAAAGAAGAGAGGATGCAAATGGCCTTGTCCAAACTTTTTTGAGATTTGTTGACATTATATTTTTCCCTTAAAATGATACATTTTCTCAGTTTAAACTTTTGACCCTGTTGTCTATGTTCAGTTCAGTTCATTTTCTGTAACCGCTTCATCCTAATTAGGGTCACGGAGAGGCTGGTGCCCATCCCAGCCAACTCAGGGCAAGGGCAGAGTACACCCTGGACAGCTCGCCAGGCCATCGCAGGGCGGAAACACGCTGACGGCTTTGCAGCTACTCTTGTCGAAAGTCAGCAATGGTTCTTTTACATGCCTCACACCATAGACAGTGAGAGACATGGCCGGCCTTTGATAACCCAGTTAGCTGCACTGGGGGGGGGACAGTGACAACCTTGTGGAGAGTGGGACTCGAACCCCCAACCTTTGGATCAGCGATTCGGCGCCTTATACCACTAGACTAACACTGCCCCACTCCTGTTGTCTATGTGCTATTCGAAATAAAATATTGAAATTTGGCACTTCCACATTGTTGCATTCGGTTTTTATTCACAATTTGAATAGTGTCCCAACTTTTTTTGGAATCTGGTTTGTAAATTATATATCAATTTTTGATTATTCCTGGAGCACCATAAAATCCATCATCTTAAAAAGGAAAGTACATGGTACCACAACAAACCTGCCAAGAGAGAGTCGCCCACCAAAACTCACAGATCAGGCAAGGTGGGCATTATTCAGAGAGGCAGCACAGAGAGCAAAGGTAACCCTGAAAGGAGCTGCAGAGTTTAACAGCAGAGGCTGGGGTATCTGTGCATGGGGCCACAATAAGCTGTACACTCCGTATAGTTGGGCTTTATGGAAGAGCGGCAAGTAATAAATCCATTACTTAGTGTTAAAAATACAAAAGCATGTTTTGAGTTTTCCGAAAGGCATTTATGTGCCTTCCCAAATGCAAGAAGTTTGTCCTCCAAGGAAAACACTTTGTTTGGCACAAACCCAATAATCCTATCACTGCAAGAACTCCATCCCTGCAGTGAAACATGGTGGTGGCAGCATCATGCTGTGGGAATATTTTTTAGTGGTAGTGATGGAGAAATTAATTCAAGTCGAGAGAAAAATGGATAAAATGGATCTAAATACAGGAAGCAAAATGTGTTTCAGTCTCCCTGTGACTTTTTATTTTATTTATTTATTTTGATATACTGTATTAATTCCATAAGGGAAATTATTTCCTCTGCATTTACCCCGTCCGAAGTGAGTACTATAGACACATTCAGAGCAGTGGGCTGCCATACACATTGGGGGCACCCAGGTAGCAGTTGGGAGTTAGGTGCCTTGCTTAAGGGCACTCCATCCATTTATGTAGCAGAAGGGAAGGTGCCGTTCAAGGCGGCATCCCGAGGGGGCATCCATCCTCTGGAGGCGGATGATTTTCTGTGGCGACCCCTGAAGGGAGCAGCCGAAAGGAAAAGAAGAAGAAGGGAAGGTGCCGCTCACTCCCCACAACCACACGGGTGGGGGGGGGGGTGTTCTGCTGGTTCAAGAATCAAACTAGCGAGCCTTCAGTCCCAAAGCCATGTTTCTGACCATTAAGCTACGGTTACCAAGCAGACTTGAGACTAGGACAGCGGTGAACTTCCAGCAGGACAATGACCCAATGCATACAGCTAAAGCAGCACTCGAGTGGTTTAAAGGAAACATTTAAATGTGTGGGAACAGCCTAGTCAAAGCACTGACCTCAATTCAACTGAGAATCTGTGACCAGACTTAAAGATTGCTGTTCACAAGTGGACACAGTTTTGCCTTCATTTTGCCTTCATTCATGGGCAAAAATCTCAGTGGCAAGATGCAGCAAGCTCATAAAGACTTATCCAAACCAACCTGCAGCTGTAATTGCTACAAACGGTGGCTCTATGAAGTACTGAAATTGGGGGGTGAATAATTATGTACACTAAAATTTTCTGTTATTGTGTCCTTTTTGTTGTTTGCACCACAATTTAAAAAATTACATTTTTAAAGTTAGAGACATGTTCTGTACATGAAATGGTTCAAACCTTTTAATAATACATTTTAACAGTTTGGTTTCATGCCAAGAAAGAGCACCACAGATGCAGTGTTTGCCTTGAGGATGTTAATGGAGAAGTACAGAGAAGGTCAGAGGGAGCTGCATTGTGCCTTTGTGGATCTGGAGAAAGCATATGACAGGGTGCCGAGAGAAGAACTTTGGTATTGCATGAGGAAGTCTGGAGTGGCAGAGAAGTATGTTAGAGTGGTGCAGGACATGTATGAGAGATGTAAGACAGTGGTGAGGTGTGCTGTCGGTGTGACACAAGAGTTCAAGGTGGAGGTGGGACTGCATCAAGGGTCAGCTCTCAGCCCCTTCTTGTTTGCTATGGTGATGGACAGGCTGACAGACGAGGTTAGACAAGATTCCCCATGGACTATGATGTTTGCAGATGACATTGTGATCTGTAGTGAGAGCAGAGAACAAGTGCAGGAAAATCTAGAGAGGTGGAGGTATGCCCTGGAAAGGAGGGGAATGAAGAGAGAGTGTGGAAAAGAGGTCAAGAAGCGTGTGCAGGCAGGTTGGAATGGTTGGAGAAAAGTGTCCGGTGTGATGTGTGATAGGAGGGTATCGGCAAGAATGAAAGGAAAAGTGTACAAGACGGTGTTGAGGCCAACGATGTTGTATGGGTTAGAAACAGTAGCCCTGGGGAAAAGACAGGAGGCAGAGTTGGAGGTAGCAGAGATGAAAATGTTGAGGTTCTCTTTGGGAGTAACGAGGATGGATAGGATTAGGAATGAGCACATCAGAGGGACAGCACATGTAAGACGTTTTGGAGACAAAGTCAGAGAGGCTAGATTGAGATGGTTTGGACATGTACAGAGGAGGGATAGTGAGTATATTGGTAATAGGATGCTGAGGCTGGAACTACCAGGCAAAAGGCCTAGAGGAAGACCAAAGAGACGATTCATGGATGTGGTGAAGGAACACATGAAGGTTGTTGGTGTAAGAGAAGAAGATGCAAAGGATAGGGTGAGATGGAGGCAGATGATTCGCTGTGGCGACCCCTGAAGGGAAAAGCCGAAAGGAAAAGAAGAAAGAAGAATTCCAAGTTGTGGGGAAACAAAACCTGAAACATATGGGGGGGGGGGTTACTTTTACAAGGCTACAGTGAAATGTCTCACCCTAGTGGACACCATAGTAAGGACATTTTGCCCCAGCTGAAAGAATAGGGATTTCCCATGGTTTTCTGTTTTGTCTCTTTGTTATTGGGGGTTTGTTTGTATGTCTGTTTGTTTTTGTTGACATTATCACATGCATGGATGGATTCCGAAATTTAATGGCTTGTTACTTTTACCACAAACTGTGTCACACACAAACAAACAAGTGTGGGGGGCAAAATCTCCTGGGGGAGGTGATGAGTGGATGACATCTCAGCCACATTTTTGTCTTCTGGTTCTTTTGCTTTCATCTCTATTTCACCATCATCAACACATTAATGTTGTTGTTTTTTTTTTCTATCAGGTATTTTTCTTGCCACTCCACCCTCAAGAAGGTCTTGCTGACATTAAAATGTGTTCATGATATTACACAGAGGGATTTTTTTTTTTTTTTTTGCTAATATTATTCATAGTTGTGGGTGTGAAATCTTATTTGTCGCTGTGTTAGCCCTGCACTAGATTGATGATCTGATTATCTGCTCAGGATGCCTTCAACTTCCCCCACATCCCTGACAAATAGACAATATAGATAATAGATGGATGTAAAGTCGAATCCATTTGGCATTCCCTATTTATTTTATGTTCCTTGTTCGATGACCTCATCCAATTTCAAGAAGACCAAATTGCTTGCAGTACCAATGTCTGAGACTAGATGGCGGAAGTGTATCGCATATTCTAAGTCAGACTTACATTGATTCATGTTCTGGACATTGCATGTCAAAGTAGTAATATTTCTAAAGTGTGACAAATCTAAATAGTTTCTAACTCATGGTGGTGGGTTCGATATGTAATTTATTTTTTAAATGTAGGTTTGTCAGCTTAGTGTAATGCAGGCTCAGAAAATAGTCTGGCATTTTCATATACAGTATAAATAAATATATTTTTTGTCAACCTATTTGATAATTTCTAAAATAAAACAATAAAGAAAGAAATATTGACATTGTATAAGTATTCACTGACATTCCTCTAAAACCCCCAATTTAGTGATGTTAGATGGATTCCATCTGTAAGCAATTACAGTCACATGACTTCAGTATAAATACATATTCACCATAAAAACCCAGAGTGTTTGTAAGAGGGTAGACTTAAATAAAGTATATAATGAACAAACAGTTCATCTCACATTGTTGAAAACCGGGATTTGGCGATTTAAAAATCTTAAACTTAAAAATTATAAATACTGTGAACAGTTAAGGATTATTAAATCTATAATTTTAAATAGCAATAATAATCTTAAAAAAGCAAGATCATGCACTGCCATGGACGAAAAGTCTGAGAAGAAACCAAGAAGGAAAAGTGAACTGTAAAGAAGCTGCATCGAGCCACATCTCAGGTGGGATAAACTGAGATTAGAATACATCACAGTATTGGACATTGGATACCATTTTCTGTAACCACTTAATCCTAATTAGGGTCGCAGGGAGGCCGACTCCGGACAAGGGCAGAGTACACCCTGCATAGCTCGCCAGGCCATCACAGAGCAGAAACACACTGACAGCTATGCAACTACTCTGGTCGAAAGTCAGCAATGGTTCTTTTACATGAATCTCATACCATAGACAGTGAGAGACACGGCCAGCCTTTGATAACCCAGTTAGCAGTGCTGGGGGGGACAGTGACAACCCGATCAGAGTGGGGCTTAAACCCCCAACCTTCAGATCACTGAGCCAGCACCTTTACCACCAGGTCACCACTGCCCCTCTATTGGACACCACAAATCTGAAATTTACAAAAGAAGAAGAAGAAGAAGAAGAAGCTATTAATGTAAAAAAATAAATAAAAAAAGACAAGAAATGCTGCTGGACTGGAGATTTATTTAATTTAACTTTTGGCTTTTGGGCAGAAAGCACTATATTTACAAAAATCCTTCACTACACATCACCTTGCCTATACATACAGTACACATACATCAATTAATAGACCTTTCAGTAGTCTGAATATAAAAACAAATGTATTTTGAATTAAACTTTGTTGAAAATCAAAGGGTATAATTCATTCGTTTTCAGAACTTCTTCATTCTACAAGTCTCACAGGGAGGCTGACACCTGTCTCAGTTGACTCTAGGTGCAGACAGGGTACATTCTAAACAGTTCACCAGTGCAATGCAAGAACAACACACACACACACACACACACACACACACACACACACACACACCACCATCACCACTTAGAATGATATTCATGCCTGGGGCAATTTTGAACAGTCTAATGTGCATGTCTTTGAACTGCGGGAGAAAACTGGTATACAAAGAGGAAACCCACACTAACACAGAGAGAACGTGGAAGTTACCACACAGAAATAGCTCTTCTCGGCCCAGGGCCTGATCCCAGGATCTCTGAGATGAACATTACACCATCAATGAAACTATCATATGAGAGGAAACTGGAAAAAAATTAAAACATTTTAAAAAATGTATAATCATTAAATTAATTAATTCCAGGTTGTAAAGCACTACAAAAATGCAAAGAAGCTTAAAGGTTTGAAGACTATGCTTATTTTACTGTGCTCGCGTCAGTTCCTCTGGATACAGTACTCGGGTTTCCTTCCACAGTCATAAGACATGCACATCAAGCAAACTGGCTTTTCCAACTTGCCCTGAGCTATGAGTGTGAATGGTGTTGTGTGTGTGTTAGCCCTGTGATGATGGGCTGCATTTACCCAGTGTCTGCTGAGATCTCCTGCCTTCCTGAGACCCGAAGTGATTCAGAAAATGAGTGGTGAAAAAAAAAAAAAAAAAAAAATATATATATATATATATATATATATATATATATATATATATATATATATATATATATATATATATATATACACATACACATAATGAGGGTATATGAGGGCAGTGGTGGCCTGATGGTAAAGGTTGGGGGGTTCGAGTCCCACTCTCCACAATTGTCCCCCCCAGTGCAGCTACCTGGGTTATCAAAGGCCGGCCATGTTTCTCACTGTCTATGGTGAGAGGTTCATGTAAAAGAACCATTGGTGACTTTGGCAAAGAGTAGCTGCATAGCCATCAATGTGTTTCTGCCCCTTGATATAAGTTTGTGTCAGGAAGGGCATCAACATGCGATGATTCACTGTGGCGACTCCTGAGAAAAAAGGAACAGTCCAAACGAAAAGAAGATATTATATATATATATGTATATATATATATATATATATATATATATATATATATATATATATATATATTGTGTGTGTATACTGTATATAACTGATACCGATTCCTGTATAAATTGTGTATCTTCACAGCTCTACATAAATATAATTGGATTTTGGATTCTGGTTATTAGCATAGAACCACGTGCATTGGGTTGGGCTTTACAATGCACACACACACTCACACATATATGTATGTATGTTTGTTTGTTTGTTTGTTTATTTATTTATTTATTTATTTATAGATAGATAGATAGATAGATAGATAGATAGATAGATAGATAGATAGATAGATAGATAGATATCTTATTTTCCTTTCAGTTGTTCTCTTCAGGGGATCATCTGCCTCCATCTCACCCTATCCTCTGCGTCTTCTTCTCTTACACCAGATGCCTTCATGTTGTCCTTCACCACATTCATAAATCTCCTTCCTCTAGGCCTGGTAATTCCAACCTCAGCATACTACTGTCAATATATTCACTCCTCTGTACATGTCCAAACCATCTCAATCTCGCCTCTCTGACTTTGTCTCCAAAACATCTTACATGGGCTGTCCCTCTGATGTACTCTCACATATACATACATATATATATATACATTACATACACACGTATATATAAGTGTGTGTGTGTGCATATATATATATATATATATATATATATATATATATATATATATATATATATATATATATATATATATATATATATATATATATATATATATATATATATGTGTGTGTGTGTGTGTGTGTGTGTGTGTGTGTGTGTGTGTGTGTATGTCTTTCCAATGCTTGCATGGGTTTGAGTGTGAGTACTCTGGTTTCCTCCTTCAGTTCAAAGACATACATGTACACAATGACATATAATACAATACAGTGATTTGTACATAATATAAGGGCACCTGTAGACTGTTTTGACGTACTAATGTATAGTGTGTAGTGTAATAAGGGTCAGTATCGCCCCCTGCAGGCTCCTTTTTTAAAGCAGCGCTCCCTGCTCACGCAAAGCTGCACACCTACATTGTGCAAGAGAAGCCTCCCATTTCCTTCAACACAGCATTTTGTTGACTCTCTCAGACGGTATGGTGGTTTTAAGGCGTCATCCTGGACTTGTCCTTGTTTTCTGTGCGCTGACGATGCTGGAGGATTAGAGGTAGTGTCATCAATACTTGTTTTTATGATAGTATTGAGACGTGCCGTGTTCCGGGTGAGCGTTTGTGTCTCATGCTCCGCACCTCGGCTACTTTAGTGTCATGAAGAAGACGACTGCGTTTGTTTCACGTTAAAGACAACACGGAGGTCTGGAACTTGTGTTCTAATAACAACTCTGGTGTTGACATGCTTCACAATCCGAATCATTTTTGAGATGGTGTAGGTCATGCTGTATTATTATTATTATTATTATTATTATTATTATTATTATAGGTGGTGCTCTAATATTCCAGCCGCAGCTGTTTTCATTCATACGCGCCTCTTCACCAAAATTTCGTGTCCACCAGGCAACTACAGGTTTAAATCCCCCCTACACATCCTCACCGAACATCCCATAATACTCTCTTGATTTGGAATTCTCGCGTCTCGAAGTCGCATCGCCGTCGAAAAAAAAAAAATATCTCCAAAGTGCCACCAAAGGGCTGGAGCTGAAACAGGCCGATGAAACCCAGACAGATCTGGACGGGATGAGCTGGTTCTCCTCCTTCTTGATTTCTTTCTTCTTCACTCTTCGATCTGTCCATCTCTGTCCTGATTTTTTTTTTTTAGGTCGAAGATGAGCAGGTTTCGATGGAAGCTATCATGAAGGTGCAGGTGATGGAAGCGCCAAGCACCATGACCGCCTTCAACCAAGAGAACGTGGAGGAACATTATGAGATTGGAGATGAACTTGGAAGGTAAAGAACAACATTTCCACAAATACTGTGCCAAGGGTGTTGGGTGAAGTTGTTTTGTTGAGCCTGTGTGTTCAGGATATGGTGTTATTGCTTATGGATAGGGCAATGGTGGCCTGGTGCTGGATCGCTGGGTCAAGCCTCACTCTCCATGGGTTGTCACTGTCCCCCCAGTGCATCTAACTGGGTTATCAAAGGCTCTCTCACGGTCTATAATGTGAGGTGTAAAAGAACCATTGCTGACTTAGTGTGTTTCCTCCCTGTGATGGCCTGGCGAGCTCTCCAGGGTGTACTCTTCTCTCTTCTAGAATCGGTTGGGATGGGCGCCAGCCTCCCCGTGACCCTAATTAGGATTAAACAGTTACAGGAAATGAATGAATGATGGATATGTTTTGGTGCTCAATGTGGACAGTGTGTATGTAGGTTTGAAGATTTAAAGATCATGTTTCTGATACAGAAGTCCACGTTGAAGACTGTTCCGACAGCCCTACTCATATAACGTGGGCACCTTGCATAAATTAGGTGGGCACCCCACTCATTTCAGTTAGGTTAGGACTGTCGGACCAATCAGCAGCCAGAATATTGGGCTGTGACCATTTTCAACACCCTACTGGTTGAAGAAGGTTGTGGTGCTACCATGAAGTAGGTGTGTTAGGAAAAATGTGGGTTTAAGTTCTGGGCTTGGTTCAGGTGTGTCTGTGTCGAGTTTGTGTTCTTCCAATGCTTGCATTGGTTTCATCGGAGTACTCTGGTTTCCTCCTTCAGTTCAAAGCCATGTTAATTAGTCTACTTGGCTGTAATACTACTCTTATGTGTGAGTGCTATTGCTTATGTTCTAATGTTATGGAGACATGTCCCCGTTGAAGACTACTGTCCGAGAGCTCTACTCCTGTGACATGGGTCTCTTGCTTAAATTAGTTGGGCATCCCATTCAGTTCACTTGGATTAGGGTGGTAGGACCAATGGGCTGTCAGAATATAAGGCTGTGACTGTCTTCAACAGTCTCCTGATCGAAGAAGGTCATGGTGTTACCATGAAGTAGGTCTGTCAGGAAAAACATCCTGGGTTCGAGTCCCAGGCTCAGCTCAGGCATTTTCGGAATGGTTTGCATGCTTTCCCAGTGCTTGCATGGGTTTCATCGGACTACTCTGGTTTCTTTTTACAGTCAGTATAAACGACATGCACAATTAGGTTGATTGGCGTTCCAAACTACTTCCTTTAACATTGTGTGATGTGGATATGTTTAAAGGCTACATGTGAACCACAGATATGGTTTTGGAGTGTTGGCAATGTTGTAAGGTTTGTAAATATGTCTGTATTATGATAGTGTGCCAGGTGGCATGGTGGCATAGTGGTCAGCATGTCCACCTCACAGCAAGGAGACCCTGGGTTGAAATCCCGCACTGAGGAGTTTCACTGTTGAGTCTGCACGTTCTTCCCATGCTAGTTTGGGTTTCCTCTGATTTCCTCCCACAATTCAGAGACCTGCACAGTTGGCTAACTGGCTGTGCCAAACTGCCTCTAGGTGTGAATGGTTTTGTGTGCATGTATGTTGTTGGCACTGTGTTGGACTGGCTACCTGTTCATGGTGTGCCGTGTTTTCGCCTAGTGTCGGTTGAAACAGGCTCCAGCCTCTCTATGACCATAATAGTTGGATTCAGCGGTTCGAGAAATGACCGAATGAGTGATAATGTGCTGGACATTCACTGCCTTTTAATGACTTTATCTGTGTACCAGTCATATCAAATTGAAATATTTCACAGCTGAGCACATGAGCCACGGTGTTTATTGGATACGCATTTCACAAATGAAGTTGACGCTCTTCAAATAATTGTCATTGATTTTGCACGGTCTGCTACTTTCTCATTCACAGTCATGTGTATGACGGGTTTACCGTCTGGCCATGGACCAAAAACTGGCTGCGAATTAGCTTCATTTGCTAAGGTGACCTCCATTCGGCCACCTGATCGCTGTTCTTGTTTAATCACGCGGCCTGTGTTTCCAGTGAAACCTTGTCCTGTGTGATTGGAGATGGGGTAAGTCTCTCCATCTGAATAGCACAAGCTTGTGCATTCTCACTCACTGCCAGGCATGTGGGTGGTGTTGCTCAAGCCACATGAAGCTCTGCATGTAGTGGGCGGGAACAAATTGGACTCTATATGTTTAAAAGAAATGGTTTGTGGACTCGCTCTCATGTAACAGCCTCCAGTAAATGCAGTGGGAAATGCCCTACATTTTGTTAGTGTGGGATAAGTGGTGCTGTGCCAGTCAAAGGATTCTTAAAGACTCTTTCTCTCACTCTTTCTCTCTTCAATGTTATATAGGCAAGCGTATCTCTATTAAGCCGAACGGATTTGAGTAATTGATTTAGTGTTGCTGTTATGGCTGTTCTATAGAAGTTATTGCATTGTATGGGGTCAGTTCTCGGGAAACCACTGGATTGTATCTGATTACAGCGAGGAGAAAATGATACAGATGTTTTCACTCACTATTTTACTCTCATATTTCTATTAGTTAGGTATGGAGAGAAGTATCTCTTTTGGAGAACAGTATTTTAAACATAATTTTAAACGGTGGACAGTGGACAGTGGACAGCTGGATTGCTAATCCTTAGGTTGGCAGTTTGAGTCCCAGTCTCCACAAGGTTGTCAGTGTGACCCCCAGTGCAGCGAAGTGGGTTATCAAATATGGTGTCTATGGTGAGAGGTGTAAACGAACCATTGCTGACTTTCGTCAAGAGTAGCTGCATAGCCGTCAGCGTGTTTCCGCCCCTTGCTAAAGGGTTGTGTCAGGAAGGGCGTCCAACATAAAAAAAATAAAATAAAATAAAAAAAAACTATGCCAAATTGATTATGCAAATCAATAATATGACTTCCATGAAGATGGTGGCAGATGATTCGCTGTGGCGACCCCTGAAAAGAACCAGCCGAAAGGAAAAGAAGAATTTACAGATTAAGTGAATTCATTTCCATCGGTTTCTATCTACATGTCTCATGGACATTATGTAATGGGGCTGTGTGTGTTTTATAGCATGTGAGTTTTTGATAGTTGACATTTTTAATTTTCATATCTGTATCCTGTATATACTTGTACTGTATACCTGGTAAACTGTAACAGCAATGATATTAATGGTGCAAACCCTCAAACTGCGGCACGCACGTTTGTCTGTAGCTGAATATTTTTTGTCTGTTAGCGACAGCTGAGCACTTGGTAAATGATCGTGTTTAGCCAGACACGATTAGCCCCTTCAAAATCAGTAGGGTTGTTGACATTGACTAAAGTGGTTCTTCATCTTTATTATCAACCGCAGGCCTTCAGAAAATAACGATAGCCACAGTGCTTATGTAAATAGTTCAGAATACACCTGACCAGAAGTGTGCAAATGATCAGGCCATCACGGCAATGTACAAGAAATTTAATGCTGAATTTGGGAATAAAATTGTTTCACACAAGTAAAATTATTTTGGACAAATGATCGATTGACTTGACATGTAATTTTGGGATAAATTGGTTCCAGTCTAGAAATCGGTTTAACAATCCCCGGTCTTGTCTCTTGCAAACTTCTGACAGAAAATGCTAGATATATTATATTCATGACATTATACTGCCAGGCACTGCTCATGGTTCAGCTTTAGTCCTCTGATTTATCTTTAATAGCAGGATTTGTATGCTTAAACCTGATCTCTCGCTGATTCTGTGACGGAATCTTAATGAGCATAAATCAGACGTTCCAGAGTTGTACACGCAGGGATTTTTGATATCGTTGAGAGAATAAGGATAAACTAGTCTGAGCACTAAGAGGGAAGTTTTTATTTTGTAAATAGACCGTGCTTGGGGTGGTCCAGATGGAGTGAAAGAGCAGCAGAAAGGTTAGGCTACATCAGTTAGCAAGGGTATTGATGGATCTGCGCTGTGCTGCTAATTGGACACGTTTCTGGGATTTACAACCAGCTTTTGCGTGTCAAAGAAAGTTTTATTAGCGTTTGCGATTGCATAAGCAGCACTTTTGTCAACTTGTCACCTTGATTAGTACTTAATATTGATCAAATAGCATGTAGTACCACACTGGTTCCCTTATTAAAGGGGTGTTGACCATATTTTATAACAGAGATCCCGTTGAAATGCAAGTGAAAGAAGAGCAGAATGCACTGTAATAAAAGCAGTGGATGGACTGAATCAATGTGGCTGGACGAATTGGCTGCCGGCCAAATTTCTCATTACACGTTAATTTTGTTCTCACTTAATGTGGTATGGGTAGACTTCATGGTTTAACATGAAGTGTTTCTTTTTTATTCTGGACAAAGATTATTTATTTATTTTTAATGCTGTGGAACATGAAAGGAAAAAATGATAGATTGCATTTTATATATATATATATATATATATAAAATCCAGTCCCATCAGGAGTATATATGTGTGTGTGTGTGTATGTGTATATATATATATATATATATATATATATATATATATATATAATGTACAGGGATCACTCACTTTCCGCGGTTAATAGGGACCGAGACCCTGCGACCACCGATTTCTGTCGTAGGATTGACCCCCCCCCCCTCCCAGACTGTAATATGTACATATGTGTATATAATATCAATAAATACATATTCAATGCTGTAAATGCTTATAATAACAATTAAATATTCAAAAATAATGCAAAAGATGTAAATAAAATATAAATACACACACAGATGCGTGCGTACACACTCGGATGCGCACCTCACATAAAAATGTAAATAGTTTTGGTGGTGGGGTTTTTTTGTTTGTTTTTTTTTTGGGGGGGGGGGGGATAATGCTGGATGTCTCTTCTGAAGAAATAAGACTTTCTCCTGAGGAATGACGGTTTTCTCTGCACTGTTGTATTAAAATCTTTTTCAATTATTATTCCAGTACAAGTTCATGTTTATGCGTGAGATGTTCTGTAGAATGTTTAACAAATGATACCAAAAGGATAAACTTTATTACAGTACTCTTCATGTCCTTTTACATTGAACTTGGAGTGACGTCTCCAAGATGGCGCTGCTCAGAGGGCGACGTCGCGGAGTTCTCAGAGTCAAATTGTTTCTTTGTTCGTTTTAATTTGTTTTATTTGTTGTTTTGTTTGTTCATGTTTGACTCTACTACAGCTATAAGATCCGAGTATCTTTGGGCGTGTATAACTAAGCACGCTCATTTGGGCTTGTTAGCCGGGATGCGGCTAGCAGAGCTAATATGCTATGGTAGGCAGCTCAGTGCGAGCCGCACCCCAGCTGACAAGAAGCCCAGGCGGGAAGGGGCTGAATGACGACTCCGGTGCTTGAGATTGCAGGGAATGAAGGTCGTGTAGCCGGCTGGAGCAATCGCCTCATCGGGTGTACTCTCTTCGAGCCATGTTTCACAGAGACACAGTCCTGTAGAACCCCCTGCGCTGCAATCTGAGCATGAAGCTCGTCCATCTTGTTTCGCAGGGACTGAACATTTTCAAGTAGTATGGCTGGAAGTGCTAACCAAGCCTCTGAGAACTTCGCCGGTAACTGCTAGCTAACCGCTAGCATTGAGCTCCCATAGCATATAAGTTCACGATAGAAGTTGTTGCGTGCTAAGTTGCTCGAAGCTGAAGCTGCTTATAGCTGTAGTAGGGTCGACCGATCATAGACGAGCATAGTGAAAAACATGAACAAACAAATTAAAACAAGCAAAGAAACAATTTGACTCTGAGAACTCTGCGACGTTGCCCTCTAGGCAGCGACATCTTGGAGACATCACTCCAAGACGTCACTCCAAGTTCAAAGTAAAAGGACATGAAGCGTAATAAAGTTTATCCTTTTGGTGTCATTTGTTAAACATTCTACAGAACATAAAATCTCACGCACAAACATTCTAAGAATTAACTTGGGTCCCGTAGTGGAATAATAATTGAAAAAGACTTTAAAACGAGTGCTTTACAACAGTATATGCTGTATCATGTTTATATTTTATCATCAATAAAAATAAGAGTAAAAATTGAAAAGTTTTTCTTAATCATTATGATATTTAGTAATAATGTATTAATGAGTAAGACTGTCTATAGAATGTGTTTAAAAAGCTTATTTTAGCGCATGTAATAGATACATAGTATTTTACTTCCGGCTGCTCATTCGCGCATGTGACGTGATACATGGGGTTTTACTTCCGGGTACAGAACTCACGGATTATCTCGATTCGCGGGAGGGCTCGGAACTGAACCCCTGCGAATGTCGAGGGCCTACTGTATGTGTGTGTATGTATATATATATATATATATATATATATATATATATATATAAAAATATGAGAGAGAGAGATTGATTTTGATTCAGGCAGAATGAGAGAAGTAGAGAGAAAGGCTCAATAATATTGACGTCATGATGTATTGATACGGTGAAGATGCTAGTCGAAGATGGTGCTCTTGTAGTAGCAGATGATGGGAAGCCCCATCCCCCCAAAAACGCATTCAGGACTACTCTGTCATTCTGGAGAACTACCACTTATATATATGATAAGGATCCAGTGCTTTGAAGACTGGCGAGGAAATGGTTGGGGGTTTTTGTAAATTGGAGCAGATGTGTAGACGTTTTGTGAATGGATAACTTAACGGTTAGCTAAACATTTATTTGATTCCATGAGGGTCATTCAAGTCCATACTTCTGTAATAAACATCTCATGCTTACTTTTTGGGTTTTTTCCATATTTTTAATTCCATACATACTTCATTAATTTGGAATATTGAACTTGGCTAGGTTAAATGTTTACCATTGTTTTGGGGCTACATTCAGATAAATGCTTTCAGTAACCAGATAGTGTAGACTGGCTAATAATTTATCTTGAGTTTCTGCTCAGTTCTGAACTGCAATACTGGTAGATTTTGCTCTTTGGAAGTCTGCGTATGTGTAACTGTGTGTTCTTGTGAGGGTGAGATGAAGAGAGTGTCAAAGAGAAATCATTTTCTTTTGAGACAAGTCTAGTGTGAAGGGTACACACTGACCAGCTGAGCATGGCAAATTCCACAAAGGAGGATTCAGCCGTTGTTTCAGAATTTCGTATGGATGTGTGAATTATTATTGCTCTGAAAACTGACTATTCATATCATGAGCGATTAATATTATAAAAATAAAAATGACTTTAAATTGGAATAATCGGAGCGCCTTCCAAATTTTCCCATTGCACTAAAAATATATTTTCATTATCAGGGGGTTTTTATGTACACATGAAGATGCAATTTGCTAAAATGTGTTCGATAGTTTGCATTAGCTTGTTTGTAAGAGTGGGAAATTGTGAAAATAACATGTAGACCTGTCAGTTCCAATAAGGCAAGATAACAATAACAACAGTATACAGGTATTAAAATAATAAATTAGGTATAAATAATAGATCTGAATAAACTAAGGCAAGTGACATTTGCACATAATGCTGCCATACATAAAAATGTATATTAATCCATGGTAGAAAGCCCAGCACATTTAATGCGTGACACTTTCACATTCACTATTTATTTAGCATCACTCCCACCCCATTTTTCCCCAGTACAATAACACCTCCCTGTGTGAGAATTTATTCTTTTTTTTCCGAAAGAAAGTTGTAATAACAATAGTATTTTGATCTTAAACTTGTACTGTGTATGCAAGCTTTCATTAACTGTGGATTTAATTCCCCTTTAGCATGTAGCTGATTCATTTTTGATGGATCACACATGAGTTTTCACAGGTTTCATCATTTTTGTTGCCACAGTTTTGCAGGCAATTCAGTACACATTAATATGTATCTCTGCTGTGAATGTTTGTTCTTTTGAAATGTGAATGGTCCTGTGGTATTGATAGATTTACTTTTTAGTACCGTAGGCCGTTGACTATTCGCGGTTTTGCACTCTCGGTTTGCATATTCGTGGACTGCCGAGCAACTCTCACATGATTCAAATTCAGCCAATGGACGTCCTCCTTCCTGTTGATTGGTTGAGATGATGTAACGCCCCTTTTTTCTCATTCAAGTTGTCAATGAACCTTTTTTAGTGTGTTTTAATTACCAGTTAAGCTCTATGATGCCACTCAAACTCCTGCTAAGCACCAGAAAAAGGTAATGATGTTGGATGTCTCTTCTGAAGAAATAAGACTTTCTCCAGAAGAAACAACAGTTTCCTCTGAAGTGCCTGAAGAGGAATAATCATCTGAACTGTTGTAAAACACTCCACTATTAAAGTATTTTTCAATTATTATTCCAGTACATCACCTAAGTTAATGTTTAGAATGTTTGTATGTGTGATTATTTACTGTGGTGTAGCATGTTTCGGATTTTGTTTATCCAATTCATTACATTTCTTGTTGTTTTATGTCCTTTTTGTTATGGTCTGTTTTGGGGACTTTGATTTTGGCTGAAGGAAGTGCAACAAAATATTGTTTGTCTGGGAGGTATACAGTATGTAATTGTTGTTCGATATTGGGATGATTTTTAAGGAGATATTTATGTAACTAGTCTTCAGTGTCAGCATTTTTTTACATTTTCCTTAATGGAAGGTTTTTAGTACAGATAGCCCAAGACTAGTAACTTTGGACCTTGGGCAAAAATAAAAATAAAATAAAACATGCCCAGCCGGACTAGTAATTTTCAGAAATGTCATCTGACGCTTTTTTTTTTTTTTTTTAACTAGAGCTACGAAGCAGTGGTTTTTTTGTTGGATTTCTTGCCGAATCACTGATCGCCTTGCATGTATTCTTCGACAGAGTTTGCACATACTTGTTCGACCAATCGGAGAGTTTCTTACAAACAACTTTTGTAAGGCCAGATAATTATTGGCAATATTTATATTTTGGTAAGTTTATAACTTGATACTGTCTAAATTAGAATATGTGGCAAACTTTTTTTTTCCAGATTAATATTCTATGCATTGATATTATGCTTGTTAATATGCTTTTCAACTTGTAATTAGTCTTCAATTGTTAGACTAGTTGTGACTTGTATAACTTGAATATCAGATGCATTTTCCTTTTTTTTCTGAGGAATAATTTCTATACTTTTGTGTTACTTATAGTGGAGTCTGAAGCATTTTATCTGGCCAAAGAAATAAGCAATTTCACAAGTACATGGATCCCTCACTTTCCGCGATTAATTGTGACCGAGCTCCCCACGCTACCATCGATATCCACGAAGTAGGATCACCCCCCCCCCCAACCACCCCTGACTGACGAATACGTACATGTATATGTGTATATAATATCAGTAAATACATATTCAATGCTATAAATGCTTATAATAACAATTAAACATTAAAAAATAATGCATAATATGTAAATAAAATATAAATACACACACATACAGACGTGCCACGTAGATGCGCATACACACACTCAGATGTGCACCTCACAACAATGTAACTAGTTTTGATGTGAGATTTAGGGTTGTTTTGTTTGTTTAGGGGTTGTTGGGTTTTTTCCCCTAACTTTTTCCCCTATTCTTCCTTAATTTCTTTATTTTTTTAATTCGATGAATATTTAAAAAAAAAAAAAAAAAAAAAAAAAAAAAAGTGACACACTGAAGCCGTATGAATCTAAGCGCGAAGTATCGAGGGATCCTTGTACTGCAAAACCATAGCTTGTATAGGGATGGTGGCTTTCAGTGAGGGCCAAGTCAATTTTCTGAGCGAAATTTTGTGTTGAGCCCTGAAGAGGAATTAACTTCTATTTGAGATGATCCATAACATTCACTGGCAATATAACACATTCAGAAGCTTGTCATTCATTAAGTCACAATCACTGTGGTATTAAAGTAATTCTTTTTTGTCTGATTTTAAACAAGCCTGTTTTGGGATTATTTGCATCAAGCTGTCAAATATACGCTCCATTATACCCATGACACACACCCCCACTTCCAGGCCTCCTGCAGTCACCGTCGAATACAGGTTCTCCAACGGTGCATCCACTTTAACCACAGCCCATGGGCAAATACAACCCTGGGGTGACTGGATGATTAGGAACTACACCCCTGTTTTATAATCGTTGGATGGTTTGTTCCAGACGTGGGGTGTTTAGGCATAAACCTGACAGCTTAATCAAAAGGCCCAGACACATGCTATTGTGCCCAGCTCCAGTCTAGTGTGATTAATGAACAGCCTGGTCACAAAGGAATTGCCATGAGCTTTGATAGAAGACTCACAAAATGTGTGTGTCTGTACATCATACATGATGATTTCCTGTACTTACCAATACATAACATATGAAAACACTAACACTCAGCATTCAATGAATTGTTGAAGTGTGTGTGTCTGTATGGGTCACACATGTTCTTATGAAATCTGTAGTCTGGGTGTGCCTTGTGTCATTGCATTGTGTTTGACTAAGCATTTCTGAAACATACTTATCTTGTGTTTATGGCTTTGAGTCCCATAAAAAGGAAATGTTTGTCACATATTTATAGGCTCCATACGGTCATAAATTGATGGCCTATGTCATTCTACAGCCTATTTAATGACAGTATCATCCTTGTCATGATCATACTTGATGTTTGAATGAGATTTTTTTTTTTTTTTTTTTTTTAATTCATGGCCTCAAAAGAGACATAAAGAGAATATGTTGCAGATCATGTTCACAGTTCATCCGGTCTGACCACTGGAAAATGAATATATGGCCTTGGGACACGACAGCAAGTGATGAATTAACACTTTCGATCGTAACCGCAACTGATAGCTCAAGTCATAATGCAGTGGTCTGACCACAAGTGAAACAAACATATTGATTTATTAATATTCAGTAACAGTTCTGCATCTCTCACAAGAGGATGATGGCAGTGACGGTGCTGTTGCTAAGCTACAGCAGAAGTGATAGCGAGTATCAGGAATTCACACTTAACACAGAGTGCACTTTATACTTATTAGCAGGCAGTTTATGACTTAATTCTCATTTAGGGTCTAAAATGGTGCCATCTGATTGGGCCTCTATCTTGGGATTAAGAAAACATTTTCTTAAGTGGCGAGTTCTTAAATCAAAATAAGGAAGACTCTGCTTTTCATGATGGCTTTGAGCAGGTAGCTCATCATTACCATGCTTTAAATGAACAAGAGAGCGTTATAGCACAGTACATATTCGTGTTGCATGTACTAAAGCCGGAAGTGTGTGCGTGTTGGGGGGGGGGGGGGTGGCGTGCTAAACAGACACTGCTAGTTACACATCATTTGCTTCAAAGCTCACATGATCTCACTTTGTTATGGTTAAAATAGAAAAAAATGACAGATAAAAAAATCTTTGCTTTTTTTTTTTCTGCGATGGCCTTGCAAGCTGTGTAGGGTGTGGCTTGCCCTCACCCAGAGTCGGCTGAGATAGGTACTCGCCTCCACGTGACCCTAGTTAGGATTAAGCGGTTCAGAAAATGAATGAATGATTTTGTTTTTCTTGTGCTTCTGCCTAGTACAGTGATCCCTCGCTACTTCATGCTTTAGTTTCTGCGGCTTCAGTGCATCGATGGTTTTTCAAAAATATTCATCGAAAAATAGGGAAAAGGTTAAGGAAAATGCCACAAAACAAGGCCAATTATGCAACAACCACCCCCCCCCAAAAAAAAAAAAAAAAACCAACCCACAAAACGACTTACATTTTATATTTTATTTACATCTTATGCATTATTTTTGTATGTTTAATTGTTATTATAAGCATTTATAGTGTTGAATGTGTATTTATTTATATTATATACACATACATGTACGTATACATCAGTCAGGGGGGTCGATTCTACTTCGCGGAAATTGGCGGTTGTGGGGGTGGTAGTGGTCCCGATTAACCGTGGAAAGTGAGGGATCCCTGGATATACTTAAGACCTTTTACAGAGTGTTATATTTCTGTGTAGTCTGTACTAAACTCTGAATGAGCAGGCTGGTCAGACACCATTAATTTCACCAGGTTAATTTCTGCTTGTGAAGCAAATGCACTCACCTGACCTGCCTCTCTCACAGTGAAAATAAAGCATAAAAATCTAGTTTTAGTTTATTTTTCTTGTTGTTTTCCATATAGTACAGTAAAACCTCCGCTGACAAACGCTTAAGCTCACGAACTTTTCGCCTCAAGAACATTAAATTTGCGAGCATATAGTCTCTGCTGACAAACTAGTTTTCGGCGGACGAATCAAACCACGCGGTCGAACAGCGCCACGGTGGCGGCCACGAGAAGCTGACGCACGCTCATGGCGTCACAGTTCGTCACCCCCTTTCTTTGAATGCGGAAGTGGTTTGTGTTTGCTAGACATTTTGGACCATATTGAGTGTACTTTTGCTATTATGGGACCGAAAAAGACCCCACCACAGGCGGAGATCATTGAAAAACACGAACGAGGTGTGCGTTTGTGTGACTTAGCGTCCCAGTACCAGTACGCTAAGTCTACCATTGCTCCCATCCTTAAGAACAAGGAAGCTATTAAGGGTGCGTGTGTGGCTAAGGGTGTTTCCAAACAGTAGGCGTTTCCAAACACTCCTTCCAAACAGTAAGTCCCTCCCTCTCTCCTCCTCCCACTCCATTCCATCAAGCCATCAACTACCATCACAAAGGTAAATAAAACGACTTTATTATACAGTACAGTTTATTTCTTTAATTACAATACAATAGCACATTTATTATACATAAAATAAGGTATATTTTTGTGTAGTTTTAAGGCTTATTTAGTAGAAAATTACGTTTTATGGGGACCTGGGAACGGATTATTCTCATTTTAATGGTTTCTTATGGGAAATAAATGTTCGGACTTTTCGCCTTACACACACTTTCTGGGAACCAATTATGTTCGTGAGCAGAGGTATCACTGTATAGACTTATACCTTTAAACAGAGTTGAACAGACACTGCTACACAGTTCTTATGGACCTGCTTAATGTTGCATTCAGTGAACTCGAAGCTCATGCATCTGTTATGATTTGGGATTGAATAAATAAAACGTATTCTTGCAGTGGTAGATTTTTTTATTTTTATTTTTGGCACAAATAATTATTTTGCCTCAAAGTTGTTTCATCTAAAAATAGCTTCTGGCTAATGTAATACTAAATCTACAAGTTTGTCCAGTGTAGTAGTTTTGAGATCCATCACTTTACTGCTTTGAGACACTTGTTTTTATAATAAAATATAAATATACTCTATTACATGACTCGGAGAAAACGACTGAATTGGGAAATTGCTGTCTCAACACTAGACTTGTGGGATGAAATATCCTCTCAACACTATTTCACTGTGAAGATATATGCAGTGAGTCGTCGACTTACGACCTATGCGAGTTACGTCTAATCGACTTTACGACTGCAAAAGTGGTGAAGCATGATTCATGGCAGTGCAGTGCAAGTGTTGCGTACGACAGTTGTTTGCGCTGCCGGCAGTGCCAGCATCTTAAAAGGCCAAGCAGGAGATGATGCAGCTTCACTTTCTAACTGCTCAGAGCGCAGAGCAAATTTATTCATCTACTTTCAATGCCACATCACTGTGGTGCGAAGCAGAGAGCCAATCCTTTCTGTGTGTGGGCGGGTCCGATACCTTGAAACTCTAATTTTAATGGACTCACACGCTGCAGTGTTTGTGACAGGAAGCACGTCGCAAGTTTTGGCAATCAGCTGGTCTGCGGCTTGAAGTTTTTCCATGTCTGTCCATTTGTGTTTGCTTGCCAGCTGTGCTTGGCTTCGTGCAAATGAGCTGATCAAAAACGAGGGAAATTTATCTCTTTACTTAAAAACAACATGCGCAGTCTGTGGCTGTTGTCATAATCCAATAAAATTAGAGTTTGAAGGTATCGGACCCGCCCACACACTGGAGTACAGAAAGGATTGGCTCTCCGCTGCGCGCCGCAGTGACGTGGAAATGAAAATGGATGTATAGATTTAAATGCGTGAGATTTATTCATCTGTTTTTGTTTGGCATGAGTGTATTTGGATGGAAAGTTGACATACGACCAGATTACTTTTACGGCCGGTCTGCCGGAACCAAAAGCGGTCGTAAGTCGACGACTGTCTGTAGTGAGATGCATCTTTCTAATTATATTACCACACCTGCCAGTTATCATGCCTCTGAGTGTCAAAGTTATGACTCAGATTTTTTTTTCCAAGAAATAATCTAATCAACATGTGAATCTGATCTGTGCAGGTATTTTTTAACTCCTCCGGTATTAGACATGTGCTGGAAGCTCCGCCCCCTTCCACTATATCATGCACTCTGTCTCTTTTAGGGTTAATAGTACTATATTTTGAGATCAATAATATAAAAGAAGGTGCTTGGCTAATTAAGGTCATCTAAACAACTTTATTTAACCTGGCTGGGTACAAATGTGTCAGTCAGTTACTGAAGAATGAAGAACATTCCAACAAAACATAGCACCTCAATGGCATTATCATGATCTTGGCAGAGATGAAGTCTTAAATCCTCAAGTCACCCATGCGCAAGGGGTGAGAGCTGATGACTGTAAGGACCATAATATATGATTTACATCATTTTTCTATTAAATAAATGGTTCACTAAATCTTCATGTCCCGTTACTGGAGCACATGTGAGTACATGATCATTATAAAATTGTTTTTACTATGTGGCAGTAAATTGAAAGCTACCTTGTCTAACTCTGCCCCTGCTGTTATGTTCTGACGGTTAACATGCAGGCTGCATCGAAACTAGATGAATGCCAGTTTCAGTCTCAGTAGTTGCCCTTTAAAGGCACCTTTATGGTTCTCCCCCTCTCTGCTGCTGCTTTAACCAGCTCTCCTACCCCACCTTTTTGCAGCCGGTTCAGCACATGCATTTGTGGCTCATCCCTGATTAGCCTCACTCTCCCCGGCTTACCTTGTGCTGATTGAAAAGGCTGCAGGCTAGACACATACTCTGCCTCCAAGCTCGTTTTTGAAGCTCAAAGCATCCACCAATGCAAAATTTTTAACTGGTTTCACCAGTTTGTTAAAGTCACAAGTGATTATGTGTGGTTTATGGGATTATTCTTTTTTCCCTTGAATTTACTTTTTCAGATACATTGGCCTTAAGTCCAACAACATTCCATTCCATTGCCATGTAGAAGGACTATTTCATGATAATCAAAGGGGGGGAAGAAAGCTCCTGTTATCTTAATAATATACAGTTGCCAGGTCTGCACTATAAACAAACCAACCGGTCTCAATACTAATACAGGGATCCCTCGCTACGTCGCACTTCAATTCATGCAGCTTCAGTGCATTGAGGTTTTTTTTTTTTAATATTCATCAAAGAAAAAATACGGAAATTAAGGAAGAATAGAGGAAAAAGGTTGGAAAAATGCCACAAAAACAAGGCCAATTATCCACAAAAAAAAAAACCCTATACCAACAACAAGAAACAACCCAAAACCTCCCATCAAAACTAGTTACATTTTTGTGAAGTGCGCATCTGAGTGCGTGCGTGCACACGTCTATGCGTGTGTATTTATATTTTGTTTACATCTTATGCATTATTTTGTAATGTTTGTTATTATAAGCATTTATAACATTGAATATGTACTTATTGATATTAGATACACACATACATGTACTGTACATACATGTCAGTCGGGGGGGGGGGGGTATCCTACTTTGCGTAATTCGGTGGTCGCTGGGGGATCTCGGTCCCAATTAACCATGGAAAGTGAGGGATCCCTGTGTTCAGTACTAAACCATTACTAACAATAGCCTTTCCAATCATTATCATTCAACACCCTGGAAGTGCAATAAACAAACGCAACACAAAGTAGTCATGATACACAACTGAATTGACTTCTCAAGAGCAGAAATTATTATTCGCTTACTTGTTTACCAAGCTTCTTGCTCCCACTAGGGTTGAGGGAAGGCTGGAGCCTCTCTCAGATGACACTGGATTGATACTGAGCAGTTTACTAGACCACTGGATGGCAACACACACAATTCACACTCGTGCTAAAGGCAATCTGGAACAGCCAATTAACATAATTTGCATATCTATGGACTGTGGGAAGAGTAGCTGAAGGAAACCGAGGCAAGCTCTGAAAGAACATGCAAACTTGACACAGAAACACATGAGCGCGGGACTTGACCCCAGGACCTTCTTGCTGTGAGGTGGATGCGCTACCACTATACCACAGAAGCACCCAGTTTGTGTATAGCTGTACAGCTGCATTATAACATCTCAGTGATGTTGGGTATAAATAACTGTAGTATTTAATTTCAGAGATTAAAGTATGTGTGACTAAATGTTTTTTGAAGTACACACAGCAGTGCTGCGGTAATAGTGACATGACTTTGTGCAGTTCCTGAGCTTGGTGAGAGGGCAAAGGCTAGTTTTTTTCAGAGGGATTATGTGGAAATGATGCTGTCAAATTATGTTGGATGTAAAAATTTGTAATTGTGTTGATGTGACGCTAGTCAATCAAGTGAAAACAATGTACAGTGATCCCTCACTACTTCAGTTCCTGCATCATGGGTTTTTCAAAAAATTCATCAAAAAATAAAGAAATTAAGGAAAAATAGGGGGAAAGTTAAGGAAAATGCCACAAAACACGGCCAATTATGCAAAAAAAAAGAAAAAAAAAAACGCAACCCAAACCCCCCCCCCAAAAAACTACAGTTTTCCCTCTTCATATATATATATATATATATATATATATGAAAATACGAAAAATCCAGTTTACGAAAAACATTTTCCTACATTTTTTCCTCTATACGAAACAAATTCTTACAAAAAGTGCCATTCAAATAATAGGTGGGGAAAAAATTGTGACCTGTTAATGTTGGATGCATTTTGATCCATAGTGCGTGAGAGAGAGTAAGGTAAAGTGATGTCTGCACCTCCACCTAAATTTAGACTTGCTGTTCCATTGACTATATGTCTCAACATCCCGCCCCGCTGGCCTTCCATTGGCTAGGAGGGATGACGCAGCTCCCTCCCATTGACTATCTCTCAACATCTCGCCCTGCTGGCCTCCCAGTGGCTCGGAGGGATGACGCTGTCATTCCAATTTTGTTTGTTTGTGTGTCATTTCAACTGTATTTCATGGCTCACGCTTTTAACCTTGCATAAACATTTGTAAGATTATAACTCTGCTAAGAAGACATGGTCAACACATGCGCGCGCACACACACACACACACACACACACACACACACACACACACACATATATATATATACACATGCGCGTGTGATTCCCAGTGAAAGTGATTCCCTGTGCCATGGTCAACACGAAGTAAGTACCTTAAAATGTGTGCTTTTATCATTTTTAAAGGTTAGTCTTGGGAGCCTTGGAACGAATCGCTATTTACGAAAAATCCAGATTCCGAAAAAGGCGCTGGAACGAATTAATTTCGAGGGCCGACTGTACTTACATTTTTGTGTGAGGTGCGCATCTGTATGTGTGTGTATTTATATTTTATTTACACCTATTGCATTATTTTTGAATGTTTGTTATTATAAGCATTTATAACATTGAGTATGTATTTCTTCTTCTTTTCCTTTCTTTTCCTTTCGGCTGTTCCCTTCAGGGGTCGCCACAGCAAATGATCTGCCTCCATCTCTCCCTATCCTCTGCATCTTCTACTCTTACTCCAACGACCTTCATGTCCGCCTTCACTGCATCCATAAATCTTCTCTTTGGTCTTCCTCTGGGCCTTTTGCCTGGTAGTTCCAACCTCAGCATCCTACGACCAATATACTCACTATCCCTCCTCTGTACATGTCCAAACCATCTCAATCTAGCCTCTCTGACTTTGTCTCCAAAACATCTAACATGTGCTGTCCCTCTGATGTACTCATTTCTGATCCTATCCATCCTCGTTACTCCCAAAGAGAACCTCAACATTTTCATCTCTGCTACCTCCAACTCTGACTCCTGTCTTTTCCCCAGGGCCACTGTCTCTAAACCATACAACATTGCTGGCCTCATCACCGTCTTGTACACTTTTCCCTTCATTCTTGCCGATACTCTCCTATCACACATCACAATCGGACACTTTTCTCCATCCATTCCAACCTGCCTGCACGCGCTTCTTCACCTCTTTTCCACACTCTCCATTGCTCTGGATTGTTGAGCCTAAGTACTTAAAATCCTCCACCTTCTTTATCTCTGCCCCCTGTAACCTCAAAGTTCCTCTTGGGTCCTTGTCGTTCACACACATGTATTCTGTCTTACTAAGACTAACCTTCAATCCCCTCCTTTCCAGGGCATACCTCCACCTCTCTAGATTTTCCTCCACTTGGTCTCTGCTCTCACTACAGATCACAATGTCATCTGCAAACATCATAGTCCATGGAGATTCTTGTCTAACCTCATCTGTTAGCCTGTCCATCACCATAGCAAACAAGAAGGGGCTGAGAGCTGACCCTTGATGTAGTCCCACCTCCACCTTGAACTCTTCTGTCACACCGACAGCACACCTCACCACTGTCTTACATCTATCATACATGTCCTGCACCACTCTAACATACTTCTCTGTCACTCCAGACTTCCTCATACAATACCACAGTTCTTCTCTCGGCACCCTGTCATATGCTTTCTCCAGATCCACAAAGGCACAATGCAGCTCCTTCTGACCTTCTCTGTACTTCTCTATTAACATCCTCAAAGCAAACACTGCATCTGTGGTGCTCTTTCTTGGCATGAAACCAAACTGTTGTTCACAAATGCTGACCTCTGCCCTTAGTCTTGCTTCCACTATTCTTTCCCATAGCTTCATTGTATGGCTCATCAACTTTATCCCTCTGTAGTTGCCACAACTCTGTACATCGCCCTTGTTCTTAAAAATGGGCACAAGCACACTTCTCCTCCATTCCTCTGGCATCTGCTCACTTTCTAAGACCTTGTTGAATATTCTTGTCAGAAAATCTACTGCTACCTCCCCTAGACACTTCCATACCTCAACTGGTATGTCATCAGGGCCAACTGCCTTTCCACTCTTCATCCTCTTCAATGCCCTCCTCACTTCTCCCTTACTAATCTTTGCTACTTCCTGCTCCTCAACAGTCACCCCTTCTACTCTTTTTTTCTCTCTCATTTTCCTCATTCATCAGCTCTTCAAAGTACTCTTTCCATCTTCCCAGCACACTTCTGTCATCAGTCAATACATTTCCCTCTCTGTCCTTTATCACTCTAACTTGCTGCACGTCTTTCCCATCTCTATTTCTCTGCTGTGCTAACCTGTATAGATCATTTTCTCCCTCCTTACTGTTCAACCTATCATACAAGTCATCATACGCCCTCTGTTTGGCCTTTGACACTGCTACCTTCGCCTTACGCTGTGTCTCCCTGTACTCCTGTTTACTCTCTTCGGTCCTCTCAATGTCCCACTTCTTCTTGGCTAACCTCTTCTTTTGTACACACTCCTGCACTTCCTCATTCCACCACCAAGTTTCCTTATCTACTTTCCTTCCAGAGGACACACCAAATACTCTCCTACCGGTCTCCCTGATCACATTGGCTGTGGTTGTCCAGTCCTCTGGAAGCACTTCCTGACTACCCAAAGCCTGTTTCAACTCCTCCTTGAAGACAACACGACACTCTTCCTTTTTCAGCTTCCACCACTTTGTCTTCTGCTCTACCTTTGCCTTTTCACCTTTCTCACCATCAGTGTCATCCTGCACACCACCATCCTATGCTGTTTGGCAACACTCTCACCCACTACTACTTTGCAGTCACTGACTTCCTTCAAATTACCTCGCCTACACAAGATGTAGTCTACCTGTGTGCTCTTACCTCCGCTTTCATAAGTCACCCTATGCTTCTGTTTCTTCTGGAAGAAAGTATTCACCACAGCCATTTCCATCCTTTTTGCAAAATCGATCAACATCTGTCCTTCTGTGTTCCTGTCCTGGATCCCAAACCTGCCCATCACTTCCTCGTCCCCTCTGTTGCCTGCACCAACATGTCCATTGAAGTCTGCTACAATGACCACTCTTTCACCTCTGGGGGTACTCTGCATCACTTCATCTAACTCACTCCAGAATCTCTCCTTCTCTTCTAGCTTACATCCTGCCTGTGGGGCATAAGCACTAACAACATTGACTATCACGCCTTCAATTTCTAACTTGAGACTCATCACTCTGTCTGACACTCTTTTCACTTCTAGAACATTCCTGACAAACCCCTCCTTCAAGATGACTCCTACTCCATTTCTCTTCCCATCCACACCATTATAAAACAGTTTAAACCCTGCTCCTAAGCTTTTAGCCTTTCTACCTTTCCACCTTGTCTCCTGAACACACAGTATGTCCACCTTCCTCCTCTGCATCATGTCAGCCAGCTCCCTATCTTTTCCTTGCATAGTTCCAACATTCAAAGTCCCTACTCTCAGTCCGAGGCTCACGCATTTCCTCTTCTCTCTCTGCCTACGGACACGCCTCCCGCCTCTCCTTCTTCGACGTCTTCTGTATGTGTGTGTATTTATATTTTATTTACACCTATTGCATTATTTTTGAATGTTTGTTATTATAAGCATTTATAACATTGAGTATGTATTTATAGATAGTATATACACATATATGTTTACGTCAGGCAGGGGGGGTCGATACTACTTCGTGGAAATCATGGGGGGGGGGGGGTCTCGGTCCCCATTAACTGCGGAAAGTGAGGGATTCCTGTATATATTTCTATTGAATATATTCTATTTTCTTTTTAAAGTTAAGGATTTGCCAAGTTATTCAAGTTAGAAGTTGCAAATTCTGAGTTGCAAGTAGACAAATTCACACTAAACTGAAAGTTATATACTACATGTCTTTTGTAGAACCATTATGAAATTGTACTGCGTGTTTCTAATCTTTCTGAAATTGGCCCCTATAGAATTTGGGCTCACGTAAATTCTTCTAATTTAACTAGCAGCATGGTGACACAACACTCCTCAAAAACTTTGCTGATTTAAGAACAGCAGCAGCTTGACAGCTGTTTAAAATCAACCCAATCCCACAGGAATAACAGAAGCATTCACACAACAGAAAAGGGGAAATTGTGCTTTGTGCTCTAAAGTGTGGTTGAATTTGGAGCGTGAGATAAAATGTGGGTAAAACATGCTTATACAATATTTATCTCCTGGAACCACGTCAATGGGACAGCACTTCCGTACAACTGGAAATTCATGAACTGTCCTTATGTCTGACTCGATGGGTTTTTATCAGTATGCCTGCAGTTCATCCCTGTGTTGAATCCAGTTGAGTGGCTCTGGAATAGGTTCTCTCTGTGCTCTGCACCTGGTAAACTGCTATGATGAGCACAGTAATTACAGACCTTTTGCATGACATACAGATGCACAAGTCAAGGGTTTATACAGAAAAGTACTTGAATCTGCTCTCTAAGTTTCAGTTCCTGAAAAAGGATTGCTTATGACGGAGGAAAAAGGACCGTTTATGCAGTTTTTTGGGGCTACAGTCAGGGGACTTCTGATAAAATGTCATCATATGATGATTGTATTTGGAAATTCATCTTTCCTTGTAAAGTGGTTTAAAAGGGAAACTATTGTATATCCACCCACATGCACACACTCCACCAGCCTTGTAAGCAGCATTAGAGATCAACTCCTGCTGCTTGCCTGCATGTGTCTCTGGTAAATCCCACTTATCAAAAATTGTGTGTGTGTGTGTGTGTGTGTGTGTGTGCGCGCGTGTGTGCGTGCGCGTGCGTGTGTGCGCGCGCGCTCGCTCCACCACACCACAGTTTCCTTGGTTACTCCAGAGCTATTGCATAATACGCATGGCTTTGGCGTGCAGATTAGCCTGCTCAGGATCTGCTCTCCCTGAACCGTCCTCCCACACTCATTTTCTGTTAATAAATCAAAATGGCTCATGCATCAACATTACTTTAGAGTGGGCATACCCATGGTGACCTCTATATGAGACCTGAGGTCGTTATTTGAAGGAGATGACGTGATCCCAAACAATTTAATTTGAGAATGAGAAATTATGATTTGAGATTTGTTTTGTGATCCTCAGGTATATAATGATGTTTAATGAGTTATTTAATACTTAGGGTATGATCTTTGTGTGTAAACAGCCTCAATCTGGGTTCACATCTTTCGTGTTTGCTGGATTCTTCCTCAGACATTGTTTTAAGTCATCTGATTTTACAGTTCCGCAATTTCTACGCAGTTGTTTATTGTACATGTGGGTTTTCTTTAAATAGTCACAAATTGTTCAGGGATTCAAGCAGTCAGACTTTTTTGGGTTTGCCCCATTAATAACTAAAGCATTGTTTCTCCTAATTCTCACCTGGCCTTATTATCAGCCGTTTATGAATCCATAAAAGTAGGACTGTTTTTCTGAAGTCCAGCAATTGAATTGGTACATAGCATGGACAATACAGTCCAAGTGTACAGCTAGAAGGGAAGGTGAAGATCTGCTCTGATGTCCTGTCAGTGCAGAAAGGCTTGAATTGTTATGCGTGCTTAAATAACACTTGTTTCTGAAGGCAAGAGGGCAAGAGTCACTGACTAGTTGGCTTTTGAACATCCAGAGTATTTAATTCGATGACATTTTTATTTTTATGGTTTGTTTCTTATATTCTTACATAACGACATTTACAGTATTTGATCCAGAGTGACTTAGATTTTTATCCAATTCATACAACTGATCAGATGTGGTAATGGGCCATGCTCAAAGGCCCAACAGTGGCAGCTTGGTGGTACTGGGGTTTGAGGCAGCAACCTTCTTATTAGTAACCCAAAGCCTTCAAAACTGAGTCACCACTGCCCAGGCAAACACACACTGGTGAATTCCAGGCGTTTGTGCAAGCAGGTACAGAGCACATGTAAGAGGTTTTGGAGACAAAGTCAGAGAGACTAGATTGAGATGGTTTGGACATGTACCGAGCAGGGATAGTGAATATATTGGTAGTAGGATGCCGAGATTGGAACTATCAGGCAGAGGGCCTAGAGAAAGACTAAAGAAGAGATTTATGGATGTGGTGAAGGAGGACATGAAGGTAGTTGGTGTAAGAGAAGATGCCTAGGATAGGGTGAGATGGAGGCAGATGATTCGCTGTGGTGACCCCTGAAGTGAACAGCCGAAAGGAAAAGAAGTGCAAGCAGGAACAGAGAGCTGTATAATGGTGTCTTTTTGACTTTATTTAAGAGTGTAAGAATATACACTGTGGGAACATAAAGAAAGGCAACCTATGAGATGTGAGACGTGCATAATTTATATTTACATAAATTTAGCATAAAGCCAGGCCAAGTGAGCTCTGTGCTTCAAGTCCAGCTGAGTGCTGTGGAGCTAACAGTGTTTTCAACCCCTTACTCTTTCAACTGACATCAGATAAGTAGAAAATATTTTGAAGATAATAAAATAGTTGTAGAATTTGGCTTTTGTATGTTACGGAGAATTGATCAGTATAGGAGCAGAGTGGGAACGCGTACCTATGCTTCTTGATCAAATTATTCAGCCAATCATGCATGGATTAGCATAATCTATAAAATCCTACAGATAGAGGTCAAAAACCTCAGTTGCATTTACATGTATGGAATTTAATGGATACTCTTATCCAGAATGACTTTTAATTCATTAATACAACTGAGAAATTGAGGATTAAGGGCCCAGCAGTAGCAGCTTGGTGGTGCTGGGGCTCAAACTGCCAACCCTCTGATCAGTAACCCCAGAAACTTATCCACTAAGCCACCACTGTCCAGTTAATATAAAACACCAAAATATGTGGGTTTTTTTTATTATTATTCTTCTTCTTATTATTATTATCATCATCATTATTAAAATGTATTATAGTCGGCCCTCTACTTACAAAAGCCTCTGAATATGAAAAATCCATCTTACGAAAACATTTTCCTAAATTTTCGTCCTCTGTACACGAAACAACCTCTTCTTAAATTCAAAAAATGTGCGAGTTGCTGTTTCATTGGCTGTCTCCCAACATCCCGCCCCGCTGGATTCCCATTGGCTAGGAGAGATGTATCACCGGAGCCAGAGTTTGGTCCGTATTGGTAACAGCAGGTCGGATTCATTTCCAGTGGGAGTTGGAGTCTGCCAAGGCTGTCCTTTGTCACCGATTCTGTTCATAATTTTTATGGACAGAATTTCTAGGCGCAGTCAAGGTGATGAGGGGTTCTGGTTTGGTGGCCATCGGATATCGTCTCTGCTTTTTGTGGATGATGTTGTCCTTTTGGCTTCATCAAGTCGGGCCCTCCAGCTCTCATTGGAGCGATTCGCAGCTGAGTGCGAAGCAGCCGGGATGAAGATCAGTACCTCCAAGTCCGAGGCCATGGTTCTCAGTCGGACAATGGTGGAATGCACCCTCCGGGTCGGGAATGAGGTCCTGCCCCAAGTGGAGGAGTTTAAGTATCTTGGGGTCTTGTTTACGAGTGAGCGAAGGATGGAGCGATAGATCGACAGACGGATCGCTGCAGCCTCTGCTGTTAAGCGGTGCCTGTACCGGTCCGTCGTGGTGAAGAAGGAGCTGAGCCGCAAGGCAAAGCTCTCAATTTACCAGTCGATCCGAAAGAACAAGATCACGGATACAAGCGGCTGAAATGAGCTTCCTTCGCCGGGTGGCGGGGTTCTCCCTTGGAGATAAGGAGAGAAGCTCCGCCATCCGGGGAGAGCTCGGAGTAGATCCGCTGCTCCTCCGCATTGAGAGGGGCCAGTTGAGGTGGCTCGGGCATCTGGTCAGAATGCCCCCGGACGCCTCCCTGGTGTGGTGTTTCGGGCATGTCCAACCGGGAAGAGACCCCGGGGTCGACCTAGAACACGCTGGAGGGACTATGTCTGGGACCGGCTATGTCGGCTTGTCTGGGACCGCCTCGGTCCCCCCCCGGGAGAGTTGGAGGAAGTGACTCGGGAGAGGGACGTCTGGACCTCTTTGCTTAGGTTGCTGCCCCCGCGACCGACCCTGGACTAAGCAGAAGATGATGATGATGATGATGATGATGCAATGCAAGATTGCCTTGGTGACTGTTACCCTCAGTATTGGACATGGATCACTTGGGAACCAATGGCACTTGTCCATAGTGTCACATTCATGGCATTTCTGAAATTTTATCCCGTGTTGTATCGAAAGATGTTTTAATGCAGGGGTCTCCAATTTTATCCACAAAGGGCCAGTGTTGGTTTCAGGTTTTCACTTCAACCTAACAGTGGCCACACCTTCCACCTGTTTCCACCAATCACTGATCATCAAAAGAAAAGAAAAAAAAAATAGATTGTGCATTACTGTTTCAATTCTGAAGTGGAGCCATCTTGGTGAGATCACCCTGCTTTAAGACTTAAAGTAAGGTGATCTCACCAAGATGGCCCCACTCCAGAGTTGAAACATGGATGTGGAATCTAGTTTTGTTTTTGTTTTTTTGTTTTTTTGGGTTGTTTTTTTTTGATGACTGGTGATTGAAACAGGTGGAAGGTGTGGCTACTGTTTGGTTGAAGTAAAAAAGCCTGCACCCACACCGGCCCTTTGTGGATAAGATTAAAGACCCCTGTTTTAATGTATTGCGGGTTTTTTCATCCTGATCGAAGTGACCATTTTACCAGGATTGAAATTAGCACCACTGTCAGTTTTTTTAATGCACTGAAACCACAGTTTGGACCACTTCTGCCTGATCAACATTTTTTTGAGCACTGTAGGCATAATTTTTGCAATTCAAAAAAAAACATACAAGCATTGATTTAATTGATTGAAGCATTAACCTCAGAGCCAAACGATTTCAATAGATCAAACCGTTGGAACCAGTTTAAACTTAATTAAATTAGTTTTTGCTTGTTCATCCCTCGAAAGGACAGCTACATTAACTGAAATACACTCTATACAACAGAGGTCAGCAGAAACACGGAATGAACAGTATGTGGCATATGCTTTTCAATAGCATGCAAAATGCCAAAAAGACAACGATAAGGTGTAAGAGAGTATGTTGGGATTTATTCTTGGGGCGCTGGAAAGGCAGAGGAATAAGAGTAACATGATAGAAGTTGTAAAACACCAGGATAAGCTTTAAGGCAAAACAACTTAAAAAGAGTATGCAAAACCAGTGCTCTTTAAGGTACAAGATACTTTGACTACTAGAAAACCAAAGACGAGCAGAGAGACAGTTAGCTTGCCTGCCTCATGAACAATTAACAGGCCAAAAACTTGACAGCCAATGAAATCCAACTTGTATTTGGAACTTCATGGAAAACGTAAATGTTTAACATACACCTACAATTAAAATTCATGTAAGTGAATGAACAGTATAAAGGAGTTAGATACAGGAATGAACAAAAACAGAACTTCAAGCTAATAAAATGCAACTTGGCATATAAAGCATATCTAGATGAACAGCGTGAATATTGATCCAGACTTGAAGCTGTGCACAAAGGCTCAGCATTGCATGGAAATGTAAAAAAATATGAAGGATAGCTGAACATGGCCTAAGATCTTGAAGTCACAGAATTGTTCAGTAACTTTATAATTCTATGGTTTTTGGTACTCCTGTAATATCCTGATCGAATAATAAGGTTATATCTACAATCTTTGAGTTCTTTAGTTTGTTCTTTAGGAACCTTCTAATAGGCTCTATACCGAAACTTGAAGCAACCTGGCTTGTACTGCCCAAAATGTTCCAAGTAGTAACTTGCCTCTTTCTAAATCTAAGACTGTGAACTCTTCAATATACCGTATTTTCAGGACTATACGTTGCTCCGGAGTACAAGTCGCATTGGCCAAAAAATGCATAATAAAGAAGAAAAAAAAACATATAAGTCGCACTGGACTACAAGTCATAAAACTCATGGAAACTGGCTAACTTGGCTTGGAAATCTGCTGGCAGTTTTTGTGACATTGTGGTCCTCGGACTGATAGAGAGGGCGGTTGCGTTGCATGAAGCGGTAACATGAAGAAAGTCCTCACACAGTCATTTATATTCATCTCCTTGACAACAAGCTGGACGTGGAGACGCAACTGCACTGTTGACAAACTTCTCACTGATGCCCATTGCTCAAGCACCCATGATCGAACTCATTACTCGAGCTGTGACCATCTAGTTTTTAGCCCGCGATTTAATGTTTCTTCATTGCAGTAATAACAATCTCCGCTTTTCTGCCCTCTTGTTTCCTTCTTGCGGTTATGAGTGTAAAAATAAACATGTGAAATTATGTTCGTTATTATTATGGCGAACAGAGTTATATGTCATAATTTCACTACCTGGACGTGGAGACACAACTGCACTGTTGACAAGCCCCTCCCTGCAGCACATTACTCAAGCACCCATGTGTGAGCTCGTTCCTCTAGCTGTGGCCATCTCGCTTTTAGCCCGCAATTAGCATTTTTTTGTTTTCTTCATTGCAATAATAATAATAATAATCTTCAGTTTTCGTTCTCTCCAAACTCTCTTTCTGCTGCTCGATTACCATTTTCTGCTGCATATTTCACTACGTGCAGCTTGTAATCCGCAGAATAGTATTTTCTTTTTTGGGGCCATTTCTTCAGTGGTGGATGAGCAGGTACTGGCACCCAATTCTAGAGTGCCCTCTTATGGTTGTGAGTGTAAAAATAACAAACGTGAAATTATGGTGAACACAAATATATGTAATTTCACATTTAAGTCACTCTGGAGTACAAGTCGCACCTTCAGCCCAAGTATGAAAAAAGTGCGACTTAAAGTCCAAAAACTATGTTACCTTTCTTCTGTTTTCACCAAGTATAACCACCCCATACACATACTATTACAATGAATACAGAAGAAAGGTAACATATTTTTATGCGTGAGCACAGGTACTCTGAGAAGTGGGCTGCCGCACACATTGGGGTTCCCAGAGAGCAGTTGAGGGTTATTTACTTTGCTCAAAGCCACTTCAGCCATGAAGGTGATGTCTGATGGAGATATGGGCGTCTATGCTGTACCGTGCTTGGTTGGTAAATATTCCCAAACTGTCTAGTTGGTGAACTTTATCATCGGAGAAAAAAACAATCAGAGCGAACAGTAATCATTAATGTCGGGGGGGGGGGGACGTACATTTTTTGGTGTATTGATTTCTTCGTTTCCTTTCGGCTTTTTCCCTTTCTCATGGGTCGCCACAGCGAATCATCTGATTGGCATGTTTGATTTGGCATAGGTTTTTACGTCGGATGCCCTTCCTGACACAACCCTTTTAACAAGGGACAGAAACACGCTGAAGGCTATGCAGCTACTCTTTATGAAAGTCAGCAATGGTATTTCACATGTACCTCTCACCACAGAGAGTGAGAGACATTGCTGGCCTTTAATAACCCAGTTAGCTGCACAGGGGGACAGTGACAACCTTGTGGAGAGTGAGACTCGAACTCCTAACCTTAGGATCAGCGATCCAGCGCCCTTTACCACCAGGCCACCACTGACACTTTTTGGTGTATTGGCTTATTCTAGCAAAATTGTATTTAACTGGAGAAAAGAAAGTTTGCTACTATTCCACTCATCATATTACGCCTAAACCTTCCTTAATAAAATAAACTTGCTTTCTAGATCGACTGAATGTTGTACATTCAAACTGTTTGTATTTGGATAGTTATGGCAGACAAAATGAACGAAGATTGGTTTGGGACTATGAAGTAACTTGGTCTGTTCTAAATAAAAAGATGTGGCTCTTACTGAATTAATATGGGGGGGGGGGGTTTCCCATGAGTTTTACAAAATAAGCGTTTAAAGAGCTTATTTTAACACTGATGAGCATAAAAAGCACAAAACTAGTAATTTCATGCCATAGATTACTAGCTGTGTGCTGAACTGCAGGGGTTAGCAGGTTTTCCCGGAAATGGTGTCAACGCATTGGGCAGAGTTGAAGTCTCTTCAGGAGACAGGGAAATTGCATTTTAATGACTCTGAGGATGAGAATGCTGCCAGAAATGTGCGTGAAAGTCGGTACAAAATGGCTTACGCAGCTAACATTTTTTGCCAGCTTAACTTCTCTATTGTCAGTTGGTTTAGGAACTAAAAGAAATGGTTTCTGTGCTTGTTGTTTGTGCGGCTCAGGCTGGTAATGTGCTGGCAAAATGCTGCACGGGTCCGTCACGTAGTCCACCAGTCCAACGACTTGCATCACTACCAAGCTGTAACAGTATTTTTTGTACTTTTGAAGTGACCTTGTCTGTCAGTATCATTATCATTGAAAAATACAGAAGAGCAGAGTTAAAGAAGTTCAGCGCTCTTCATGGAATTCAGATGAGGCAGCTTAATGTCAAATATGTGGCTTTTTCCAAATCTAGTATTTTATAGGGGTGAATGTGTTCAGGTCACAGGGTTAAGTGGATGTACAATTCAAGTATACATTTTTCATATACTCTAATGGATGACTCATGGGGAGGTGGTGGAATTATACATGAGGTCAACATTAATGCAGAAATTATGCTTTAAAATAGAATTAATGCTTTAAAATATAATTATTCTAAAGCATGTCGGTGATTATATTTCATGATGATGTGTAAAGTTAGTCAGCTGGGGCAGGCAAACTGCTGAGTGTTCTCTCAGCAATTCGTATTAAATGGGAAAAGTTTTATTAATGGCTCTGAGGCATTTATCTGGAATATGTACTTGGATAGATTATGAAAGAAACTGTACAAGTATTTCAAAATTTTAAACTTCAAATCTTTATATAGTGCTAAACACATGATTTAGACCAGTGGTCCCCAACCTTTTTATCACCGCGGACCAGTCAACGCTTGACAATTTTACCGCGGCCCCGGGGTATATATATATGTTTATATTGTAAATATAATACCCCACCCTTGCCCAGAGTCAGCTGAGATGTACGCCAGCCTCCATAATCAGGATTAAGCGTTACATTTTTAATCGAGCTCGAACTCTTCTTTTAAAAAAAAAAAAAAAAAAAAAACAGGTGATGGTGCACCAGCTGGGAGAATGAAGGCTCAGGCTCAGTCTCACCCGAAATCCCCACTATTGTTTGAAACATGTCCAACTCACCTCTGGTCATGTGCCGTCTACTTGTGGGTTACATTTTAGCACTCACTGACCGACATGTAAGCGAGAGAATCTGGTCATTTTTCAAAATAAAAGTTTTTTCAAAAATAAAAGATCGTTCAGACTCGGATAATAAATAAAACAGAAATACATAATTATTTCTTGTGTGGCCCGGTACCAATTGATCCATGGACCGGTACCGGTCCGTGGCCCGGGGGTTGGAGACCACTGTTTTAGACCACTTGTCATGAATGAAATAAATAAATATTTTTTATGGATTTTTAGCCATTTACAGTTCATCTTTTAATAAAATTTAATAAATGTAAGATTTTAAGTTCAACAGAAAGCTGAGTATATGCCACGACCTGCTCTAACCTTTATTATATCGAGCGTTTTTGAATGCATTGTGTTTGTAAGCAGTACTTTTCCAGTTTCAGATTCAGAGTTTTGTAGTTGTGAAATCCTGACCACATCCCTGCATAGACACAACAATTGGTGGGAATATTACCCTACCCCAAGTCCCAGCAATCATTTGATTTTGGAACGCTCACTGAATGGTCGAGGTCATAGTAAGGTAACACTGTTTTGGGGATAGAGCACTTGTAACTTTGAATTGAGTGCTAATAATGACATTACGATGGAAGAGTAACAGGAAACCATATACAGTAGGCCCCCATTTTTTGCGATGGTTCAGTTCTGGCCCTTCCAGCGAATCAAGAAAATCCGTGAGTTATTGACGCCGTTTTAAAGCCTTATGTGTGATATTACATGCGCTAAAATATGCTTCTTAAACGCATTCTATAGACAGTCTTACTCATTAATACAGTAATAATGCAGTAAAATGTAGTAATGATTAAGTAAAAACTTTTCAATTTTGTACTGTGATAATATTTATTAATGAATAAAGCACTTGGGCTTCTTACCAGAAGCTAGAGAAGATGCAGGGTGTTTGAATGACATCATAGGGCTTAAATAATTAAAAACGGACTAAAAAATTACCGCGCAATTCTAGCAAAATTTGAATCACGTGCCAGTTACTTCTGGGTTTGTCACCAATCCCCATGAGCGCTGAACTGTGAATGACCAAGGGCCGAATGTATGGACTACCAAAAGAGACAGTTACCCATCTGTTTTATAAATAATTTATATTTAAATGTGGTCACTTTGCTGCGCATATCATAAGACAAGTGTGTCGGTAATTAAAACCAGAACCCATATAGAGCCAATTTTCTGCATTATCCATGTTGCCTGGTGGAGGTATCATGTACTTTGAGTGCCCTTCTAGTTTGTAACTGTTTCCATTGACTGTCTTTGGATGAAGCCTTCCTGCAATTAGTTTATTTCAAGTTAATTCTGATTGCTGTTTCTTGTGCAGATATGTAAATAAATGTTCTAAATCATTGTCTTTCTGATGTAAATCAATCTAGTCCCATTCTCTTCACCATGCTTGTGATGTTGTAATGTGTGTTTCTATTGTTGAGATTTTTTCTGATTCCCACTCCAATCACAAAGCTTCTTAAGGGTTCAGTAGTAAATGCGCCAATTAAGATTCAAATCTCCTTAACGTGTAGTGCTGCATGGCAAATCTGTAACTGGACTAATATAAGCTAATATTCCTGGTGACAATATATTTCCATCTCCATTTGTCACCTATATTCATTCATGACGTGCTAGCAGATCAGGGATGATGTGATATGTCAGTAGTGTGATGGGAGCAGATATAGGTGGGGGTACTTGTAGTTAGCCAATTCATACGCAGGAGAGAACACGCTTGTTGTGCACTAGGTACATGTGAGGTCACCCTCCTCTGTATTTACTCAGCCGTCTGAACAGCACATAGTTTTGCTGATAATGCAGCAATTTTATTTACCATTTTCAGTACAGCATGGATGATTTTGACATATGGTAGATGCAAGAGTTCACACACAGAGTAAATTACGACCCAGTTCAATTTTACAGACTTTCCGGTTAACACATTTGGGTGTATGGTAAACGGTTAGGAAAAATCGGTTACCACCCATTGCCCAGATCAAACCCAAATCCTTGACCAGATGAGAGTACATGTGAGGAATTACAAATTGAATACAAATAATGTTTGGTTTATATGGACTTACTCTATTCAATAAACTTATATTAAACTGCATATGCAATTGGTTATCTTTCAAAACAATGTTTAACACAAGTAGGAGAACCTGTACAGACGAAAATTACGTATTACGTTCGTTTTACATTTTATCGATTTTACGTTTTGTTTTTTCAAAAATTGTCAAATTTTGAGTTTAGCGTGCTCTCTGTAGTACGAGACGTACCTATATAGTACACTGACGTAATGACGTAATGATGCTGCGTCCATTGTTTACAAATGACAGACTGAACGTGCCCCTGCTTCTTTCCAGTTCATTGCGTGTTACTCTTGTGATAAGACGTTGTCTCTGTGATCTTTGTGTTTGCACTGTTTTGCGGACTTTTGTAACCCTAAGCAAATATGATTGGTCAGAAGCGTAAGCGTACTAGCATGGGTGCAAGTTTTCCGGCATATGCCGGAATTTCCAGTTTTCCCAAGACTGAATTAACTATCTGTTCGGATCGGCGCAATCTACCGTGCATACTTACTTAAGCAAAGAGAGTTGTAAAATGAATGAAAACCCGAATCCAGAAAAGAAAGAGAACTCTCCGCTCTGCTGGTGATTCACATCAGTGCAGGCTGAGTACTAAACGAGTATTCAACGGCGCCCTTGCTCACTTGAAAGACCGGAGGTCCGTATAACTCGCGCTTTGTCTCAAGCACAAGCAAGTGAACTACTTTCGGTGGAGCGCCTCACATATTGTAAGTGTTGATTTGCTGTTTTAAGCTTCATGTAAAGTGACTCGGCTCAGCTTCATGTAAAGTGACCATCCGTCGACCATCGGAACCATTTACAAGCATAAAGATCGCATCATAGAGCATGTTAAAGGTTATATTTGATACTGTATTTGATATTTGATGAGTGAATTTGATTAAAATGTATCTATTCGAAATTATTTTGCTTGAATTTAATTTATTTTAAATTAATGTTGATATTATTTGATATTATTTTACAATGTTATGTTTATAATAATTGATTTAGGGGTGTTTTATGAGACACGGTATTTATGGATATATATTTAGTATAGTATGAATGTCATACGTCACTGGAACATACAGTAAAAAAACGTAACGTTTTTTGTTTTGTTTTTTTCAACTTGCGTTCGGCCGTCTGGAACCAAAAAAAAATGTAAGTTGAGGAGCGTCTGTAGTGTAGAGCGTAGCTAAAATCCCTGGCTGTGTTATAAAACCCAAACGCCTTTGGACTTAACTGATTAATATGAAAGAACAAATTGTGGAACGAAACAGTAACACAGTTTCTGATATACTAAGCTAATCTTCTTCTTTTCCTTTCGGCTTTTCCCTTCAGGGGTCGCCACAGCGAATCATCTGCCTCCATCTCACCCTATCCTTTGCATCTTCTCTTACACCAACGACCTTCATGTCCTCCTTCACCACATCCATGAATCGTCTCTTTGGTCTTCCTCTAGGCCTTCTGCCTGGTAGTTCCAGCCTCAGCATCCTATTACCAATATACTCACTATCCCTCCTCTGTACATGTCCGAACCATCGCAATCTAGCCTCTCTGACTTTGTCTCCAAAACGTCTTACATGTGCTGTCCCTCTGAAGTGCACATTCCTGATCCTATCCATCCTCGTGACTCCCAAAGAGAACCTCAACATTTTCATCTCTGCTACCTCCAGCTCTGCCTCCTGTCTTTTCCCCAGGGCCACTGTTTCTAAACCATACAACATCATTGTCCTCAACACCATCTTGTACACTTTTCCTTTCATTCTTGCCAATACCCTCTTATCACACTGGACACTTTTCTCCAACCATTCCAACCTGCCTGCACACGCTTCTTCACCTCTTTTCCACACTCTCCATTGCTCTGGATTGTTGAGCCTAAGTACTTAAAATCCTTCACTTTCCTTACCTCTGCTCCCTGTAACCTCACCGTTCCTCTTGGGTCCTTGTCATTCATGCACATGTATTCTGTCTTACTGAGGCTAACCTTCATTCCCCTCCTTTCCAGGGCATACCTCCACCTCTCTAGATTTTCCTGCACTTGTTCTCTTCTCTCACTACAGATCACAATGTCATCTGCAAACATCATAGTCCATGGGGAATCTTGTCTAACCTCGTCTGTCAGCCTGTCCATCACCATAGCAAACAAGAAGGGGCTGAGAGCTGATCCTTGATGCAGTCCCACCTCCACCTTGAACTCTTCTGTCACACCGACAGCACACCTCATCACTGTCTTACATCTCTCATACATGTCCTGCACCACTCTAACATACTTCTGTCACTCCAGACTTCCTCATGCAATACCACAGTTCTTCTCTCGGCACCCTGTCATATGCTTTCTCCAGATCCACAAAGGCACAATGCAGCTCCGTCTGACCTTCTCTGTACTTCTCCATTAACATCCTCAAGGCAAACACTGCATCTGTGGTGCTCTTTCTTGGCATGAAACCAAACTGTTGTTCACAAATGCTGACCTCTGCCCTTAGTCTAGCTTCCACTATTCTTTCCCATAACTTCATTGTATGGCTCATCAACTTTATCCCTCTGTAGTTGCCACAACTCTGCACGTCTCCCATGTTCTTAAAAATGGGCACCAGCACACTTCTCCTCCATTCCTCTGGCATCCTCTCACTCTCTAATACCTTGTTGAATGTTCTTGTCAGAAAATCTACTGCTACCTCTCCTAGACACTTCCATACCTCCACCGGTATGTCATCAGGACCAACTGCCTTTCCATTCTTCATCCTCTTCAATGCCGCCCTCCACTTCACCCTTACTAATCTTTGCTGCTTCCTGGTCCTCAACAGTCACCTCTTCTACTCTTTTTTTCTCTCTCATTTTCCTCATTCATCAGCTCTTCAAAGTACTCTTTCCATCTTCCCAGCACACTTCTGTCATCAGTCAATACATTTCCCTCTCTGTCCTTTATCAATCTAACTTGCTGCACGTCCTTCCCATCTCTATTTCTCTGCTGTGCCAACCTGTATAAATAATTTCTCCCTCTTTACTTTCCAACCGAGCATACAAGTCATCAAACGCACTCTGTTTGGCCTTTGACACTGCTACCTTTGCCTTACGCTGTGTCACCCTGTACTCCTGTTTACTCTCTTCGGTTTTCTCAATGTCCCACTTCTTCTTAGCTAACCTCTTCCTTTGTACACACTCCTGCACTTCCTCATTCCACCACCAAGTCTCCTTATCTACTTTCCTTCCAGATGACACACCAAGTACTCTCCTACCGGTCTCCCTGATCACATTAGCTGTGGTTGTCCAGTCATCTGGAAGCACTTCCTGACCACCCAAAGCCTGTTTCAACTCCTCCTTGAAGACAACCCGACACTCTTCCTTTTTCAGCTTCCATCACTTTGTCTTCTGCTCTACCTTTGCCTTCTTCACCTTCCTTACCATCAGCATCATCCTGCACACCACCATCCTATGCTGTTTGGCAACACTCTCACCCGCTACTACTTTGCAGTCACTGACTTCTTTTAAATTACATCGCCTGCACAAGATGTAGTCTACCTGTGTGCTCCTACCTCCACTTTTATAAGTCACCCTGTGCTCCTCTCTCTTCTGGAAGAAAGTATTCACCACAGCCATTTCCATCCTTTTTGCAAAATCTACCAACATCTGTCCTTCTGCATTCCTGTCCTGGATACCAAACCTGCCCATCACTTCCTCGTCCCCTCTGTTTCCTGCACCAACATGGCCATTGAAGTCTGCCCCAATGACCACTCTTTCACCTCTGGGGGTACTCTGCATCACTCCATCTCACTCACTCCAGAATCTTTCCTTCTCTTCTCGCTCACGTCCTGTCTGTGGGGCATAAGCGCTAACCACATTGAACATCACACCTTCAATTTCTAACTTGAGACTCATCACTCTGTCTGACACTCTTTTCACTTCTAGAACATTCCTGACAAACTCCTCCTTCAAGATGACTCCTACTGCATTTCTCTTCCCATCCACACCATGAAAAAACAGCTTAAACCCTGCTCCTAAGCTTCTAGCCTTGCCACCTTTCCACCTGGTCTCCTGGACACACAGTATGTCCACCTTCCTCCTCTGCATCATGTCAGCCAGCTCTCTACCTTTTCCTGCCATAGTTCCAACATTCAAAGTCCCTACTTTCAGTCCTAGACTCATGCCTTTCCTCTTCTCTCTCTGGCAACGGACACGCCTCCCGACTCTCCTTCTTCGACGTCTTCGACCAACAGTAGTCCAATTTCCATCAGCACCCTGTTGGTTGACAGCACTGATGGCGGTCGTTGTTAACCCGGGCCTCGACCGATCCGGTATGTCATTCTTGCTTGTGATTCACATATTTTATTTGGCATTTGTTTTACGCCGGATGCCCTTCCTGACGCAACCCTCTGCATTTATCCGGGCTTGGGACCGGCGTGAGAGAGACACACTGGTTTTTGCCCCCCCTCACGGCTGCATTATATACTAAGCTAATAATAATTTTAAGAATTTTTAAAGAATATTAAAAATAATAATAAGATTTTTTTCACTTCAGGAAGTTAAAATTATTATTAGCTGCATTATATACTAAGCTAATAATAATTTTAACTTCCTGAAGTGAAAAAAATGTTATTTCCATTTTTAAATTGAAGGGAATTTACTATTCACCGATATGTTGTACTTGGTACCAGGCGTACAGATAGGAAGTGGGTGATCTCATAAAGGAAACAGTACAGCAAGCAGTGATCAAAAACCAATGAAATTGCGTCGTTTCTTTTACCACTCCCCTCCTGTTGCGAACAAATCGCCCATTTGGGATTCCTCAAGTTTGTTTTTGAAACAAGAAACTTGATGGATATTTGGTGTGCATGTGTCGGTTCAAACCTCAAGAATGCACGTAAGAGTGATTGTGACGTTTGTAGAAAAGGTTCATGTTTATATAGACCTTTTTACCAGATTTGTCATTGCGGAAGGGACTCGACACGTGTACGTCCACAAGACTGCAGTAGCTGCTGCGTAGTGACCGTCTGACATGCAAACACTTGGCTACATGTAGTATGAAAACTTCTCTGAAGAGTGTCAACTTTTTGGTTTGGAAATAAACATCAGTCACACACATCCAACAATAGAAATGAGAACAGCAGGGATTTTTCTTTAATTATGTTTGTGGGTGCTATTCAGTGGATAACAGAAGTTTGTTCCTGCTAATCTGACCACCGGTAACCAACACGTAACTGAAACGATTGTTCCGCGTTTATTTTACTCCGTGTGCACACCCCTTTTAAAATGTCAGGTTTTTATGATGTATATAAAAAAAAGACAAAGCATGTCATAACCTTCTTCACCTTTATTGTGACCTATGACCTGTACAATTCAACTGAATATACACATATTGATGTGCTTTTTAAATAATATTTATAGAGGATGGCATGAAAGTTGCGTCAATTATCATGCCTAGAAACTCCTCTCTCTTTTTCCCCGTGTCCTCCCTGCAGTTTATTCTTTTGTCAGTCAAGCACCAATGCTTTTTTTTTTTTTTTTTTTTTTAAATCTATGTTTAATTGGAAGGATAAAATCTAACTGGACCCCGTCCCTTTACAGTGCCTGATAAATTCATAGATAGAAATTTGGCAGAGGAAATTATTAGTTTAAGCCTTACTGTGGTGGACACACTTCTCTCTGTCCAAATTAACCATGACGAGCCAGATGAAAACGGCTAAGACCGACATGAGGAGAGTAACGGAAACAATGCTGTCCAAACAGGACAGCAGTCCAAGGTGTTTCCTTTCTGTAATCAGAAGTGGGGGAATTACCGATGTAGTAAAAAGCTACCTTAATGTCTCAGTCGGGATTTAATTACAGACATCACCTAACTCTTTGGGCGAGTAGTGTTTTGGTATTATTATTACCCCCCCCCCCCCCAGCTGTGACGTCTGTTGGGGGCTGGTTTTGTGTTGACCACGTTGGCACCCCATTGAGAAACCATGACAGAGCAGTGGCAGCCTAATACAAAAGCAGCATTGTCATGAAACTCGCAAGGGTCGAAACCCAGGCGACGTGATTTATACAAGAGGGAGTTTAATCGAAAGTTTAGAGTCGCTGGCCTGAAATAAAATATTTTCAAGAAGTCCACTGATGACTGTTTTAACTAAGATAGCAATGTATACGTGTATAGTGTATGCACATCTCCATGTGTTGTGAAGGTTTACGGTTTACTACACTCCTTTGTACCAGTGCATGCCTGTTTGATATGGTATCTGCAGCCAACGTGAAAGATGATCCTTTGTGATCTCTGAAGCTTTAGTCCCACGGTTGCTTTTCTAAGCCCGAGTGATGTTAACTTGGCCCCAATTGAAAAAGCAAACAGAGAAAGTAGAACATTGCTTAACAACCGAGGGGAAAAAAAAACATCTTTTATACCAGGTACAAGTTCATATTTGTCTCCACGTTGCAGAAATTGACAGAATATGTGTAGTGGGCTTTGGAGCAGTATATTTTTATAGGACACGATACATTTGTTTTCATGATGTGTGAATCCTTTAGCTGCAGACATGTTCGTCAGCCTTTTTTTTTGGTTACCCCCATTTCTTCAGAGATGTACTGATCACATCATATATGTGGATGGTGAACCAATCTTGCATGGTTCAGAGCTCACTATGTCAATGTGCTTGCTTCAGTGAATTCTTTCTTTTTTCAATCCACAGAGGCTGAAGGGAGAAGAAATCGTTAGGATTTCGATAATACTGCTACTTTTGCCAGTACTACTTACTGATTCCTAGAACTGAAAGAAACTAAGGTGGTCAGTGCTAGCCCATTTCACCCAGAGTGCGAGAGAGAGAGAGGGAGAGCCAATATCAAAATATTCTGGATTGGGAATAGAAAAAATGAGATAAAATAAATGAAAGTCTTAATCAGAAATGTGGATGATGAGAGAAAAGCTGAAAGAGCCTTTATTTAGCAGTTTTCTTAATGTCTCCAATACATTACACAGAACTAAATACATTGGGACAGTATTAATTTGGCGATCTTTAATAGTTTAGCGCCAGCGACTGTTTAATACCAGGTTCCCTTTATTCAATAGGTGTGTACTTCTCAATTTTTTTTCTGTGGCGCCCCCTCTAGGAAGAAAAAACACCATCAAACCCCCCCCCCCCCTCCCCCACACACACCGCCCCACAAGCAACTATAAACACTGTAGTATTATTTGTCTATAAAATTGTGATTAGTACACCTCTGCATAAGATTGTATCTTTATGAACATTAAAAACAAAAAAAGAAAGAAATATAGTTCAACTTACAAGAAAGAAAATCTTGATTAACATTGTTTTTTAATCTGTAATTTAAAAGATTTAAAGTGCACCAATGTGCCTGAAATTAAAAAATATGTCCTTATTTAAACTCATTCAACTTATTTATGTCTTAATATCTCTGTCTCTCTCCATCTTTCTCTTCGTTCCTGTTAGAAATTTTTTAGTGTTGTTTCTTGAGGGGTTGTTTACTGCACTTCATATCGTTTGCTTGTGTGAAAAACTGCTACACCATAGCACAACAATGAGAGCGCCACTGCCAACTACTGGAGAGGAGGTGCAATTACACTTAATTCTTGTACTCTATTCCAGGAAAGCATGTTCCCCAGGGTCATACACACCCCATCTGGCATCACACCATAACCCCCAAGGGGGTGTGCCCCACTATTTGAGAAGCACTGCAATAGGAGCCAAACAAAATTCTTTGTGGCTGGTAATTTACTTTTAGCTCTCCAGTCTAATCACAATGTCTCACTCATACATTTTACTCCTTTATTTGAGTCACAATATAAATAAATAGACTGTTCACTTAGAGCAAAATTTTAATACTGAGATGATTACACACAGCAAATCTACTGGAAGCACGCAACACCTTGTGTTCTAGATGTGACGGCCTCCAGTTGTAAATGAAATGGAACCATTTATAGTCGGCTGTTGTGTTTGAAATGCAGCTAATCTGAGGCAACTACAGTAGCTTATTTGCAGGACCCAAACTATCAATGTAAAAATAAGAAATAGTCTCTCACACACACACACACACACACACACACACACACACCAATTCTTGCTCACCTTCTGGTCGGTTACCTGAAATCATATACAGTGATGATTATGTAATTATTTAGGGGGATCTATTTGAAAGTCATACTGGTGCACCAGTGAAAAATTAAGTCAATGTTTTCAAGCATTGTCACAAAATGAGACTTGATGATCACACTCTGGAGCCGTGAGCCCAGTGTATTTTTCAATAAGCTCATTTGTATTACTGTATTCGTTTATATCCTGCTGCCATTTGAACACAACTGTCATCATAGTATTACAGATTGTCTTGTAAACACTTTTAATAAATGCTATCTGAAGATGAACTGCACAGTGAATTGGCTTCTCCTGCGTAATTCATTTTGTTTTCAGTGTTTGCACTTGGGTCCTGGTGAGGTAATCTGTGGCCTTCATCTCCACAGCATGGGAGTGGTGATCTTGGCTCTTCATGGTCATGACTCACTGATATTGTGTACAGAATTCAGAATGTTTTAAAGCATTCATCCCTCATATTTTGACTCCGATTACAGCAGGATTGAAGCTAAAGATTAGGGCAGTGAATGTCTGGAGAAACATTAAGATCTCAGTGAAGTTGAGCATCGGACTCAGTCAGGTCGTGTGTGGTACATGGTACAAATTCTGAGAGTCGGCAGCTTTAGAGTATTATTTATTTATTTATCAATATAATGCAAGCTCGGGTGATGAAGTTAAATGTCCCCAAGTCTTGTGCGACCTCGGGAAAGCAATTGGGAAATTTGTGTCATCGTTTTTCATTGAGATCAAATATTCTTTGTGGTAAGAATGGCTATGTTCTTTTTCCCATCTGGAAATGAATACATGTTGAATTTTTATGTCTTTATACTTTATAAGCCTGTGCTATGAGGTACTGTGTGCAGCATTTCAGGTGATCCGCAGCATTGCTCTGAATACTAATGCTTCACTATGGAGATGAAGGGGGATATTGGGAGAGAACACAGGAACAGGGATCACTGCTAGCTCTACAGGAGAGAATGACTCCTCTACTTCACATCAAACAGTGACATTTGACCAAGTCCTGTTTCTCTACAAATTGGCATTGCACAAGGCTGGCTTCATACTTGGAGTATGGAAGAATGATATTCAAATCCAAAATGAAGAGCAAGCTAGGCAAAGCTGGTTCAGACATGGTGTGTTTTCTGGATTAGTATTCAGAACACCTAGCCCTCCTGCTTTTTGTGCTAGCTCACTGTATGTATAAAGATGCTCCCCAACTTATGTTTTTGTTCGGTTCCAGACGGCCGAACGGAAGTTTTAAAAAAAAAAAAAAAAAAAAAAAACGTAAGTTGTTACTGTATGTTCCAGTGACACATGACATTCATACTGTACTATACATCCATAAATACCAGCATCATCTCATAAAACCTAAACAATTATTATAAACATAACATTGTAAAATAATATCAAATATATCAAATAATATCAACATTAATTTCAAATAAATGAAATTCAAGCAAAATAATTTCACATAGGTAAATGTTAATCAAATTCACTCATGAAATGTCAAATACAGTATCAAATATAACCTTTAACATTCTCTATGATGCGATCTTTCTGCTTGTAAAGAAAGTTCCGATGGTCGATGGCTGGTCACTTTACATGAAGCTGAGCAAAGTCACTTTACATGAAGGTTAAAACAGCCAATCAACACTTACAGTATGTGAGGCACTCCACCGAAAGTAGTTCACTTGCTTGTGCTTGAGACAGCGCGGGTTATCCAGACTTCTGGTCTTTCAAGTGAGCAAGGGCGCCGTTGAATACTCGTTTAGTACTCAGCCTGCACTGATGTGAATCACCAGCAGAGCAGAGAGTTCTCTTTCTTTTCTGGATTCGGATTTTCATTCATTTTATAACTCTCTTTGCTTAATGCATAGTAGATTGCGCCGATCTGAACAGATAGTTAATTCAGTCTTGGGAAAACCAGAATTTCCGTTCAGTCTGTCGTTTGTAAACAATGGACGCAGCGTCATTACGTCAGCGTACTATGTAGGTACGTCTCATACTACAGAGAGCACGCTAAACTCAAAATTTGACAATTAAAAAAAAAAACGAAAAAAAAAACAAAAAACGTAAAATCAAAAAAACCGTAAAATATATATGTGTGTGTGTGTGTGTGTGTGTGTGTGTATATATATATATATATATATATATTTTTTTTTTTTTCTCTTTTCGACTTTTTCAAGGGTCACCACAGCGAGACATCTGATTGGGCATAGGTTTTTACGTCGGCTGCCTTTTCCTGATACAACCCTTTAGCTACGCTACGCTTTACGAAAGTCAGCGATGGTTCTTTTACATGAACCTCTCACCATAGACCGTGAGAGACATGGCCGGCCTTTGATAACCCAGTTAGCGGCACTGGTGGGATGTTGACAACCTTGTGGAGAGTGGGACTCGAACCCCCAACCTTAGGATCAGCGATCCAGTGCCCTAAACCACTAGGCCACCACTGATGTCACGTAAATGCAAAGATGTCACGTGGGCAGGCAGGAGGTGGTGCATAACAGAGGAGGAGGAGGAGAATTTTGTGCAAGTGCATGCTATAAATGTGGGTGGGTGGGTGAGTGTTTACCCTGTGATAGTCTAGCAGGCTGTTTTGGGTGTACCCCAGTTTTGCCCACTGGCAGTACAGATAGGATTCAGCCTCTCCATGACCCTAATAAGGAGATTGTGATTTGGCAAATAACTGGATGAGTGTGTTTTTAAATCTATGTTATAGAACTTGGCTTTGCTAGAGTGTGTTTGTCAGAGCATTCATCCATTGATTCATTTTCTAGTTTAGGCCTAACACAAATCCAATAGAGCTTGTCCCCAGCTAACATAAAGGTGCACTCCTGGTTAAAGTTGAACAAGGTATGAGCAACACACACAGCGTAGCTTCAGCAACGAGTGCATGCAGAACAAAAACAAGTCTCAGGCCTTTGACTTCAAGCATATAATTAACTGCTTTGTGTTTGCTTCTTGGAGACTGTCATTGCAAATTAATCCCAATTTTGAAGGATTAGGGTTTAAACCAGGAGGGTGTTAAACCTGCAGAACAATAACAATACAAGCACACTGTTCATAGTGATTCTAATGTTGCCTTTAGCTCCTGCCCCAATAATGTAATATGCCAGTATTCTAAACACTTCTTTAGTATTTTCCAACTAATAAAACAATAAAGTAATAACTAAATTAGTAAACTTGCTGGCCATGTACTAAATACAGTCTATCCTATTGTTATTATAAATCAGGGGTGCTCAATCCTGCTCCTGGAGATCTACCTTCCAGATGACTTTATCTCCAACCCTAATGTGGCCCATGTGACATGTAAGATCCAGTCAGGTCTTGATGAGATGATTGGATGGTTAGGTGGGCGTGATTAGGGTTGGAGTGAATGTCTTCTGGGAGGTAGATCTCCAGGAGCAGGATTGAGCACCCCTGTTATAAATGATTCCTGTTAACTGTTTAGTTTTCCTAACTGTTTTACCCTTTGTTTGGATTGGGGGAGGCTTGAGCCCATTCC
>CM045734.1:45163563-45186063 GCA_024760905.1 Plotosus lineatus
GAGAAAGGGAAAAGGCCGAAAGGAAGTAAGGATATGCGGAGAACATATCATTATTACGTTACTATATTGTTGTATGATTATTATAATAATTTTACTTATCATTTAATCCCAAAGCATGATGCGTTATGCTAGGTAGATGTTTCAGAACCCACGCAGTTATTACCGGTAGCAGGTAAGTTGTAATTTCTCTCAAATCAACTGATGGGTGGGGGGCAGTGCCTAAATAGTGCACATAATACTATTCTTTTACACAACTTGCTACTTGATTTGGTCTTGGTTTTAGATACTGTTGTGTATTTTGAGTGTGCACCACTGCACTATAACTGTAACTGCTTTACTTAACATTATCCTGGCCGTGCTAAAGGTTTAACTTTATCAGCCTAAATAATAGTCTGTTTAGCTATTAAAGACTTTTGTTTGTTTGTGTTTGTAAAACAAACTTTTGTAAAAAATAAAATTAAAGGCTTTTTAAACTCTCCCATTACGCATGAACATGTGTATATTTTAATTATCAGGTGGGGTCTTTTTACATTTTCAAAGTTGCAATCTGCGAAAATCTGTTTAATGGTTTGGGTTAGCCAGTTATAGAGGACTGGTGTTTCACTCTCGCATGGTCTCTCACTCTAGGATTGGATGTGAATCTCCCAGTTCATGTAAAACAAGAATAATGGCAAAAAAAGCAATATACAGATATTAAATTAACAAGTCAGATATAAATTTTAACAAAACAAAACTCGACACATGTATTATGAGTTTATATTCACATAAATCTGACAAACAAACCACTGTTATGTGCATATTACTTCCAAATTTACTATTGCATACAGGTATGACTTTTCGCAGTACAACGTTGCCAATTGAAGGCAAAGGAATGGTACACCCTGACCAGCTCTCCAGAGCATCTCCAAGCCAACACACACCCACAACCATTCACAATCACACTAGTATCCAATTTGCCTGCCTAATGCCGGTGGCTTTGAACTGTGGTAGGAAAGTCATGTGGGCATAGGAAGGACATGCAAATCACACACAAAATGTTCTTGCCGGGCAAAAGGCTAAAAACCAGGACCATCTTGCTGTGAAGGAGTTGGGCCAATTACTACGCCAACAGTGTCACACTAGCAATGTACTTCTTGAATATTTTAAACTTTGGGCTTTGAAATTAGTGCATTATTGTTGTGATTTATTATACCACAGGATCACACAACTATAAAATGAGCCATCTATTAATTACATGGCGCAAAGCTTTTATCATTCACTGCAGCTTTCACTTCAGTACTGGTGTTTTCTGGTCATCAAATGCAGAAAATGCTGAGTTTATATATTCTCATTGAGCTCCATGTAATGAAGCCTGCATTAAAAATGATAGAAGAGCTACAAAATTTGAATGGCAAATAATGTAAGTTTTAGATACTCATTATATTTGTTTTTATAGTCTTGGCTGATCACGGTAATATAAAAATACTTTTGGAACAGCAGGAAAGAGTCTATGTTTAACCACAGGACAGCCACTGAACATGGATGTGTACCAATCTCAGTCTTGGCTTGATAATGATACACTTGTAGATTAGTACAGAACTCCCATAGAGCACAGTCTGGAGGGCACTTTTACGAAGTGAGGCCTTTGAGCATGCATCATGTTTAACGAGGCTCTCTATCACCATGGAGCTACAAATCTTAGGAGCACAAGAGCCTTGTCACATTGATGTCTTGATACTTTTGCCCCATCTCCTTTTCAGATCAGACCTGTCTGGTTGTCAAGAGAGCACTGCTTCCCTAACAGGCTGATTTGCATGAGGAGAAGATAGTGTTGTCGTCTTTGTCAGGTGGTTGCTGGGCCGCTGGTGATGCTCGTTTGCCATTCACAGAGTACAGCAGGAGTTGGCAGCAATTTGCAGTATGAAGTGGACCAAGGACGCAATCCCTTTTTTTGTATGTTACTAGTACCATGGAAACCAGCATGGCTGAGGAAATCTTGATCCTCTCATTTAAGGGTGTCACTGACGGACGCATTCAGCCGTATCCTCCTACCAAAAGCCAAGCTTGGAAGGTCATGAGGGCGAGTTGTGTGTGTCTCCATGTTGTCCACTTGTCTCCATGCAATTATAAAGCAATATCCTTGTGACTGATATATACATTTTGGGTGAATGAAGCAGTGACCGTTATCGTACTGGCAGTCATGATTAAACACTGTAAAACTGTTCTTTTGTCTGTCAGATTATTTTACTTCTACAAAATCCTGTTTTATGATGTACGCTTTTAGATACTTTCTATATGTGGTTATATAAATATATATATATGTGTATATATGTATTTGTGTGTATGTGTGTGTGTGTGTGTGTGTGTGTATGTATATATATATATATATATATATATATATATATATATATATATATATATAATGTATGCACACACAGTGATACCTCAGCTAATGAATTTAATAAGTTCCGAGAGCAAGCTTGGAAACCGAAAAGTTCATTAGATGAAACAATTATTCCCATAATAAATAACAGGAAACCAATTAATTCGTTCAAACCCCCTCCCAAACTCGTATAACCTGCCACAAACACATATATTTGGCCTAATATATTAAAGATAAACATATATAAACAATAAATATTTCATTATAATAATAATACATGTAAATTAACATTTAATAATAATTTAGAATCAATAATAATAAAACAAGAATAGACAATACGCCAACTCACCCTTCCGATCATTGACTGCGGCGAAGATTTTACGTAGGCAGGCAGGAAGTGGTGCGTAACGGAAGAGGAGGAGAATTTTGTCTGCACGCTACGAATGCCAGCGAGGAAAGGCTCGTGGTGAGCTCCAACAAGGCCAGTGCTTCTAAAATAGTGGGGCGCACCCCCAGTGTGATACCAGGGAGGGCACATATGACCTGATGAACATGCTTTTTGCCATACTGTACTAGAATTAAGTGTTATTGCACATCCACTCCAGTAGTTGGCAGTGGTGGTCTCATTATCGCACTATGGTGTGGGGAAAAAGCACTGAGCAAATGATATGAAGTGCAGTAAACGCTATTTGTAGTCATGCGTGGGAGCTCGTAAAGTGAATTTTTGCTTGTTGGATGGGACGGATTTTTGGTGGGTTCGAAGCTCGTATCATGGAAAAATTGTTATAAGGAACCTGAATATCATCTTTTTGATGAGGTTGTTTGATCTACAGGGTTACTGTGAATAACAGTATTGCAGTTGCTGCTTACAGGATTTTTAATCAATACTGGATCGATTTCAAAGGGATGGCATGCTTTCTCCTTCCACCATCTCAGAGCGATCAACAGTCACTCATGGACGTCTATGAGCTCATGTACACCACAGGGTAGAGCGTGCCTTCCCTCCATTTTTTTTTAGGCTGCTACTATGCATGTCTAAACAGTTCATAAAGGTGTGGGTGGCAGCACCACATGTCACAGAGGGGGCAGGTGCTTGCTTAAGCCACTCCCTTGTTGGTGGTGGTCACCTTAAAAGGAGGTGCTAGTTGATAGGTGGGAATTGGCTATGACTAAATTATGTGGAAAAATGTGAGTGAGTGGGGTGTGTGCAAGGTTTATTGTATCTCTGATGAATGATGACAGAACAGAAGAGTTAATAATTAATGGGCTTTCTGTTTGTACCAGATCACACACACTAATCTCTGTGGTTTCTGTAAACAATGCCAAGTGTCCTACTGCTCCAGAGAGAGAATTAACACCTTATTTACTCGCATTCAAATCTGGCTGCTCTCCAAAGGTAGGTATTGGCTTGGAGTAGTTCAGGACACTCCTTTCATCTGGCATTAACATTGTTGATGTCATCATTCAGATCCAAAATGTGGCTCAAGAAAGCTGTGAAACAGGATATTTCCTTTCATTACTCATAGAAGTTGTCAATAGTCTTTCCCTCAATTTCTCTTGATGTTAACAAGACTGAAATACAGTGAACCTCACTTTACGAAATTAATCCGTTCCAGAGCCTTTTTCGTAACCTGCATTTTTTTCGTAAATTGAACCGCATTTTACATGTAAAACACGTGATTCGTTCCAAGGCTCCCAATACTACCCCATAAACCCTTTAACAATTATAAAAGTACACAATTTTGTGTGAAATATGTATGAAATATATGTTGAAAGAAAATTATTTACCTTTTTTTAAATCTCTCGAACCACCCATGCGACGCTTTAAAGTCCGGGAGACAACCAGTGGGAGAGCAACTCGTGCATTGTTTGAATGTTTGAATAGCGCGTTTGAATTTTTAAGATGGCGCTTTCATAATGTGAGCTTGTTTCGTATCCAGAGACAAAAATTTTAGGAAAATGCGTTTCGTAACCTGCATTTTTCGTTTTGTGAAACTTTCGTAAAGTGAGGTACCACTGTACTATAAAGACAGTAAAGCATGTCATTCTAAATCCTGAAGTCCTGCAACACAGCAGCTCTACTTCTGACATTGAAAACTCCTTTTACTATTGTTAAACAAACATCTTGTTCAAACAGTCAAAAGTTTGTGGACACACTGATTACAACACTTTGATGTGCTTAATAAATGACTAATTCCAGCTTTAGTTCCATTTTACTGCTCAAATAATCACCGCCTCTCTTCTGGGATGGCTTTCCACTGGATTTTGGGGCATGGCTGTAGGGATTTGTGCTCATTCAGTCACCATAACATTAGTGAGGACAGGCGAGGAGGGTTTGTGGTATAGTTGCCGTTCCCATTTGTCACGAAGGTCTTCAAGTATTTCTTCACCCAGTTTGGCAGACTATGTCTTCATGGATGGTTTGTTTACAATCATTGTTATGCAGCAACAGATTTGAGCCTCTTTGTTCTACTTATTCAATCACTCATTTCCCAAACCAATTAATCCTACTAGGGTTGTGGGGAGGCTGGTTAGTAATGCAGCCAATGATGTGTGAAAGTGGGATACACCCTGAATAGCCTGCCAGACCATCACAGGGCCTGCACAAAGCCAACACATCCACAATTAGGAAAAATTTGGAACACTCAATTAGCCTAATACTGTAGTCATGTGTTTGGACTGTGAGAGGAAACCTGAGTACCCTGGAGGAAACCCATGCAAAGGGAGAACATGTGAACTCAACACAGAAATGCACAGCCTGTCTGTCTGTCTTCCTTTCGGCTTTTTCCCTTTTACTCAGGAGTCGCCACAGCAAATCATCGGATTCGCACATTTTCATTTGGCAGAGGTTTTTACGTCGGATGCCCTTCCTGTCACAACCCTTTTAGCAAGGGACGGAAACACGCTGACGACTTTGCAGCCTACTCTTTACGAAAGTCAGCAATGGTTCTTTTACATGCCTCTCACCATAGACAGTGACAGACATGACCCGCCTTTGATAACCCAGTTAGCCGCACTGGGGGGGGACAGTGGCAACCTTGTGGAGAGTGGGACTCGAACCCCCAACCTTTTGGATCAGCAATCCAGCGCCCTATACCACTAGACCACCACAACACAGAAATGCACAGCCTGGTACCTAAACCCAGAACCTTCCCCTTTATTCCTTTTGAAGAGAAATTGTAATGCTACGACTTACCCATACAGTGTGGGATCTGTGTCAGTGTTGAATGTGCACAATCATATTTGTGTGATGGCCCACAAAGTTTTAGTTATAGTATAAGATGGATTATAATTATATGAAGACTTTATTCGAGTCTCCACACATACTTTATTTATGTTTGAATAAAACATTGAGTTGCACTTTGTCATAAGCTTTTATGGCCAAGATAAAAATGCAAAAGTGCTGTCTCTATCTGCTGTGGGTTTTTTGGTGCTAGGATGACAAAAAGTGGAGCCTTGTGAAATGGAGGTCATTAACATGAGAAAGCTGCAATGAAAGGACTATCTTCCTTCACCACATTGTTCAAAGGTGTTCCTGTTCCCAAGGAAAATTGTTACTTCTGCAAACAGTCTTGGTGTTTTTTTCTCTAGCTGTATAGAGTATGTATGTACAAAAATACATAACAGATTATAGATTATAATATTCATGTATTTAAGTGAGGTCTGATGTTAACCGGTGAAACAGGAGAAGTCTGTCCTGTTGTAGCAGTTGGGTTAAGATTAGCAGCGTGCCTGATTTTTACACAATGTCTTCTCGACTTGGGTTACTGTGAGCTTCTGGCAGAAGCACTAGGTCTTGGAAATTGTTCACAGCCTGCTTCGTGACCAAAAGGAGCTGCGAATGTGGTAGAATAGGACTGTGAAATACTGCAGATTGAGAGCATAGCTCAAAGTTGCAAGATATAAAAAGCACACTCACAATTGATGAGTCCTCCAGATTTCACATTGTTATCGCAAACCTTTGAAGTATTACATAGCATGGTGAAACCTGTATAAGCCGTAATGATGTGCTATTCAGACTTAATATTATTCTTCTCTAATCGCGAGGAAGGTTTTAATTTTAATCAGTGTATTGACTTAACCACAAATATCTCATTTTTCTTCAGTGGCCAGTTTGCCGTGGTGAGGAAATGTCGAAAGAGGAGCACAGGAAACAAGTATGCAGCAAAGTTCATCAAGAAGCGGCGGAGCAAATCGAGTCGGCGTGGTGTGTCCAAGGAGGACATAGAAAGGGAAGTAAGCATCCTGAAGCAAATCCAGCATCCCAACGTCATCACCCTGCATGATGTGTTTGAGAACAAGAGCGATGTCATTCTCATCCTTGAACTGTAAGTCTACACTTTAAATAAATTTAGAGGCTTTAAGTATTTTTATTTATGAAAATATCCATGTGGTCTTATAGACAGATAATGCTCTGCGGGCAATGAAAGCTCAGCGGTTAAGGCTCTGGGTTACTGAGCAAAAGCTTGTGGTTCAAGCCCAAGTACCACCAAGCTGCCACTCTAGGGCTCTTAAAGGGTACCTGTGGTGAATTAGTGTTACTATCTATTTAAACGATCACATATAGCATCAGCAACATCAGTCCATGCCTGATTTTAAACTGTCCGCGTCTGTTACGACTCTAGGCATGCTCAGAGACATGTTGCCTTTTTCAGTGACTGTTTCATCCTGGTAGTGACATGAACTTCAGGCTTGGCTGGGCTGTGTCACTGTACCCTGTACAGCATAATAAATTATCGGCTGATGTACAAACAACAACAATCAGAGAAATTGCAGAAAACATTTGTTTTTGTTCCTAAATCCACTGACGAAAGGAACGCTGAATGGGCAAAACATTAGCTGCATAAGCCATTTTGGATTTATCGTCACACTCGTCACTGGCAGCATTCGTGTCCTCAGAGTCACTAGAATGTGACCACTCACTGCCTCCACAAGCCTTTTCCCTCTCTGGTTTAACTAGGTAACCCTTTCCACCAATTTCCTCCAAATTACTTGTCATTAGTTGCCTCTTGAATATGTTTTTTTATTACTTAAAATGTTGTTTGTTGAATAGATCTGCTTGTTTATACTTGCGCTGGACAGCCCCGTTCATGTCGATATCACTTCCTGGGAAAAACATTGGCTAATCACTGGTTTAGTCAATGCTATTAATCTGTAAGATAAAAATCACTCATTTTTGTGTTTTTTCTGGTTATTTGTTCAAATAATTTTCTCCATTGCTTAAACTTATTCCATACGCTCAAATTATGCTATAAGGATTACCAATACGAGTACTGTTTAATTAAGGCTATTAACCAACTGCTGACTTTGAAAAATAAGGTAAAAATGCAAGTTGCTTTGGATTAGGGCTTCTGCCAAATGCAGTAAATGTAAACCTTAAAAGTAACTTGAGCATATGCAACACAACATCTTGTTTAAGGTGGAAAAAGAATGAAAATGATTACAATGCTAGTCCTCAGTTCTCTTTTCTTTTCATGCCAGATGTTCTATTATTTTTCCATGCCAGATGTTTTTATCGTTTAAAAGAAAAAGGTCTCTAGGGCAGCGGCCAAAAAGCTGTATACTTTACTTTAACTACTCAGCTAGAGCACAGTCATTCACGTAAGAATAGCCCGAACACAATCAGTCCGTTACATTCACCTGAAGGTAAACACATTGGAAGTTGAAGAACCAGTTCCTCAGGTAGAGAACGAGTTTTCTCTGTTGTGTGGTCACATACATACAATCCTTTAGCAGAAAATAAGGACTAAAGAGATTCTTTCATGTTATAATATTTAGGTTAGATCACTCCACAAAGATGAACGTTTAAATCACATTTGACGGCGAAGAAAAGGAAGAAATAAATGTGATAGTTGATGAAGTTTATGATGCCCTTCAGGATTTATTGCATGTGAATGCTCCTCTGTTTATATAATAAGCTTGTACTTGCACAGCCTTTTATAGATCAGTGCGTACTGCATCACATATTCTGTGCGAAAAGGCCACAAGTCCCTGTAGTGTTTTAATCTCCAAACTACACCAGACAGAACACAAACATGAGCAAGAAGCCAAGTTGCCCACACTTTGGATGAATAAAAAGTGCACGCCAGCCGATACTGAGCAGTTCGAGTGATTAATTTAAAAAGAGAAAGATGTTTGATTGCACACCAATTTGACTGGAAGATATCTTGAGGGGCTATTTTGCATTTAAAATCAGCCTAGAACCACCCAAAAAAATATATATATATTGACCCAAAATTAACATTCTTGAAGAGGGAAATAATGTTGACGCAATTAGAAAGGGTTTTATGGACAGGTATTTGAAAACTGAGTCTTATAATGTCATCAAGACCCAAGTTAACCATAGCTATAATCCTCCTGTTGACCTGATAACATCTTTCCTGGACTCGGTTTTTAACAAAATCACTCATAAAATTATTAAAATAGAAGCTCTCAGTCTATGGATTTGCACACAGACAGATTATAATACAGTGAGCTCTCGCTACTTCGTGCTACAGTTTCTGCGGCTTCAGTGCATCGCGGGTTTTTCAAAAATATTCATCGAAAAATGATGAAACAAGGCCAATTATGCAAAAAAAACAAAACAAAAAAACAACCCAACAAAACTACTTACGTTTTTGTGTGAGGTGCGCATCTGAGTGTGTACATGCGCATCTGCATGTGTGCGCGCGCATCTGTATGTGTGTGTATTTATATTTTATGTCTTATGCATTATTTTTGAATATTTGTTATTATAAGCATTTATAGCCTTGAATATGTATTGATATTATATACACATCATCTTTTCCTTTCGGCTGTTCCCTTCAGGGGTCGCCACAGCAAATCATCTGCCTCCATCTCACCCTGTCCTCTGCATCTTCTTCTCTTACTCCAACGACCTTCATGTCTTCCTTCACCACATCCATAAATCTGTTCTTTGGTGTTCATCTAGGCCTTCTGGCTGGTAGTTCCAGCCTCAGCATCCTACTGCCAATATATTCACTATCCCTCCGCTGTACATGTCCAAACTATCTCAATCTAGTCTCTCTGACTTTGTCTCCAAAACATCTTACATGGGCTGTCCCTCTGATGCACCCATTCCTGATCCTATCCATCCTCGTTACTCCCAAAGAGAACCTCAACATTTTCATCTCTGCTACCTCCAGCTCTGCCTCCTGTCTTTTCCTCAGCGCCACTGTTTCTAAACCATACAACATCGCTGGCCTCATCACCGTCTTGTACACTTTTCCTTTCATTCTTGCCGATACTCTCCTATTGCACATCACACCGGACACTTTTCTCCATCCATTCCAACCTGCCTGCACATGCTTCTTCACCTCTTTTCCACACTCTCCATTGCTCTGGATTGTTGAGCCTAAGTACTTAAAATCCTTCACTTTCCTTACCTCTGCTCCCTGTAACATCACCGTTTCTCCTGGGTCCTTCTCATTCACACACATGTATTCTGTTTTACTGAGGCTAACCTTCATTCCTCTCCTTTCCAGGGCATACCTCCACCCCTCGAGATTTTCCTCCACTTGTTCTCTGCTCTCTCTACAGATCACAATGTCATCTACAAACATCATAGTCCATGGAGATTCTTGTCTAACCTCGTCGATCAGCCTGTCCATCACCATAGCAAACAAGAAGTGGCTCAGAGCTGATCCTTGATGCAGGCCCACCTCCACCTTGAATTCTTCGGTCACGCCGACAGCACACCTCACCACTGTCTTACATCTCTCATACATGTCCTGCACCACTCTAACATACTTCTCTGCCACTCCAGACTTCCTCATGCAATACCACAGTTCTTTTCTTGGCACCCTGTCATATGCTTTTTCCAAATCCATAAAGGCACAATGCAGCTCCTTCTGACCTTCTCTCTACTTCTCTATTAACATCCTCAAAGCAAACACTGCATCTGTGGTGCTCTTTCTTGGCATGAAACCAAACTGTTGTTCACAAATGCTGACCTCTGCCCTTAGTCTAGCTTCCACTATTCTTTCCCATAATTTCATCGTATGGCTCATCAACTTTATCCCTCTGTAGTTTCCACAAATCTGCACTTCTCCCTTGTTTTTAAAAATGGGCATCAGCACACCTCTCCTCCATTCCTCTGGCATCTGCTCGCTCTCTAAGACCTTGTTGAATATTCTTGTCAGAAAATCTACTGCTACCTCTCCTAGACACTTCCATACCTCCACAAGTATATCATCAGGACCAACTGCCTTTCCACTCTTTATCCTCTTCAGTGACCTCCTCATGTCATCCTTACTAATCTTTGCTACTTCCTGGTCCTCAACAGTCACCTCTTCTACTCTTTTTTTTTTTTCTCTCTCATTTTCCTCATTTATCAGCTCTTCAAAGTACTCTTTCCATCTTCACAGCAGACTTCTGTCATCAGTCAATACATTTCCCTCTCTGTCCTTAATTATGCTAACTTGTTGCAAGTCCTTCCCATCTCTATTTCTCTGCTGTGCCAACCTGTATAGATCATTTTCTCCCTCCTTATTGTCCAACCTATCATACAAGTCATCATATGCCCTCTGTTTGGCCTTTGACACCGCTACTTTCGCCTTACACTGTGTCTCCCTGTGCTCCTGTTTACTCTCTTTGGTCCTCTCAATGTCTCACTTCTTCTTAGCTAACCACTTCCTTTGTACACACTCCTGCACTTCCTCATTCCACCACCAAGTCTCCTTATCTACTTTCCTTCCAGAGGACACACCAAGTACTCTCCTACCTGTCTCCCTGATCACATTTGCTGTGGTTGTCCAGTCATCTGGAAGCACTTCCTGACCCACAAAAGCCTGTTTCAACTCCTCCTTGAAGACAACACAACCCTCTTCCTTTTTCAGCTTCCACCATTTTGTCTTCTGCTCTGCCTTTGCCTTCTTCACCTTCCTCACCATCAGCACACCACCATCCTATGCTGTTTGGTAACAATCTCACCCACTACTACTTTGCAGTCACTGACTTCTTTCAAACTGCATCGTCTACACAAGATGTAGTCTACCTGTGTGCTCCAACCGCCACTTTTATAAGTCACCTTATGCTCCTGTTTCTTCTGGAAGAAAGTATTCACTACAGCCATTTCCATCCTTTTTGTAAAACTCCAGAATCTCTCCTTCTCTTCTAGCTCACATCCTGCCTGTGACAACCCAGTGATACTGGGGCTTGAACCCCTGACCGTCAGATTAGTAATCCAGTGCCTACTACCAGGCCACCACTGTCATATTATCGACAAACTATTAAACACTTTTGCTGTAACTTTTCACTGCCATGTTCAAGTTAGACATATAGTTTTTAGGTTTTATTTTAATAAATTGTTTTGCCTGGGGGTTTTTTGTTTGTTTGTTTGTTTGTTTGTGCTTGTATTCATTTTTGTGTGTGCAAGCGATTCCACAAAAAACTTTTCTTGTATGCATCATGGCCATGCTGATGTAGTCAGTGCTACTGTGTATATGCATCTTCAATGAAGTACAATGTGGAATATCATGAACAACTACTTTTGTGCAATTTCTCAGTGTAAATTTTCCAGCTGTGCTTGGTGATGCACTGCACTATGGATGAGTTGCGTTACTGTACAACTATATACAAACTGGGTGCCACTGTGGCGTAGTGGTTAGCACATCCACCTCACAGCAAAAAGGTCCTGGGTTCTTGTCCCAGGCTTAGATGTTTCTGTGTGGAGTCTGCATGTTCTCTAACTTGAGTGGATCAGTTCCGGGTGTCTCTGATTCTTTCCATGGTCCAAAAACATACACATTTGGCCAACCGGCTGTTACAAATTGCCTCAGGTGCAAATGTGAAAGGTTCTGTGTGATGGTCTGGTGAGCTGTTCAAGTGTACACTGCCTTTACCCCTGTGGCATTTTTTTCCCCTTGCTTTCATTTATTGACTTTTGTGGTGGTTGATGGAGTCACAAAATGTTCCTTGATTTTTCTTTTTTTTGTAGTTGTTGTTTTTAACATGCAAATTGTATCTCAGCAAGCTCGATCAAATTTCTTAAGATGTTTATATGTAATTGCACAAGATTGCCTTTTGCTTACTACTGCAGTTGAGACCTTGCTTTACACTTTAAAAGTGTAAACTTTATCGCATGGGTTAGCTACTTTCATCACAGAGCTTTTTGGCAGGATGGTAATTATATTCTGGCTTTTCGTCATGTATAGCGAAGGAAATGTTGATTTATAACACTGTAATGTAACTGACGTGACAAGGCACTTACTCATGGAACAGAACATCTCTCTCTCTCTCTGTCTTTAGTTATAATTACTTTCTGCTGGCCTGTTTTGTAACCAGTACTATGAACTACTCTATTCTTTGTGCTCACATTTTACCTATCATGCATTACTGGTGCTGCCATTATCCCTCACCCTGACCCTGGAGAACAGGCATAACAGAGCTGATCCAGCATACACCCTGAAACATCCGTTCATAATGCTTTACACAACACCACCGCCAGCATTCATCTCCAGTGAAGTGACGACTTATCACAAATTTTTTTTATTTATTTTTTTTTTATTTTTTTTTTTTTTAAAGATTGGTGGTGTCTGCTGAAACAAAGAACTGAATCCTATCTGAGGCATTTGTTTTTGTAGTGAAGTGACTGGTGGATGTTCCAGCTGGGCCTCACCATGTACAGCCCAATTTATCATAGTTCACCACTGCACAGCTGCTCCACCGCTTCCTCTTCCTAAATAAACACACCCAGATCTTGTCAGCTCTCAGCCATAAGCCATGATTAAAGCTTGGCGAGCATTTCTGATTTGTAGACTGATGTATTCACGGATGGTCTTTTGTCTGTTTTTGGTTTTGAAAAACTTGTTAAATATATATGTATATAAATATTAAACCGTGATAAAAATGACTTTTTAGTGCTGATTCACCATTGGCCTAAGTCCAGGGTTTAATGCAGAGTTCAGAAGTGTGATACACCCTGTGCATATTATTATACTATGGAGAAGCACTGCAAAATTTTAAATTGCCAGCAACTTTTACTATTAATTATTTAACTTATCTTTTAAAAGTGTGACATCATTTAAGCTACAGGCACTTTGGATGGGAAAATGCTGATTAATCAGCAAAGAAATATTACGGCCAAAGTGCTCCAGAGTAAAGGAACCATTACCCTTCCACCTTGCTCTCGGTATCCCCTGCAGCTCGAGTTTTGATGTAAGGAATAATTCAACCTGTAATTATTCGATTGTGCTAATGAGAGAAACAGTGACATGTTGTAATATTGAACAAGCTTTCCATGTCATTAACCTCCTTGGGTTTTACATAAGATGCTTGTCCAGCTGTATATAAGATTTATTTGGATTTTTCCTACCCGGTCAGAAAACATGATCATGTGCAAGTCTTATCATGACGCCTGCCTAAATTGTGCTGAATTTTATTCATTTAAATTCTGAATGTGGCGTTCAGGTGAATTTCCTGCATTAACTCTGGTGAGTCTCAATGTTGCCAACACATTCAAATGCCAATGTTCAAATTATTTATTTCCATCGCCATCGCTACATCAGTTCGTAATAATATACTCTGAAAAGAATGATGATGGGGGGGGGGACGGGACGGGACTTTCCGGACTTGTAATCCGGGGTTCCTGCTAAATGTATTGTTCAGAAAATACATTTAAACTGTTATGATTCATTAATTCATTGTCTTCCGCTTCTTCCGGGGTCGGGTTGCGGAGGCAGAAACCTAAGCAACGAGGTCCAGACATCCCTTTCCCCAGCCACTTCATCCAGCTCGTCCGGGGGGGACATCGAGGCGTTCCCAAACAAGCCGAGAAACATAGTCCCTCCAGCATGTCGTAGGTCGACCCCGGGATCTCGTCCCGGTTGGACATGCCCGAAACACCACACCAGGGAAGCGTCCGGGAGACATTCTGACCAGATGCCCAAGCCACCTCAACTGGCCCATCTCAATGTGGAGGAGCAGCGGATCTACTCCGAGCTCTCCCTGGATACAGCTTCTCACCTTATCTCTAAGGGAGAACCCCACCACTCAGTGAAGGAAGCTCATTTCAGCCGCTTGTATTTGCGACCTTGTTCTTTCGGTCACTACCTAAACCATAGGTGAGGGTTGGAGGTGAGCTGTTATAGGTGAGCTGTTATAATTTTAATGAAAAATCTTATTGTACTCACAATATAAAAACATAAGCAAATTCACATAAAAAAAGCGATGAGAACACGCCTTTGAATCTGATGAACACACTCATTTGCCGAACCGCTTAATCCTTTTAGGGTTGTAGGCAGGCAGGTACCTAGCTCAGCCACACTGGGCAGAAGTGGGGTACACCCTGAACAGCTCACTAGACCATCGCAGGGACAACACAGACACCCAACCATTCACACTCACACCAGAGCTGATTAGCCTCATGTGCATGATTTTGGAACGTGGGATGAAACCGGAGTACCCGGCAGAAACTCACATGGGCACAAGGAGTAAATACATACGGACATGCGAACTCCACACAAACGCCCAACCCCAGGACTTGCACCCAGTACCTTCTTGCTTTGAGGTGGTGGTGTTAAGCAGTAAAGCAGTATGCCACGGTGTTGACCTATGATGAACACTAATTTTTTTTTAAAACCATAAATTACCAGACCAGTCAAACCGATTAAACAAAGCAATTATACATGTATTCTACAGGAAGCTTCACTTTTTAGACTTCTAAATATGAAACGTTTTTAAACATTTTAAACTTTATATTTTAAATGCTATTTATTGGGTTTTTTATGCTTTATATTTTGAATAGTAATCGGTCCGACACATACGGTCTCTTTCAGTAATGGATGCCTCAGTTCTTTGCCCTTTTTGAGAGTATTTTGAGTGTTCCGTTGGAGTGTTTGACTCGGGTTTTTGTCATTGATGCATGATAAGCATGTGAATGAATGACTATATAATCTGCAAACAGTTCTTCTACTATTTATGGGATTGAGCACATTTTCTTTCAGCCGCACACTCTAATTTTTGAGTTTTTGTTTTTTTTGTGGGGCATCCAGAGACCATCTTGAAGTTTACATGTCACGAATTATGAAAGCAAAGGTTCTGCTTCAGTTAAATGTATTTATGATGTCGGCATCGCAAAACGTCAGAAAAATGACTTATGTCTTTTATATTAAATTATAGTGAAGTTCATTCTTCATGTGTGTATTTTATTTGGTTTCAGACCAATGAGTCAAGTTTCTCTTAATTTCTTCCTTGTTTCGACCGAGTGAGTGTTTCCTTACCACCGTTGCCATGGGCTTGCTCATTGGGTTGTGTAGGGTTTGTAGAAGAAATGTTTACATTCTTTATCAAATTTGTTTTGACTATGTAAAGCTGCTTTGTGACCATGTCTGTTACAAAATCTATATAAATAAAAGTCCATTGTTTTTTTTTTTTTTTGTTCTCTGCAATAGTGATGTACATGCAAAAAGTGCAAAATCAGACAATTTTCAAACCGTGTAAGGCTTTGTCAGGAGCGGAGCATGATCTCTCGAGCTCCATCACACTCTTCAGGTTTAGTAATTGAGGTGCTCTGCTGAAGGAAGGCTCGATGAAAATGAACAAGAAAGTCAAACAGTGTTTCTGTGGTTATGGCACGACTAAGTCATTTTACAAGCATGACAATCACTCTCCAACTGTTTTTGTATGACAAGGTCTGCAATTTCTCTAAAATGCTGATGCATTAATATTATAACGGAAGTAATACTTATCATCTTATCCCTCTTTAAATCTGGCAAAAATGGAAATTTATTTAGACGGTTATTCTTCTGAAAGATTTTATTATTCATTCTTACACCTAACTCAGAAAGTACAAAAATATACTTGGCCCACTATTGAATTCAGTGGCACAATTCTAGAGTTAAGTAGCAGTTGATAGAAATACTTAAAAGAAATGGCTTTATGCTTCATGGTGGCGTAGCGTGTAGCACATCTGCCTCAAAACAAGAATGTCCCGGGTTCGAGTCATAGGCCCAGGCGTGTCTGTGTGGAGTTTGTGTTTTCTTTCCATGCTTGTGCGAGTTTCCTCTGGGCACTCTGATTTTCCCCGACCTTCCAACGATATACGCATTGGGCTATTTGGATGTGCTGAATTACTACAGCTGGTGTGGATGTAATTATGAATTGTTTGTGTGTGTGTGTGTGTGTGTGTGTGTGTGTGTGTGTGTGTGTGTGTGTGTGTGTGTGTGTTGGCTAGCAATGGTTTGGGGAGCTGTTCAGAATGTATTCTGTCTCCGCTCAGTGTTGGCAGAGATGGTCTCAGTGTCCACGCCACTATAAGAGTACGATTAAGCAGTTCAGCAAATGTATGAGAAATAGGTTTATAGAGCTAGTTATTGAAACTTCTTTTCCTTTCGGCTTTTTCCCTTTTTCTCAGGGGTCGCCGCAGCGAATCAGAAACATGCTGACGGCTATGCAGCTACTCTTTACGAAAGTCAGCAATGGTTCTTTTACATGAACCTCTCACCAAAGACCATGAGAGACATGGCTGGCCTTTGATAACCCAGATAGCTGCATTGTGGGGGGATGACAGTGACAACCTTGTGGAGAGTGGGACTTGAACTCCCAACCTTAGGATCAGCGATCCAGCACCCTTTACCACTACTGCCCTATAACTAGTTATTGAATGTGATGTAGATTATGAAATAGAAAACTTAACAGCGCAAATTCTTCATATTTGAAGGTCTGGTTTGTTATATTGAAGATCTTCAGTCGTTAAATTACTGTCGTGGTCGAGTTCTTCACAGCTTGGCATCCCAGATTCTTGTACTCTAAATCCTGCACTGAACTTTCTCCATTTTTTCACACATGTAACATTCTTAAATTTCACTTTCAGTCGATAGGTTATTTGAGAGCTGGCTCCTTAACCAGAGTACTGTACTCCTTTGACAAGTGCCTTTCCCTGTGTTCTCAGTGTGGCAGGTGGAGAGCTCTTCGACTTCTTGGCTGAGAAGGAGTCTCTCAGCGAGGAGGAGGCGACTGAGTTTCTCAAACAGATCTTGGATGGCGTTAACTACCTGCATTCCAAACATATTGCCCACTTTGACCTGAAGGTATGGCGCTAATTTAAACTACAGGCGATTGAATTCCTACCCAGTCACGGCTCAGTCGGAGTTGTTTTGCAGCTGATGAGTTGGTGTCTGGTTGGAATTAGTGAAGTAGTGTTACAACATCAAACATTGAACAACATGTGTAATGACCCTGAAGTCCCCCCCCCCCCCCCCCCCTGGTTGCACTGTCTTCTTTTAGAACTATTCGGAAATCCTTAATCATGTGAGAAACCACGCCTTACCTCTTTTGAACATAGAATGAAAGAGAACAAATTATACAAGATATTGTTCACAACAAAATGGGGAGTGAATGAATTTCATGATTTTGGTGTGACTCATATACTGTATACTACAGACGCTCCTCAACTTGCGTTTTTAATTGGCTCCAGACGGCCAAACGTAAGTTGAAAGTAACGCAAACGTAAGTCGGGGAGCGTCTGTCTATCTAATACCCCCATTTCACTGGACTTCGGCATGCAAGGACCGTAGTGGAAAGACGCGGAACGCAGTCTATGGAAGAGCTCCAGCATTTTATACGGAAAACGGCTGCAAATCCTGTGGAAGAGTGGAAATTCTTATACCCCAAATTTCACTGGACTACGGCATGCAAGGATAGTGTAGCGGAAAGGCGCAAATCGCAGTCTACAGAAGACCTTCGGCATTTTTACACGGAAAATGGGCGAAAATCCTACGGAAAAGTAGAAATTCTTACACTCTTGGAACTTTCACAGCATGTGCGGAACAGGTACGCCAAAGTGACCCCACGGAACACTCACGGAATTTTTTTTCGTGTTCAAAAGCACGTTCACAGAATATTTTTGGCCTTACGGAACTGGAGGAAGACCTGAGGAATAATTACGGAATGACACGGAAGATGAGGGAATAATTGCGGAACGTTTGCGGATGACCATATTTTTGCTTCCGTGAGTCTGCCGTGCTCCAGTGAAATGGGGGTATAACCCACCATGCCGTGATCGCTGGTTTAATAAGATCTGCCTGTCAGTTTGAAATATTTTGAATAAGCAGAGCTTTTAAGAGATTAGTTTGTGAATAATACAGTCCAAGAGGAGGAAGTATAATTTTTATGGATTGATAGTGGCCAAGCTTGGACAGTGCTCTGCTTTCTAGAGAATGCTTCTGTACGTTTGCATGTGATTTCCATGTGTCATGTTGTATTTCCTGATCCCTTCCCTTGCTCACCCTTTAACTTTGTATAATTTTGTGTGGGTTTTTTTTTTTTTTCTCTCTACCCCTTATTCGTTGTATTTTGTTCTTTTTCAATCCATTTCTTGCAAATAAGTTGCACTGATCGTGTTGTCATTTGAATGACTCAAAATTTTTTTCTTTCCATCTCCAGCCAGAAAACATCATGCTGCTGAATAGGAGCGTTCCTCACCCACGCATTAAGCTGATCGACTTTGGGCTGGCACACAAGATCGATTTTAGCAACGATTTTAAAAACATCTTTGGCACACCGGAGTTTGTCGGTTAGTCTTTTGAGTAATTGAGTCAAGGTGCAATTTCCATTCTGTCCCATTTACCCTCCACACCCTTCAGTGGTAATCTGAACCAACAGTCTGACATAACTACAGAGAATTAAAGTGGATCAAATCCCAAAGTTCTGGAATATTACTGTGGTTTAGATGAGGACATATTGGTCATGTTTTGGATATGAACTCAGGCTTTGAGTCAGGTCTTGCCTCACACGTAGTAAGGTTTGATCCAAACCACGTAAATGTCTTGTTCTACCCATGAGACAACTGTTTGATTTCTGAGCTGTAGCTGTAACTTCACCCTCCACCCCATTCTGGTTCTCTGGCACATCAGTTAGCTTTGCTTGGATGGCAGCCAATATAGCCGCCGGGCGTGATGAGACAGCAGAGCTAATAAAGGGAAAATTATCTCCCCGGATTAACCGAAGGCCAATAAAGAGGGGCATCTCTGTCTGATGGACCATTGCAATACGGGCATGAAGAATAATAAGCATATACACAATTACAGTATTTATTCTATCTTTTCTTCCTGTATATAAATGGTATTAAAGCGAAGTACCCAGTATTACAGCTGTGAAATGCATTTTTTTTTTTTTCAATTGTAAACAATAGTTGTTGCTTTTTTTAACTTGTATAGGTATCCAGGTTTAGTATTAATATTCTTTTCATTCATTTATTCATACATACTTTCATTCATTCATATCGTGCTATGGTCACGGTGAGGCTGGAGGATATCTCAACCGACTGTTGGTCAACATGGGATACATCCTGAACAGTTTACCAGTCGATCGCAGGGCCAATACTTATGACCATTTACATTCACTCCTGGGGGCAATTGGAGCAGTTTGCCAAATGTGCATGTCTTTGGACTACGGGAGGAAACCAGAGTACCTGAAGGAAACCAACACAATCATGGAGGGATACAAACTTCACACATAAAAACCCTTGTTAAGCACGGGACTTGAACAATGCCCTTCTTGCTGTGAGACGGACAAGTTAAATCACCACGTCGGAATGGTGCCCACGATTTAGTATATTAAAATTTCTAAATACAATATTATACGTAAGATAATGCGTCTGTAAATACATGCTAGTATATATGAAAATCCAAGACTTTTTTCAAGCTGTTGGTCATAATGTGATTCATGTTTTAAAAAAAAAATCGGATGCATTCACCTGTCTGTAGGTAAAATTTCCTACAGAGTATTTTTAGCTTCTTTTTTACTGATGCAATAAAACATCAGGCAAATTGCAATTAGCAAGAAATGTTTTTCTTACTCTTTTGCTCCATTGAGTAAAAATTGAATAAGAATATTTACAGTGAGTGGGATCACTCGTTCCAAATCACCCCTAAATTTGAATGTGAATGGGTGTTTTTATGTATGTATGTTGCCCTACAATGGACTGTCGAGTTGTTCATCATGTACCTCGCATTCGTCTAGTGTCGGCTGAGATAGCCTTCAACAGCTGCCTTATGACTTCTGTTATACATATTCAGTGAGTCCATGTCAACATATTTTCCTTATCTTCCTATATATATTCCTTTATTCAACGCAAGTAGTAGAGGGAAACTACTACCGCGACCTCTCTGGGGAAATTTTATGTATTCTAAAGCTGAGGCACAGAGAGGAGACACAAGTTTCAGCCCCCTACTGAATACTCTGGTTGGACCTTTCTCTTTGCATTGGATTTAAAAGTTTACCATAAATATGATGAGGCTCGTGCCATGATTACCTTTTTTATTTAAAATAAGATCATAAGCATCAAATTTAAGTCTTTTTTTTCACTATTCGCACATCAGAATCTGAGATTTCCCTTTTCCTTAACAAATGACTCATTTCACAGCTCGACTATTTCAGTCTGAATAACAGAAAGCCACCACCAGCATTGAGTGTTCCAGACATGTTTTTTATTAGTTTCAGACATTTCGGTTGAAAATATCTCTCTTTTGCAGCTCCAGAAGTGGTAAACTATGAGCCGCTTGGCCTTGAGGCAGACATGTGGTAAGAAAACACTTTCTAGAACAAAATGACTTCAGATTATTTCGACAGTACTTAATTATGATTTTAGTTAACTTGTTTGCTTTCATCTTCTTATTTTTTCAGGAGTGTTGGTGTGATTACTTACATATTGTAAGTATTTAATTCAGTGAAATACATTTCATTCTTTTCCTTTGGCATTGGGAGCACATTTGAGACTGTCTTACACTTTTATATTACAGATGCTCCCTGACTTACGTTCATCTGTTTTACGTTTTTTCGATTTTACTTTTTTTTTTTTTTTTTCAAAAAAAAAAAAAAAAGTCAAATTTTGAGTTTAGATGTACCTACGTAGTATGCTGACGTAATGACGTCAAAACAATTCATTGTTTACAAATTACAGACTGTGTGTGTGTGTGTGTGTGTGTGTGTGTGTGTGTGTGTGTATGTATATATATATATATATATATATATATATATATATATATATATATATATATATATATGAGAGAAATTTCCTTTCTGCTTTTTCCCTTTCTCAGGGGTCATATATCATATATATCTTCTTCTTTTCCTTTCGGCTTTTCCCTTCAGGGGTCGCCACAGCGAATCATCTGCCTCCATCTCACCCTATCCTTTGCATCTTCCTCTCTTACACCAACGACCTTCATGTCCTCCTTCACCACATCCATGAATCGTCTCTTTGGTCTTCCTCTAGGCCTTTTGCCTGGTAGTTCCAGCCTCAGCATCCTATTACCAATATACTCACTATCCCTCCTCTGTACATGTCCAAACCATCTCAATCTATGTCCAAACCATCTCAATCTATGTCCAAACCATCTCAATCTATGTCCAAACCATCTCAATCTAATATATATATATATATATATATATATATATATATATATATATATATATATATATATATATATGAGAGAAATTTCCTTTCGGCTTTTTCCCTTTCTCAGGGGTCACCACAGCGAATGATTCGCACGTTTGGTTTGGCATAGGTTTTTATGTCGGATCCCCTTCCTGACACAACACTTTTAGCAAGGGACAGAAACACGATGACAGCTTTGCAGCTATTCTTTACGAATGTCAGCAATGGTTCTTTTACATGAACCTCTCACCAGTGAGAGACATGTCCGGCCTTTGATAACCCAGTTAGCTGCACTGGGGGGGGGGGGTGTGATAATCCTGTGGGAACTTGAACCTCCAACCTTAGGATCAGCAATCCAGCACCCTATACCACTGGACCACCACTGCCCCAATAATGTGTGTGTGTGTATACACACCTGATGTAGCTTTTTTTTATTTATATAGTTTTATTCTTTAACTTTATGTATTTGATTATGTGCAGTATTGAACAATTAATTGCCACTAGTGATGTTTCCTTGCTCTCTGTATATGACAAAACTTGAATCTTGACATCATAGTAAGTATTATATTAACTGTGAAATTTAACCTTGGTGATATTTTTCTTGCTGTACTGGTAGATAATAATAGCAGTGGTGGCCTGGTGGTATTGGGCGCTGGATTGCTAATCCTAAAGTGGGGGGTTCGAGTCCTACTCTCCACAAGGTTGTCACTGTCATAAAAGCATGCAATATCAATGAGGCTTTTTGAGCAAAGGACATTCT
>CM045734.1:45191063-45321063 GCA_024760905.1 Plotosus lineatus
CACCTTCTTGGCTGATGTGCCCTTGAGCAAGTCACCTAATCCCCAACTGCTCTCTGTATCAGCCCACTGCTCAAGTGCGTGTGCTCAAACCACAAAACATGGCTTGTTTTGGTGCTTGTTTTGATAGTGCCAGACAAATGCTGTGTGGAACAGGAGTGGAACAGGTAGTGTTCTGGGTCGACCCCAGGGTCTCTTCCCAGTTGGACATGTCTGAAACACCACACCAACAAGGCGTTCAGGAGGCATTCTAACCAGATGTTTGAGCAACCTCAACTGGCTCCTGAAGAGGAGCAGCGATTCTACTCTGAAGTCTCCCTGAGCTTCTCACCCTATCTCTAAAGGAGAGTCCTGCCACCCGGCGAAGGAAGCTCATTTCAGCCGCTTGTATCTGCAATCTTGTTTTTTCCGTCACTTACCCAAAGCTTGTGACCATAGGTGAGGGTTGGAACATAGAGAGACTGGTAAACTGAGAGTTTTGCCTTGAGGCTCAGCTCCCTTCTCACCATGACGAACAGGTACAGGCTCTACTTTACAGCAGAGGCTGCAGCGATCTGTCTATCGATCTCTCGCTCCTTCCTTCCCCCACAAGACCCCGAGATGATTATCGCTGAGGGTTTCCCTGAGTGGCTGTTGGATCGCTGTTGTTGTAAGTTAATGAATTAGCTTAGTATTAGATATTCGCTGATTCCAGTCATCTTGTAATGTTTTATTAAATGCCAAATATCTATATTTGTGCACAGGAAGTCAAGCTATTATTGTAATGCATTACGTACTGGTTTGGTTGGATATAAAAACCGGTTCAAAAGCATAATTGATTTCCAATGGTCATCATCCTAGTGAGACAAACAGGCTGAAAAGAAAAAGTGCTGACTAGTCTTGTTTTTGTTTTCTTCACAGAAAAAGAATGACAATCCAGGATAGTCTTCAGCATCCATGGATTAAGGTTTGTCTGTATAGCATTGATTTGGTGTCAGCAGAATCATGACGTCATGAAAATCACTTGATTTAAAATTGATGTTTTTCTTTTTCAGCCAAAAGACACTCAGCAGGCACTCAGTCGCAAGGAGTCAGCAGTGAATATGGAAAAATTTAAGAAGTTTGCAGCACGAAGGAAATGGAAGGTCCATATTATTGCATTTCAAACTCCATCAGAAAGATTTGTAGGCGTGTCAAGGCACTTCTTGATTCGCTGACATATAAAATAAGGCAATAAACCATGTCAAAAACCCTCCGACAGTTTCAGTACCCTCAACTGAAAAATCACATACAGCATTTGAATTGTTCGCACCTCATATTTGGACTGTTTGTGTTTCTGACTGAAAAGCATGTTTTATTTAACACAGTCGCGCACACTCTGTTTCATATTTTGATGGTGAAATCACAACCAGGCATTATATATTGTCATCTAAATCATGAGCATCTATTATTACTGTCTATTGATGTAACACTGTATACTTTTGCTTCTTTGACAGCAATCAGTGCGTCTGATCTCGTTGTGTAACCGGCTCTCCCGCTCTTTCCTGTCCAGAAGTAACATGAGCGTGGCGCGTAGCGATGACACACTGGTACGTTCCTTACAGACAAAAGTCTCTTTTTACACCATGTGGGAGTGTAATGTGGAATGTTGTGAGTAATTACCTCCATCACCGCATTTATTTACTTTTGAAAACCTATTATTTGTGCTGCTGCTACCATCTCATACTGCCAGTAATAGTGAAATAATAATGATCATTGTTATTGTTTTTTTGTTTTGTTTTGTTTTTTTCATCCATTCATTCATTTTCGGTAACCGCTTAATCCTAATTAAGGTCACGGGAAAGCTGGCGCCCATCCCAGCTGACTCTGGGTGAGGGCAGAGTACACCCTGAATCGCTCACAAGGCCATCACAGGGCGGTAACACGCTGACGGCTACGCAGCTTCTCTTGTCAACAGTCAGCAATGGTTCTTTTACATGAACCTCACACCATAGACAGTGAGAGGCATGACCTGGCCTTTGACAACCCAGTTAGCTGCACTGGGGGGACAGTGACAACCTGTTGACAGTGACGCTTGAACCCACAACCTTAGGGTCAGTGATCCAGCACCATTACCACCAGGGTATCACTGCACCCTTTTTTTTTTTTTTTTTTTGTCTTTCAATTTTTCTATTCTGTATTAATCCCGCATGGTAATTCTTGCCTCTGACTTTAAACTTCCAAAGTGAGAGCACTGGACTGCCACACACTGTGGAGAGCAGTTGGCAATTAGGTAGATGCAGCTCACTCCCCCTCCGCCACAAGTCTTTCCTGCTAGTTCTCAAATCAAACCAGTAACCACTCAGTCCCAAAGCTGCCTTTTTAATCATCTGGCTATAGCTGCCCCCAGATTGGTAGTATTAGTAGTAGTAATTGTAGTACTATTCCACAATGGGTAAATATAGAAAATATTTCCACCCCTGACTCTCTGATTATGCTTCTGCGAAGAAAAGTGTACCCAGGAAACGAGCTCATGTGTTTATGTGTCTGTGTGTGGGTTGGTTGACTGATAGGAGTGTGTTTTGTAAAGGAAATGAGCATGTGACGTTTTCGTCTGTTTTGACACCTATCCATGCATGCTGTACAATATATGATAGGTGCTTCTGAAAGCTACACAGTTATTATGCTTCATTGTAGTCATTAATTTCATACGCAGAGACAATCACTGTCAGCTTGGTTTGTCAAGTACTGCTCTCGTTATGCAATGGATGAGGTTGTCGCTCTTCATCCTCGTCCCTTAAACAGTGCTCATCCAGTTACAAAGTGGTTCAGTGACCTATCCATCCTGTTGACTTTTTTCACAGTTTAGAAAACGTGACAGCTCAGATTTATAATGATTTTGATTTCTCTTGAAGACAGTGTAAGAAGCTAAGAAATTTGGTTGTGAACATTGCTTCATTAGCCTTCAATTAAAACCTCCTTGACAGAGTGTGTGTGTGTGTGTGTGTGTGTGTGTGTTTCAAAGCTGTGGAATGTAGCATTATCCGTATGGCTGCACATATACAGCCTTTACACACCTTTTGCCTATTTTGCTTTGTTTTCTCTTCCTTGCTTTTGTTCAAAGATTATGAATACGCATAGCACTGTATCCATCATATAAATTGGAGGAGCAGACCCCACACCTCTCCCTGCATAACTGAGTAGGATTGACAGAATATATTCCTATTTGGTTTAGAGCAGTGGTTCTTAACCTTGTTGGCGGTACTGAACCCCACCAGTTTCATATGCTTATTCACCGAACCCGTCTTTAGTGAAAAATAAAATATGTTTTTACTGGGGCACCAAAATGAACCGTGCATAATCATCACTGTGTTCAAAGAACAAAACCAATACAAGGCATGAACTCTTCCCGTCAAAACTACTTGCATTTTTATGTGAGGTGCACATCTAAGTGTGTGCACACGCATCTGTGTATGCGCGCGCGCCTGTATGTGTGTGCATTTACGTTTTATTTACATCTTATGCATTGTTTTTCAATGTTTAATTGGTATTATAAGCATTTAAAGCATTGAATATGTATTTATTGATATTATATACATACATACATGTACATATACGTCAGTCAGCGGGGGTTGATCCTACTTTACAAATCATGCATATAGCACGCTGACTAGCATCACGTTCCGTTGTATATGTGAATACATGTTTTACATATTCGTCCAACCCCTTTCTTTTTTTGCTCAACATAGTATGGATTAAAACATTAACAAAGAAATCACACGACGTACCACCACAACAGTCACAATTTGACTACTGAGCGCACCAAATTTCCTGTAGCACAGATTGGCCAAGCAATGTAACGTGATCATCTGCAGCCAATGATGGCCAAGCGGGGCGTGTCGTGTCGTCATGAATATGAGGCGGGTGTGTGTCTTGACCTCCACCGAACCCCTGAGACTGACTCATCGAACCCAGGTTAAGAACCACTGGTTTAGAGCCTGGCTGTTTCACAGAAGCATGAAGCAGTTTTGTCAAAAGTCTGACTGTTCAAGGAGATTAGACATTGTTTTCTCACCAGTGGTTCTTCCAAACATGACAAATCCTGTCAGTTCTGTGAAACTCTGCTGGTTGATTCAGTGTTTAATTGACAATTCTGTGCCAAAGATGAGGTTTCAGTGACATCCACAGAGCCTGAGGTGTATAATTGTTTTAGTACATATCACAGCGGAACACTAGCGGGGGGGGGGGGAATACACACCAAAACAAGTTTTATTTTATATTTATTAAGTCATGATGGTGATTTCTGAGTAGAGAATATCTGTGTAAAAGCTTCTCTTTAATTCAAGTATGTACCTGACAAAAATAATATATATTTTTTAAAAATTAGAATGAGGTTCTCATAGTTATAATTCACATATTTTAACTTTACTTATTGTTTACCACACTCTGCAAAGGAGTTTTAGTATAAACTACCGTATTTTCCAGACTACAGTGATACCTCACCTTACAAAAGACCCAACAACCCAAAAAAATCCAAGTTATCAGTGTGACTTATGTATGTTTTTTCTTCTTTATTATGCATTTTTGGCCAGTGCGACTATATGACCACCAAGAAAACTAGACTAGTCCGAAAAATATGGATAACGGGCCAATCAGATGACAAAGTTCCCATGTTATATTATATTCTAATATATTTTCTGGTTAATCTGTAAACTACAAATGCAAATAGTTTGGGTTAGAAGCACAGAATCAAAATAATAAGAAAATTGTTTGGAACAGCCAGAGTCAGTACCTGCTGATTTGTTTAATATCAATAAGATATACTCTAGTCTTAATTGCTTACTAGAGCAGATGCAGGAAAACATCATTACTATGCAATATTTAAAGAACATCATGACACAGTTCTTTGCATCCTAGTTATTGTCATTGTCTCTTATACAGGATGAAGAAGACTCTTTCGTGATGAAAGCTATCATCCACGCTATCAATGATGACAATGTGCCCGGACTGAAACACCTCTTGGGTTCTCTGACAAGCTACGATATCAACCAACCCAATAAGGTGAGACAACCAAAGAGAGGACCCCCAAAGAAAAATGAGGGAAACACATTCACTAGATGAGAAACCCTAGTCGAATTTTCAGGAATCCTGTTTAAGTATCTACTTGGCTTTGTTACAACTAGAACAGCTGCCAAGGCAATCTCGATTGTCCAGCTGATAAGTGTCTTGTTTAAACTCTGTATCACATCTGATTTGTCACACATTTTTCATGGCGTATTTTCATCAACATTCTTTGAGAACGCTTCTTGAACTGTCTTATCCAGTGTCGTTTTCAGTGCATTCTTGATTAGGTTGTAATTATTAGGTTTGAATAAAGTTGAACCGTAATTCCGTGTTAAGCATTATTTGATTAATCACATCTTGGCAATGCTTTTGTGTTGAGGTCAGGGATACAGAAAGTGTGGATACTTAAGTTGATTTAGTTTAACTTCTTTCAAATGTCAGTTCTACAGTGAGCGAGGAAATGAGGAAACACACACTTGTACCATACTGTACACAAAAGAAAAGTCTTAGGTCCGCATTTTTTATTTAATGACTGGTACTGAAGGGAGTTGGTACAAAAGGGTTTCAGATTTCCAAAATATATACAGTAGGCCCTCGTTTTTCGCAGGGGTTCGGTTCCAGCCTGCCCCGCAGATCAAGAAATTCCGCAAGTTATTTACCCAAAAGTAAAACCCTATGTATGACATTACGTGCGTTAAAATAACCGCTCATATGTACTGGGAGCAAAATCGTTGATCAAACTTACCAATTTTATTCGATCAGTCTCTGTTACCATAAAATGAGTCGTTCACTACCTGTAAAATTGAGTTTACACGGTATTTCAAGACCCCCTGACACTGGGGAATGTCTATAATGTTCATCAGTAACAACACATTTGATTGTTTTGCCGTGCTTTAAAAAACAGGAAAATATTTTGCTGTGTTCTCTTGGTAAATGCCCAACAAATGATGAACCATTAGAAACTGCTATAGCAAAACTATGGGATGCTCTGAATGAATGAAGCGATGAGCCAGATATGGACCTATCAGAAAGTGATGAGGACGAGCATTTTTCACATGTTTCTCCTGCTCGCTAACTTAATACATTTAAAGATGTTCCTGGCCATGTGCTTTTGTATATGTTTGTGTTGATTGGTTTAACGTGGCATGTGCTAAAGTTGACATTCGTGTTTCTTTCTTCCTTTCGGCTTTTTCCCTTTCTCGGGAGTCGCCACAGCGAATCATCTGATGCGCACATTTGATTTGGCAGAGGTTTTTACGTCGGAGGCCCTTCCTGTCACAACCCTTTAGCAAGGGACAGAAACACGCTGACGGCTTTGCAGCCTACTCTTTTACGAAAGTCAGCAATGGTTCTTTTACATGCCTCTCACCATAGACAGTGAGAGACATGGCCCGCCTTTGATAACCAAGTTAGCTGCACTGGGGGGGACAGTGACAACCTTGTGGAGAGTGGGACTCGAACCCCCAACCTTTGGATCAGCGATCCTACGCCCTATCCACTAGACCACCACTGCCCCTGACATTCGTGTTGACTGGCTCATTTTACTTGGGAGAATGTTTAAAGGAAAAGCACCAGGAGGGAAAAGTGAGGGAAGGAAAAGTCTTTTCCTGCTGTTTTCTAGTTATTTTCAGCTTTCATGTAAGGAGTTTGGTTGATACCACAAAATGAATAATACAAATACCCCTAAAATGTATGTATGTATGTATGTGTGTGTGTGTGTGTGTGTGTGTGTGTGTATATAATATGTATGTATATACATACAATGCTACCTCACTTTATGAAAGATTCAACAAACGAAAAATCCAGGTTACGAAAACCTAAAATTTCTGTCTCTGGATACGAAAAAAATTCACGTTCCAAAACTAGGAGGGAGCTGCATCTCCATAATACCCATGACGAAGCTCCCTTCCATTAGCTATTATGGAGCTGCATCCCCATAATACCCATGATGCTTTTTGAAGTGGGCTCGTGGCACGCAGTTGAGTGATATCGCAAAGGAATATGGCCAAACCCGTCGAAGATCAGTTACGATATTGAAGCAGAAGGAGGTCTTAAAAGGTATACTTTTATAATTTTTAAAGGGTTTAGGGGTAGTATTGGGGGCCTTGGAACGAATCAGGCCTTTTACATGTAAAATGCGGTTAAATTTACGAAAAGACAGGGTTACAAAAAACCACTTCTGGAACTGATTAATTTCATAAGGTGAGGTACCACTGTGTGTGTGTGTGTGTGTTATATATATATATATATATATATATATATATATATATATATATATATATATATATATATATATATATATAATTTGACTTTTTCCTGTTGATTTTGTGGTAAAAGTCCCCCACTCTTGAAATAATCTTGGTATACTGAAGTCTGTGTCATGATTGAATGTGTTACTAGAACAAGTGACAAATATTTTCTTTGTCTAGGTTTTTAAACATCGATCCATGATGCTACGCTACTCAAAGCTTGATTAGCGTCTTAATAATCAGCAGCTTGTGGTTGTTGTTTCTTTGTGCCTAGTCTGCATCATCAGCAGGTATCTCAGGGTCTTTAGCGTTTCGCCCCAAAACCTGTACGCTTCACCTGAGTGGGGCAGCAAAGACAAAAGACTGTCTTCACCTGCAAGCTGGCTTCTGGTTGATTGTTGAGGTCTTCTAACGTGCATCTACACACTGCTCTCCTGGTCCAACTCTCTCTCCTCTTGATCCACAGCCACCTTGAGCATGTCTCTGCTGAAGCAGCTATGGTCTTTATCGCCTTCTTTGTGGCGGTAGGGGTAAGACCTATCTTGTGCAGGAAGTTTCTTGTAGATGTTTCAACAAAACCCCTGCATCCAACCTCTATTGGCATCAGGCTTGCTATCCACCCTTTCATACGAGCTTCATCTACCAAGTCCTGGTATTTTGCTGCTTTCAGTTCTTGTGAGATGTCAAGTCTATCCTCCCAGGAAACTGTAAGCTCGATTATGTGGATGGCTTTCGTTTCTCGGGATAGTAGCAGCATATCTGGACGCACCTGAGTAACTGCTATATCTTCTGGAAATTTCAACTTCCTCTGCACATCCACAAGAAGTTGCCAGTCGGAGGCTGAAGACAGGACTGAGCCTGTAGTTGCAGGCTTGTTAGGCTTGGTCTTCATCTCTCCTTCTTTCACGAACTGGATGGGTTTTCCTGTATCCTAGCTACTTTGATGGTTGACTTCCACTCTGCGCTGGTCCACCACTATGGCAATCTCTCTTAAGACCGTCATGCCTCCATCGGTACCTCCCCTCCCCCAGAGCCTTAGGACATGCTGAGAGGATGTGATTCAGGGAGCAGTTGTTTCCTTTACACAGAGAGCATGAGGCGTCCTCCTTTTCCCCAAATCACTAGTTAGAAGGCGTAGGAAGCAGGTCTGACAGAGCACGTAGTAGGAAGCTGAGCTGTCCTTGATCAGTATTCCACAGTTCCTTCCATGTGAATGGGCGCTGGATGGCTGATTCCCATTTGGTCCAGCTGACTTGGCTTCCTAACCCCACTGCTCTGACAAACCTGGTGTATTTCGCTTCTTTTCTAGTTTGTTGCACAATCATATTTCTTCTTGTTCTATCATCTGCTATGCTCCATCGATTACCCTCGTAGTTGCCAAGGCCTAATCTTCCTTTGTAAACTGTTCCCACCAGCTCTTGATATCGCAGGTCCTCCTCTGCCACTTGGACTGCTTTGCGAGGATTCCATTTTCTACCAGTCTTCACAGTTTCCCCTGCTTGCTGCACTACTGTGTCCTTGGACAAATGTAAGGTAGAAATGGCCCTAACTTTTGCAGTCTGGAATTCTTCAATCACAGATGACAGAGGCAAACTTAGCTTAGCTGACCTGCTGTAAAGATTTACAGTACTGTAGCTTGGTGGAACCCCCAGCCACTTACGCAGAAATCTGCTGCACAGTCGTTCCATTGACTCTACTGTAGAGAAGGCCATGTCATAGAGCAGGAATGGCCACTGCAGTCTAGGAATAATGCCGTACTGGAAGCACCATGCTTTGAAGCGGCCTTGAAGATAACTTCCATCTATTGTTTGAAGCCACTTCTTGAGCGCTTTTTGGACATCTCTGCTGTTTTCTATGTCTCCCAATGACTGGTCAAAGCATTTGCCCAGGCATTTAATGCTCTCGTCCTGGATTGTGGGGAATCTTCTCATCTTGGATAATGAAAACGTGATCCAAGCTGGCCTTTGGTAATAGTGAGGCTCCTTGACTTGGGTGGCTTGATTTTCATTCTAGCCCAGTTCACCATCTTTTCAAAGGCTGAGAGAATCCAACGGGTTCCTGCTGGTGACTCTGTCATGATAGTGATGTCGTCCATAATGGCTCTGCAAGATGGGTGCCTGGTGCCATCGTCAGCCTTGGGACCTCTGCACTGGCTGATTCCTGCCTTGAGGAGCAAGTTCATGGCTGCCACGAATAGTGTTACTGAAACGGTACACCCTGCCATAATTCCCTTCTCGAGTCTCTGCCAGCCTTTTGTGAAGTTGTTCACTGTAAATCGCATCTTGATGTTGGTAAGATGATTCATGACCAACTGCACAACCTCTGTTGGAACATGGTACTGCTGCAGTGCTTTCTCAATTAGTCGATGGGGTATGCTAGGGTAGGCCTTGGCAATGTCCAGCCACACTTACTGATAAGTTACTCTTGTTTTTCTTGGCCTCCTTGATCAGCTGGCTTATCGCTGCTGTGTGCTCTAGACATCCTGAGTGGCCTGGGATGTTTCCCTTCTGCACGCTGGTGTCAATGTAGTGATTAATCAGGAGAAAGGTGGTGATTCTCTTTGCTACTACAGACCAAAATATCTTTCCTTCTACGTCCAGAAGAGAAATTTCCCTGAACTGGTCCAGCCCTCTTGAATCTAGCTCCTTTGGTACAAAACAACCTTCTGCCAGGGTCCATGCTGATGGTAGCTGTTTCTTTTTCTAGATTGTACGAAGCAGCTTGCAGAGACGATTGAGAAGCTTTGGGCAATTCTTGTAAATCTTGTATGTAATTCCGGAGGGACCTGGAGCAGAGCTTGATCTTGCAGCTTTGACAACCTTTTTGATTTCTTCGAAGCGCAGGTCTGAGAGATCAAAGGGGGTTTCAGGATCTGGCTCTTTGTTTGGATACGGGGGTTCTGCTAATGGTGTAGTTCTGTCAGGGTCGCTATGTGCTTGTTTTACACTCTTTTCAACCTCTACTTGAGAACATTGGAGTCTGCCACTCTTGGGTTTTCCCAGTAGGTCTGAGGTAAACTGGAAAGGGTTGCTGAAGAATGCCTTTCTTTGTTTCTTCTTCTCATTTTGCCTCTTGCAGAGTCTCTCAGCTGACCGGAATTGAAGCAGCCTCTTATGCAGAGTGTGGTGCAGCTCTTGAAGACCTTCCTTCTCGGACTCTGGAGCTTTCTTTCATGATTTCTTGACACTGCAGAGGTTTTGACGCAGCTTAGCTATCTGTTTTTGTCTTCTACTTGCTCCTCCTCGGGTTCGTCTTGACTTCACAGTTTGAGCTCCAAACAAACTCTTGCATTCATCATAAACAATTTTGCTCAAGAGCTGGATCTTTTTACAAGCTTCTCCTTTCAGGCAGTTTTCAAGAATTCTGTCCTGGTTGTTGTCCAGAACTTGCCACCTCTTGTCTGTTGATGGTGGAAGTTGTAATCTAGCTTTCTTCTCCTGGGCCACGTCACTTGCTACACCTCTTGTTTCCTGAGCCGTCGTGCCAGGATTGGTCTCGACGTGGGGGTTCTGAGCACTGTGGTGAGCTTCCGGGCTCAGATCCTCCTGTGTCTTATTAGCTGCTGATGTTTCAGTAGCTTTGCACTGTCTTAACTGCTCCTTGCACTTGGTTTTGCCTTGGTGTATTTTCACGCCTTTTTCGTTCTTAAAGAGTCTTCCGCAGCTGCCACACCGCCGTCTAGATTCTGGTGCTGCTTGCTTGAGGGCTTGCATCAAACTTCTAGTCCTTGGTTCATTGCCAGGTTCGTGATCCTTTGAATCCGTCCGGGTTTGCAGTTCATCCTCCCCCGCCTCTCGGCCTGCAAGGGGGTATTCTCTTGTAGTGGAACTTGTAGCGATTATGTGCAGTGCTTCGGGTTGCTGGCCCTAGCACAATAGCATGCCGTCTTTCCGAGCTGTCAGCCGAACTTTCTCGAAGGTCAATAGGACTCTCCCCACAGTCATGAACATAGGTTTTTAAATATCGATCCATGATGCTACGCTACTCAAAGCTTGATTAGCGTCTTAATAATCAGCAACTTGTGGTTGTTGTTTCCTTGTGCCTAGTCTGCATCATCAGCAGGTATCTCAGGGTCTTTAGCGTTTCGCCCCGAAACCTGTACACTTCACCTGAGTGGGGCAGCAATTCTATTAGCTTATGTGCACAGAGGAAGCCCTCTAAAGTACACACATTTCCTAAGGCAAAATTTGGTTAATAGTAATGAGATCCATAATTAATTTGTGTGTACAGAGCAGGTTTGTGGAAACATTAATAACAGAGTGAAACTAATGTACAGTACAATGCTGTTACATGACGCATTTACAAATCGGCATACACAAATAAAAATTGTAGATAAAGCAAGACTTGAATAATGTGGAAACACCCCACCACACCTCACAGCAAATCGTTGGCCAAACAGGATTCCAGCATTATTAAAAGGGGATAATAGGACTATTTAAAAAGATGAGTATAGGAAACTTTGCAAATCACAATTTCAGCTGTTGACAAGAATCCATGGATTACAAAAATGTTATCTTGGCATCACCCTACAGTTACAGGATTAGCTTTTTTTATGTAGGAGGCTTGTTTTTCTTTCCCATATGCAGGCTTGTTTATAGCTCCACTACATAATGCAGTGCTGGTAAAATATTACTTAAAGGTACCGGTAGTTTTTTTTTTTATCATGTACGGACCTCTGCATGAGTTCATATAAAGCTATGTCGACGTTTAGAAAGGATTATTTACTTCAGTACCTCCGGACGTCATTATTTTTGATGTTAGGGTGGCCAAGCACCTGATTCTTGCTTTTTGAGTACAAATATTATGGTTATGGACATTCATTAATTTGGTAACTGGTTAGCCTTAATAGGGTGGGAGAGAGGCCTATCTCAGCCAACTCTGGGGAAAACGGGGTACATCCTGAACAGCTTGTCAGACCATTGCCGGTCCAAAACACGCAACCATTGACTTCTTCTTTTCAAGTTGATTTACTCTAGAATGTGATGATAACTGGCTTTGTGCTTTAACTTATTAATGATATTGTGATGAAGAACAGGACTAATGGTGACTAAACTTCAAAAGAACAAAAACAAAGAAAATAATATATCACTCTGTCATTATGCCTTTATTTACTTCTTTATTCACCAACGAGCATTAAACCAGGTAAAAATATCTATTTGTGCTACATGTACCTCAACAATCTATTAATAAACAGCAAGCTGAATAAAATTTCTTGATGTACAGCTGGATTTAAATGTAAACAGCTGGAGTGAAATTAAATGTTCTTTTTGAGAATTTAATCCAATTGGAGGAGGTGATGTAGATTTCTCATAGCCTCGGGGTCAACATAGATAAATACAATCAATCAGATTTCCTTCTGCTCTCCTAACTTACTGTGCATGTTACGTATTCTTTTGTGCGCTCAGTAATGCAATCGTTTTATGAATGGAAAAAGTCCTTCTTTCTGTAGCAGAGTAAGCCAGCTAGGTGGGATTGTGCAGGAGAGATTCCATAAGCACAGTCGGTCTAATTGCTTTCATGTAAATCAGTGGTCCCCAACCCCCGGGTCGCGGACTGGTACCGGTCCATGGATCAATGGGTACTGGGCCGCACAAGAAATAATTATTTATTTCTGTTTTATTTATTATCTGAGTCTGAACGATCTTTTTTTTTTTTTTTTACTTTTATTTTGAAAATGACCGGATTCTCTCGGATACATGACGGTCATTTGAGCATTAAAATGTAACCCACAAGGGGAGTTGGACATGTTTCAAAGAATAGCGGGGATTTCAGGTGAGACTGAGCCTGAGCCTTCATTCTCCCCGCTGGTGCACCCTCACCTGTGGATTTTTTTGTTTAAAGAGTTCAAGTTCGATTAAAAATGTAACGCTTAATCCTGATTAGGGATACTGGCACACATCTCAGCCGACTCTGGGCAAGGGCTGGGTATTATATTTACAATATAAACAAGTTAACACCCGTGGAAGAAGACGACCCTGGGGGGTTCGAGTGAGGGTCCGCCCATCACTGGAGTGGAGGTCACTGAGGTTGTCAAAAAGCTCCTCGGTGGTCGAGCTCCGGGGTTGGACGAGATCCGCCCGGAATATCTCAGGGCTCTGGATGTTGTAGGACTGTCTTGGTTGACACGTCTCTGCAACATCGCGTGGTCATCAGGGGCTGTACCTCTGGATTGGCAAACTGGGGTGGTGGTCCCAATTTTTAAGAAGGGGGACCGGAGGGTGTGTTCCAATTATCAGGGAATTACAGTCCTCAGCCTACCTGGGAAAGTCTATGCAGGGGTACTAGAGAGGAGGATCTGACCGATAGTCGAACCTCGGATTCAGGAGGAACAATGTGGTTTTCGTCCTGGCCGCAGCACTCTTGACCAACTCTATACGCTCCACAGGATTCTGGGAGTTTGCCCAATCTGTCCACATGTGCTTTGTGGATTTGGAGAAGGCTTTCGACCGTGTCCCTCAAACGATCTTGTGGGGCGTGCTCCGAGAGTACGGCGTTCCGGATCCGTTGCTACGAGCTATTCGGTCGCTGTATCACCGGAGCCAGAGTTTGGTCCGTATTGGTAACAGCAGGTCGGATTCGTTTCCAGTGGGAGTCAGAGTCCGCCAAGGCTGTCCTTTGTCACCGATTCTGTTCATAATTTTTATGGACAGAATTTCTAGGCGCAGTCGAGGCGATGAGGGGTTCTGGTTTGGTGACCATCGGATATCGTCTCTGCTTTTTGCGGATGATGTTGTCCTTTTGGCTTCATCAAGTCGGGCCCTCCAGCTCTCATTGGAGCGATTCGCAGCTGAGTGCGAAGCAGCCGGGTTGAAGATCAGTACCTCCAAGTCCGAGGCCATGGTTCTCAGTCGGACAATGGTGGAATGCACCCTCCGGGTCGGGAATGAGGTCCTGCCCCAAGTGGAGGAGTTTAAGTATCTTGGGGTCTTGTTTACGAGTGAGGGAAGGATGAAGCGAGAGATCGACAGACGGATCGCTGCAGCCTCTGCTGTTAAGCGGTGCCTGTACCGGCCCGTCGTGGTGAAGAAGGAGCTGAGCCACAAGGCGAAGCTCTCAATTTACCAGTCGATCTACGTTCCAACCCTCACCTATGGTCACGAGCTTTGGGTAATGACCGAAAGAACAAGATCCACGGATACAAGCGGCTGAAATGAGCTTCCTTCGCCGGGTGGCGGGGTTCTCCCTTAGAGATAAGGTGAGAAGCTCCGCCATCCGGGGAGAGCTCGGAGTAGATCCGCTGCTCTTCCGCATTGAGAGGGGCCAGTTGAGGTGGCTCGGGCATCTGGTCAGAATGCCCCCCGGACGCCTCCCTGGTGTGGTGTTTCGGGCATGTCCAACCGGGAAGAGACCCCGGGGTCGACCTAGAACACGCTGGAGGGACTATGTCTCTTGGCTTGTCTGGGACCGCCTTGGTGTCCCCCCGGGAGAGTTGGAGGAAGTGGCTCGGGAGAGGGACATCTGGACCTCTTTGCTGTGGTTGCTGCCCCCGCGACCCGACCCTGGACTAAGCGGAAGAAGATGATGATGATGACAAGTTAACACACACACACACACACACACACACGGGCCGCGGTAAAATTGTCAAGCGTTGACCGGTCCGCGAAAATAAAAAGGTTGGGGACCACTGATGTAAATAATAACTTTGTAATTTCTCATCAGAAGGAATTCATACTTCTTCTTTTGGCTATTCAGGGGTACCACAGCAGATCATCCTTCTCCACCTCGCCCTGTCCTATGCATTTTATTGCATGTCCTCATATATCTCATCCTTATTGGTCTTACTGAATGTTGAAAATGTGTGTTTTTACAAATGTTCTCCCTGTGCTTGCGCGGGTTTCCTCCATGTACTCCGGTTTCCTCCAACAGTCCAAAACATACACAGTAGGTTCATTGGCCAGTCCAACTTGCCACTAGGTGTGAATGGTTGTGTGAGTGTTGGCCCTGCGATAGCCTGGTGAGCTGTCCAGGGTGTACCCCGCCCTCACTCGGAGTCGGCTGAGATGGGCACCAGCCTCCCCATGACCCTAATTAGGATTAAGCAGTTCAGGAAATGAATGAATAGGATGAAATTACATAGATTTATATCCTTTTTTTGTCAACAATTTTGGTAAAATTTTAAAAGAATTCACTCCTAACATATGGGATGCTCTGCTACAGACCTATTTATTTACAGGGCAGAACCTGTATGCAATCTTTCAGCACCTCAAATTGAAACTGCAATTAAAAATTGAGTGTGGAGCCAGTGTGGCAGTGCATGAATCACTGTACAAATGAATTGTGACACACAGTTACGAAACCCTCCTTCCCAATTTCTTCTAATTCATTTCACATCATCCATATTACATGATGTTGACCTAGCAGAAGTGCAATGTGTACTACCAACATAATACTAAGGCATCATCTCAGGCCATATTCTTGTAAGGAATATTTTGAACTTTTATTAATTAAAACATGTCTGGATGGGAACCCCGCCTGGTCTCAAATAAAGTTTGAAGGTGGTTGTGGGTTTTGTTTGTTTTTTTGTTTGTCTGAAGTGAATGGAACATTTTTAGCCATTAAAACATTATCAAACCATCAGTTTCAAATGACAGACTCCTATTGTTGGAATCCTGAAAATGGTCTTTCTTCAGTAGGACTGTTTGACTGTCTACTGAATACAGTGATCCTTCGTTACTTCACGCTTCAGTTCCTGCGGATTCAGTGCATCGTCGGTTTTTAAAAAAATATTCATCAAAAAATTAAAAAATAAGGAAATTAAGGAAGAATAGGTGAAAGGTTAAGGAAAAGGCAAATTATCCAAAAAAAAAACCCCCTAAACACAAAACAAAAAAACAACCCAAAATCTCCCATCAAAACTAGTTACATTGTCGCATCTGTGTGTGCATGTGCATCTGGGCACGTGCGTGCACGCGTGTGTGTGTGTGTCGTCGTCTTCTCACGCAATACCATCTGTATGTGTGTGTATTTATATTTTATTTACATCTTATGTTTTTTAATGTTTAACAGTTATTATAAGCATTTATAGCATTGAATATGTATTTATTGATATTATATACACAAATAGATGTACATGTATATCAGTCAGGGGGGGGGGGTGTCCTACTTCACGGATTTCGATGGTCCCGTGGGGATCTCAGTCCCCTCGGAAAGTGGGGGATCCCTGTAAAATATAAATACACACACAGACAGACGCACGCGCACACACTCAGATGAACACCTCACATAAAAATGTAAGCAGTTTTGTTGGGTAGGTTTTTTTGTTTTGTTTTGTTTTTGTTTGTTTGGGTTTTTTGCATACTTGGCCTTGTTTTGTGGCATTTTCTTTCACTTTTTCCCTATTTTTTCCTTAATTTCCTTATTTTTTTATTTTTCGATGAATATTTTTGAAAAACCCGCAATGCACTGAAGCACGAAGTAGCGAGGTAAGGTAAAGTCTGTTGGGTTTTTACACCCAAGCCATAGTGGCTCATCAGGCTGGTGCTTATCCCCGGTTTCCATAGCGTGAAGCGACCAGGAGTTCAACTCCTCCTGGATGGAACGCTAGTCCATCGCAGGTTACCTTCCCAGTATATTTTACTGGTACCCATTTACATTGCTGGGTGAACAGAGGCACACTTGTGGTTGAGACCTTGCCCAGGGGTCTTAGCACAGAGAGGGTCTCAGTGGGATTTGAACTCACAACCTCCCTGATGAGCCGCTAGGCTCAGGTGTAAAAACCCAAACAGTTAATCAATCAATCAAAAAAAAATATATAGTATAACTGAACTGGGAAGAAGGAGGGGCAAGTCTGTTGTTTGTAAACAATGGACGCAGCATCATTACGTCATTGCGTCATTACGTTAACGTACTACGTAGGTACGTCTAAACTCAAAATGTGACTTTTTTTTTAAAGTAAGTCGGGGAGCGTCTGTATACGAAGAACATTTCCTAAATTTTTGTCCCCTTGTCCCCTATTTACGAAACAAGTACTTCTCACAAAAGCGCCAAGCGCACCATTAAAACATTCAAGTGCAACATTCAAACAATGCGTGAGTTGCTCTTCCTAACATCCCACCCCGTTGGCTTCCCATTGGCCAGGAGGGAGCTGAATCTCCATCATACTATATAATGCTTGTTTGTCACATGCATAAAGGAGAGATGTACTGTTGGTTCGTGAGTTGTTGTTTTTTTAAGTAGTCATTGCAGCTTATTTTTCATTTTTTAAGTTGTTTAATTCAGTACATGTTTAACAAATATGGGCAAAACACGGCTCATCTGGACCTCCGATCCCTCAAGCAAACAGGTGAATGTTAAGTACTAAACAAGTGTTCAAAGCGCACTTACCTGCTGGCAGATCAGAGGTCCAGATTTCATACAAAATTGGTGTACTTTTATAATTTTTAAAGGGTTTATGGGGTAGTATTGGGAGCCTTGGAACGAATCAGGCGTTTTACATGTAAAATGCGACCCCTACTTATGAAAACTCCAGGCTACGAAAAAGGCTCTGGAACGGATTAATTTTGTAAAAAGGGGGCCGACTGTACAAGATTGTGTGGGTTGGTGTGTGTGTGTGGGGGGGATGTATGTGGGCACCAACGCTAAAGAGCATTCCCACAGCTCATTCCCACAACAGTTACCTACCGTCACATGTGAACAGCCGTACTCGTGGGTGTGCATTTAAGCAACACCATTTCAGCCACCTTGAACAGAAAGGATGCTTTCTGCAATTAATAACACGATACAAGCATGGAAGAATAATTGAGGCTTGTGTAAATGACAACGTTCTAAACCGAACTCTAATTAGAAAAGTGTTTGTAATACCTGTCTTGCAATGAGGAACTGACAGAACTCTGTGTGAGCTTAATTAAGCCATACTGTTGTTTCTCTCTCTCTCTCTCTCTGTCCTTGTCTGTCTGTGTGCATCTGTGTGTGCTTCAGCACGGAACGCCTCCACTCCTGATTGCAGCTGGCTGTGGGAATATCCAGATCATAGATGTTTTGATACGCAAAGGAGCGGAGATCCAAGTGCTTGACAAGGTGTGTCCTTATAGCGTGGCTTAATCTGACTGTTACATGGCATTTCAAAAAATTCGACTCCAAATATGGAAAGTCTGAAGATTTGATCTTTTTTTTGATAAGAGGGATGATAGTACTCTCGACCCTAGAGTCTCTACCCTGCCATTCAGTCGGTTACTACCGTGTTTCCCTGAAAATAAGACCTAACCACAAAATAAGACCTAGCGTGATTTTACAAGATGATTAAATTATAGGCCCTCCCTTTAACATAAGCCCTAGTTGAGAACGGCAGCAATTCATTGGCCTGCTACTCACTCAATCTAGGGCTCTAGGTGAAAGCGCTGACTCATCTATTAGGCAGCTTTACCTAAGGTACGCTGTCAAAGCATCAATCCTTGCGCGTTGAGGCACAGTCGATGATGTCAGCGACTGCTTTAAAATGAGGACATACACTTGCATCCATAAAAATTGCTAAAATCGCTCGATTTGGTTCTGGTTAAAATATTTAAAAATAAAACAAATATAACGAAATAAGAATATATAAAGACAAAGATATATTATAAGACATGTAATAGAGAAAAATGTAAAATACATCATCACCTAAAATTAAGCCCTAGTATCATATTTCGGTATTAAAATTAATATAAGCCTGTCTTATTTTCGGGGAAACACGGTAGCTATAACTGCATGCATCTATGAACTCAGGTATGTGAAAGAGGGTTGATAGCATTTTTTCCTTTAGCAGCCACAGGAAAGTTGCACTTCCTGGCTTTACATATCTCACCGAAAAAACACATGTTAACCTTTACCCTACCTGCCTGGTAGCTGTAGCAAGGGGGAATAAGCCAGTTACTAATAAAAATAACTTGGGGCCGGTGGTGTAGTGGTTAGGGTGCTACGCTCATGATCAGGAGGTTGTGTGTTCGAATCCCAGTTAGACCCCCACTGTGCTAAGACCCCTGGGAAAGGTCTTTAACCACAGGTGTGCCTCTGTTCACCCAGAAGTATCAATGGGTACCAGTAAAAATATACTGGGAAAGTAACCTGTGATGGACTAGCATCCCATATAGTTGAACTCCTAGTCGCTTCATGCTACGGAAACCAGGGATAAGCACCGGTCTGATGAGCCATAGGCTCGGGTGGGGGGGGGAGCTAATAAAAATAAAAGAAACCGTTAGCTAATCAGAAACACATCTAGCTAGCTGTTTGTGCCTGAGGATTTGTAGTAGTGGTTTGTTCTACTTCATTAATTCCTACAAGCTGACAAAGAAACAGGAATTCTCTTAATTAGCCCGTGGTTATGGCTTCAGTGCCATCACTGTGATGAGATGCATGTTTTTTGCACCACTGCAGTGATGCACCGTGTAACGGTGTTAGAAAATCGTACCTAATTTTTCTTCTCATTATAAATGCGATATTCAAAGATATATGTTTAAAAACAAATCTACACAACGGTATTTTTTTCCTGTTTAATTAAATGTTTGGTTAAATAGTAACTTAGTATGTACAATTTAGTAACTGTTAAACTCTAAATATTAACAAGGCCCATTTGGCAGTAAACCGTTGTGTTGTTGAAGAGGCTTTAAAAACCAGTTCCTGTGCTATTAAAGTTAAAAGCTTTTAGATGCAGCTGAAATATCCTGGGTTTGCTGTTTTGCAGTCTGGAGCCAGCGCTATCTACTATGCAGCTCGGCATGGCCATGTGGAGACCTTGAAATTCCTCCATGAAAAGAAGTGCCCTCTGGACATCCAAGATAAGGTGCCAATTTCTCTCTCTATGACGAATACATTTCTCTAACACACACACACACACACACACACACACACACACTGTACAGTGCCATCACTAATAGTCTCGCGGCGTGGGCTTCATCTGAGATTTTATTCCCCATCCTTCTATATGTAACACATTTTGACCTTTTCCCACTTTCCCTTTTCACAGTTTCCAGGGTTTCTTTGGACTTTTCACAGTTTCCATGGTCACTCATCAGCCCGAGAGCCGCTCACTCTATAAAATAATCGTTGTTCTGTTTACCAAAGCACCTCTTTACACTCAAGAGCGTGCTCGGGCATGCCGGATTGCGGCATGAAGTGCCGTCGAGATTTTAAAGCAGAACAAAGAGTCTTGCTTTTCAACGTGTATTACTTTATTACAGATGGAAATTACAAGCCTGTAAAGTAGTCCTGCTAAAGTACTGGTACAGTTTTAGTCATGTTTATATAATGCCACTGTTGGGGGAAAAACTGGTGTTTGAAAAGCATGTGATTCGCAGTGCATGTCAGACTGGAATGAGCTGTCATGCATGGAGTATTTACAGGTGCAGTTGGAGGAGCGACAGTCTATTTTTAAAATGATCACCCTGTTTGATTTCTACTGATTGTGACATGTGTTCAAGTTTAAATCCATAATAAATGATAAATGTGTGAGATTAGTAAAATAGGCAATCACTAAAGGAGTACAGACGCTCCCCAACTTACGTTTTAGTTCGGTTCCAGACGGTCGAACGTAAGCTGAAAAAAAAAAAAGTAAGTTGTTACTGTATGTTCCAGTGACGGGTGACGTTCATACTGTACTATACATCCATAAATACCATTACCCTATCTCATAAAACAGCCTGAAATCAATTATAAACATAACATTGTAAAATACAGATGCTCCCGACTTACGTTCATTCGTTTTATGTTTTTTCGATTTCACCCCCCTTCCCTAAAAAAAATGTCAAATTTTGAGTTTAGACGCACCTACATAGTACACTGACGTAATGACGCTGCATTCATTGTTTACAAACTACATACTGAGTGTGTATATATATATATATATATATATATATATATATACAGTAAAACCTCCGCTGACGAACGCTTAAGCTCACAAACTTTTCGCCTCAAGAACATTAAATTTGCGAGCATATTGTCTCTGCTGACGAACTAGTTTTCGGCGGACGAATCAAACCACGCGGTCGAACAGCGCCACGGTGGCGGCCACGAGAAGCTGACGCACGCTCATGGCGTCACAGTTCGTCACACCCCTTTCTTTGAATGCGGAAGTGGTTTGTGTTTGCTAGACATTTTGGACCATATTGAGTGTACTTTTGCTATTATGGGACCGAAAAAGCCCCCACCACAGGCGGAGATCATTGAAAAACACGAACGAGGTGTGCGTTTGTGTGACTCAGCGTCCCAGTACCAGTACGCTAAGTCTACCATTGCTCCCATCCTTAAGAACAAGGAAGCTATTAAGGGTGCGTGTGTGGCTAAGGGTGTTTCCAAACAGTAGGCGTTTCCAAATACTCCTTCCAAACAGTAAGTCCCTCCCTCCCTCCCTCCTCCTCCCACTCCATTCCATCAAGCCATCAACTACCATCACAAAGGTAAATAAAACGACTTTATTATACAGTACAGTTTATTTCTTTAATTACAATACAATAGCACATTTATTATACATAAAATAAGGTATATTTTTGTGTAGTTTTAAGGCTTATTTAGTAGAAAATTATGTTTTATGGGGACCTGGGAACGGATTATTCTCATTTTAATGGTTTCTTATGGGAAATAAATGTTCGGAAGACGAACTTTTCGCCTCACACACACTTTCTGAGAACCAATTATGTTCGTGAGCAGAGGTATCACTGTATATATATATATATATATATATATATATATATATATATATATAATGTTATATAGCATGTTACCCTTGTGTTAAGATGTCGTCTCTGATCACAGAGATGATGTCTTAACACAAGGGTAACACGCAGTGAACTGGGAAGAAGGAGGGGCACGTTCAGTCTGTCGTTTGTAAACAATGGACGCAGCATCATTACGTCATTGAGTCATTACGTCAGCGTACTATGTAGGTACGTCTCGTACTACAGAGAGCACGCTAAACTCAAAATTTTACTTTTTTTTTTTTTTTTTTTTTTTTAAACAACGAAAAATACGTAAAACAAATTAACATAAGTCGGGGAGCGTCTGTATTAAAGATTATGTCGTGGTGAATTCATTAAAATTAAATGATGCTTAGAATAGGGCTTTTTGAGCTGTTAGCCAGTAAGAATTCATTAACTGATGAACAAATAAAAGTCACTGATTCCCGAAACACAGATTTCATAAATATGATCAAGCTGTTCAGATATTATTTAATGAGTATAATAATGAGGTAATCTGACGATTCAACCATGTAGAGCTAACTTTGGGTTGTTATATATTCTGCTCACGGAACACATTTTTATGAACATTCATTTATAGTTTGATTTAAGGGGCAGTGGTGGTCTAGTGGTATAGGGCGCTGGATCGCTGATCCAAAGGTTGGGGGTTCGAATGCCACTCTCCACAAGGTTGTCACTGCACCTCTGCCAAATCAAACGTGCGAGTCAGATGATTCGCTGTGGCGACTCCGGAGTAAAAGGGAAAAAGCCGAAAGGAAGACAGACAGACAGACATTTATAGTTTGATTTAAGTTTGTGTTACTTTTAAGCCTACTTGTTTCAGAGTAATTAGCTTTGTGTTTATTGGCAAATAATTATATAGTAATTACACTAGTAATAGCAACACTAAATATAAAAAGAAATCAGACAGATAAATAAAAACTCAGACAGACGGCTAGACAGGCCCTTGCTTAAGCTTTATGGTCTTAAAGGACTATCCTATTGGAATCAACATGAAGTGTTGTAGATTAAGCCGTGACATAAGATTATTTCACCTAAGTCGTCATCCTCATACATCCATCCTCATGGTTGGAGGTTGGAGTAAATGGATGTATACACCCAAGCAGTCCACCGCTTCCTCTTTTTGCTTCTGTCTATTCTTAACTCTCTTTGGGATTAATTTAGCGCAACAGCCAGTTAGCCTAATGTGTATGTCTTTGGACTATGGGAGGAAACTGGAGCACTAATAAAAACATCAAGGCAGTTCTGGGAGTATATGTGATATGAAGATTTCTTAAATATAACGTATTCTGGAATGAAACTTTTTAAAAATGTACTCTAGAATACAATTCTCATCAAATTTTGCAGTATAGTGATCCCTCGCTACTTCGTGCTTCAGTTTCTGCGTCTTGATTAGATGATTATTAGATGATTGTGATCAAAAGAAAATATTGGTTACATGATATTACATGCCATATTTTGTATTTACATAAAAAATAAGGAAAGTAAGGAAAAATAGGGGGAAAGTTAAGGAAAATTCTGCAAAACAAGGCCAATTATGGAAAAAAACCCAAACAAAAAAACAACCCAAACCCCCCAACAAAACTACTTACATTTTTATGTGAGGTGTGTGTGTGTGAATTTATATTTTATTTACATTTTAGGCATTATTTTTAAATGTTTAATTGTTATTAGAAGCATGAATATGTATTTATTGATATTATATACACATATACATGCACATATACGTCAGTCAGGGGGTCGATCCTACTTCACGGAAATCAGCCCTGGGGTGGGGGTCGCAGTCCCCGTTTAGCATGGAAAGTGAAGGATCCATGTATACCAAAATAACGATGATGATGATGATGATGAAAAAGTGGGCTCAAACTGTGTAACCTTTTCACATGAACAGATTGCAATTCAAAATATATGGACAAACTGTTTTAAATGAAATTACCCAGCAAATGATCACTATTATTACAGCTAGTTTAATTCTGCATTTAAGGCTTTCATGAGTCACATAAAGTATAATAATGATGCATATTTCATGACTTGTGTTCTCAAATTATATGCTGAATTTTTTCAAGTTGCTCACCAGGCCATATCCCTCCTGCTCATAATGAATCATGACCTTTCCTGTTAGTATGCTATGAATATTACTGTTTCTTTTTTTCTTTGTTCTGCAGTCAGGGGAGACAGCTCTGCATGTGGCCTCTCGCTATGGCAATGTGGATGTAGTTCAGTATCTTTGCAGTATTCGTGCCAACCCTAACCTGACCGACCGGGTGAGTAGCGCCACAGTAACTAGAAAGCACCAAATCAAATCAGGAAGAGTGTACTACGAACATTATTATGCTATTAAACATTCAACTATAAAGAAAATTCAGTTTATATTTGGATAGTAGAGGTGGCCTATACTGTATTGTTGTAACAAAAGTAAAAATCGAAGCGTATGCTGTATAGAATGTTTTCACTGTCATATCTTGCATAAGTATTCACCCCCTGACTGTAATTGGTTTTATTTGGAGAGGTGTTCAAGATTAAGAGTTATGACAGAAATTGAGGGAATTTCTTTCCAGATATAGAATAATCAAGAGTTTTGTCATCTTTTCTGTATTACTATTTAGTTTTATAAAAGGATGACTTTTTAAGTGTAGTTTCATTCTGCTGAATTACATTACTTATTGCGATTTGGGGAGGAAAGGGTTAATTCTGACATTCTACACTTTCTGCATTAATTTCCATGGAGTCACACTGGTGTGTTAGTTTATTACTAGCAGTTCCTGCCAAATTTGGTACAAATGTCATTCATGAACTTGCTAATTATGCTTGACGGCGTTACTAAATCTGAAAGCACTGAATGATCAAGCAGTCCGGAGCAGTGGCATACAGAGTGCGCTAATCATATTTGCGCTTCATTTCACTCGAGAACAATTACATTTACGGCATTTGGCAGACGCTTTTCTCCAGATTGGCTTACATTTATCAGTTTTACACTACTATGCAGTCGATGGTTAAGGGCTTTGCTCAATAGTGGTATCATGGTGGTACTGGAGAGCCTTCTCTCTCTCAGCCTTCAGATCAGTAAACCAGAGCCTGAACTATTGAGCAACCAGTGCCCTTATACCATGTTCCTCCCATCTTCCAGTAGTGACTTCAGGGCCCAAAGAACAGTTATGTTCAGAATGACTTGACTGCATGAACAAAAGAGATTTTTTATTTTATTTACACCTCCATTTCACTGGAGCGCGGCAGACACGCTGAAGCAAAAATGTCGTCATCCTCCAATGTTCCTCAGTCGTTCCGTCATCTTCCGTGTCCTTCCAAACGTATCCCTCTGCTTCCGGCAGGCCAAAATCTTCCATGAACGTGCTTTTGAATATGTTCAAAAGCACGCTTATGGAAAAATTTTCCAACAGTGTTCCCTTAGGTTCCTCAGTCATTCCGCAAACGTTCCTTGATCATTCCTTTTATTACGCCAGTGTTCCTTGATCATTCCGCGAGCCTTCCCCTCTCTTCTGGGTGGTCAGAAGCGGCCACAGAATCCCCACGGAATACTCATGGAAGGTTTGCGGAATACATGCGGAACGTTTGCGGAATAGTTGCGGATAACAAGGAAGATTGCGGAACACTCAAGGAAGTCACTTCCACTATAAATTATTCCAGTTCATTCAGTTTACTTTTTCTGTTTTCCTGTTCATGTAACAAAGTTTTAAAGTTATAATCACTGAGGTTTGGACTTGTGTGCATGGTTTTTAGTCTGGAATGATTTATTGAGGTGCAAATAAAAGGAATGAATTGATATTAAACATATTAAGATATGTTCAATTTTAAATTTATTGTAAATTATAAACATATTGCACATTGGAAACATGTGGCAAATTACAAGCATATATTAAATTTTAAATTTATTGTACATTATAAACATACTATACATTATAAACATATATTGTGAATGAGCTTCCTTAGTTGATTCCGCATATTTATAGGCTTAATCAGGAGCAAATCCTTTGATCTTTGCCGATTTTTCTTCGTTGAAACGTGGTTACACAAGGTTCTTGTCATTCCCTGTTGAACGTGAACTTTCTGCCTTCATTCCGCCTTTTCCGCAATCATTCCATATCTCTTCCTTCTAAAATGGAGTAGTGCTGTTGTCGTTCCTCGAGTGTTCCATGCTTTCCATGAACGCTCCGTGAATTATCCGAAAGTCTTCCTTTTTACACTGGTAATCACCACGAAGGTAATCCGAGCACTTTTACGCATCTATTCCGACATTGTAACGCGGTCTTTCCGTGTCTTTTCCGCACATTCCGTGAACGTTCCGAAGGTGTTCCGAGGGTACAATTTTCAATAGGTTCTTGACCCATTTCCCATGTAAAAAATGCCAACGCTCCTCCGTAGAGTGCGTTCCGCACCTTTCCGCCACGGTCATTGCATTACACGCTCCAGTGAAATGGGGGTATTAGGGATATAAAACAAGCTTAATTTCTGGGTAAAACATTCTATTAGGAGAATGAATAATGTAATATTGGTCTTTGTACTGCAGGAGCAAGAGACTCCTCTGCATTGTGCAGCATGGCACGGGTACTCAGCAGTTGCACGGGCTCTGTGTCAAGCTGGCTGTGATGTCAACGCCTGTAATCGTGAAGGCGAGAGCCCCTTGCTCACTGCCTCGGCCCGTGGCTTCCGTGACATTGTCGAGTGCCTGCTAGATCACGGGGCTGATATGGACTCCACTGATAAGGTACGTGCATACACACAAGATAAGCAATGGTGTACATGAGTGCTATCTATCTCATTCACGGACACTGAGATCAGACCTCCTAGATGTTAAGAATATCAGAATTCATGACGTAAATGCGCAGCATCTATACACCAATGCTTTTATGCACTTCTCTGCTTTATATTCCATGAATTATTTACTCTTACCAAGGATACTATAAAAGAGGTATACATTATTCTTACATTATAGATGCACTTTCGTCTAACTAAATATATTTTTAATGTCTCAACTGAAATTGGTTCTTGATATTTAAACTCGACATTACATGGGCGTAGGACAATAAGCTCCTATGTTTGCAGAGTTTTTTTGTATTATTACAGTATTTCCTTGGAACAAATGTAGCAGCCGTAGAATGGAGACACATTTGTACAGTAGCTACTCATTTAGAGTTGGAACTGCTTCTCTGTCCTTTTAGCAGCATCTTTATTTTGCATGTGCACGTGTGTTCTACAGGACAACCACATCGCACTCCATCTGGCCATACGGAGGTGTCAGGTCGAGGTGGTAAAGTGCCTCCTTAGCCACCACTGTTATGTGGACCATCAGGATCGCCATGGAAACACACCGATGCACATTGCCTGTAAGGATGGCAAGCTGCCATTGGTGACGCTTCTGTGTGCTGCTAAAGCCAACTTAGACATTCCAAACAAGGTGAGCAAGGTGCAAACTGGTTTTACAACAACAGCCTATGTATGTATAGTGGCCCTTTATCCTTTTAAGAACAATTCAAATCCCATGGGCACACCATCCGACACAAACCACACCATACTATGCTATATCAAGTACACAAAATGGTAAATACTCAGATACTTTTTTCACAAAAGTCATTATTTATTTATTTTTGTTATTTCAAGGGATTTTTGCGTTACTGCACATTAATTTGCATACATTATATACTGGTCAGCAACTACATGAGCACCATATGTCTGGTCTCCAGCGAGGAACCCCCATATGCAACATGCTTCAATACATTGTGTGTTCTGACACGTTTCTATTATAGCCAGCATCAGCAGCTTCAACAGTTGGTGCTACAGTAGCTCTTCTGTGGGATCAGACCAGATGTACTATCCTTCACTCTTCACATGCATCAATAAGCCTTGGTTAACCATGACACTCTTGCAGACCACTGGTTGTATTTCCCTGGGCCACCTTTGGTTGGTACTTACCAGTGCATACCAGGAACATGCCACAAGACCTGCTGTTTTGGAGGTGAATAGACCACGGTTTTTTTAGCCATCACTATGTGGCCCTTGTGAAAGTCCCTCACATGCTAACACAGGCTCATTTTTCCTGCTGTCAACACACCAAATTTAGGGGACTGTTCACTTTACGTGTAACACATCACACTTCTTATCATGTGAAACTGTCACCCATTAATGGTTGTAATGTTTTGGCTGTTTTATTGTCTATTTGAGTTTTTTATTGTCTATTATGGTTACAGTTGCTGTCAGTAGTAACTACGATAATTCATGTCAGAATTAATGTAAATTCACTTGTTCTACTGCATTATTGTTTCCCTTTTAGGAACATTTATATTAACAAATTGCTGATATTGTGAGATTGACTGTTTAGTGGATTGGTCTCCAATGTTAGAATGTTTTGTAGTATTTACTGGGTGAACATGATGCTAAAGGGATTGATTTTCTTCTGTGCCACTCAAGAGAATCAAGAGAAACTTTTTATAGCTGAAACAACCTGAGTCATCACACGTACGGCATTATACTATATCTAAGTAATAGTCTCTTGTTAGAATGACTATTGCTTGTGTAAAATGCAGCTATTTATACTTATTTATTCAGTGTGTGTGGATATATCTCATCTTATCATCATAATATATATATATATATATATATATATATATATATACACACACACACTAGTCCTTCTCAAAAAATTAGCATATTGTGATAAAGTTCATTATTTTCTGTAATGTACCGATAAACATTAAACTTTCATATATTTTAGATTCATTGCACCCCAACTGAAACATTTCAGGTCTTTTATTGTTTTAATACTGATGATTTTGGCATACAGCTCATGAAAACCCAAAATTCCTATCTCAAAAAATTAGCATATCATGAAAAGACCTGACTGCTGTCCAGAAGGCCATCATTGACACCCTCAAGCAAGAGGGTAAGACACAGAAAGAAATCTCTGAGTGAATAGGTTGTTCCCAGAGTGCTGTATCAAGGCACCTCAGTGGGACGTCTGTGGGAAGGAAAAGGTGAAAGAAGGGCCGATTCCAGACCTTGGGGGACCTGTGGAAGCAGTGGACTGAGTCTGGAGTAGAAACATCCAGAGCCACCGTGCACAGGCGTGTGCAGGAAATGGGCTCCAGGTGCCGCGTTCCCCAGCTCAAGCCACTTTTGAACCAGAAACAGCGGCAGAAGTGCAATCTCCAAGATAGTTTTCCAGCTGACTGTACTTTTTTCGGATGAAAGCAAATTTTGAGTGTCATTCAGAAATCAAGGTGCCAGAGTCTGGAGGAAGACTGGGGAGAAGGAAATGCCAAAATGCCTGAAGTCCAGTGTCAAGTACCCACAGTCAGTGATGGTCTGGGGTGCCATGTCAGCTGCTGGTGTTGGTCCACTGTGTTTTATCAAGGGCAGGGTCAATGCAGCTAGCTATCAGGAGATTTTGGAGCACTTCATGCTTCCATCTGCTGAAAAGCTTTATGGAGATGAAGATTTCATTTTTAGCACGACCTGGCACCTGCTCACAGTGCCAAAACCATTGGTAAATGGTTTACTGACCATGGTATTACTGTGCTCAATTGGCCTGCCAACTCTCCTGACCTGAAGCCCATAGAGAATCTGTGGGATATTGTGAAGAGAAAGTTGAGAGACACCAGACCCAACACTGTGGATGAGCTTAAGGCCGCTATCAAAGCATCCTGGGCCTCCGTAACACCTCAGCAGTGCCACAGGCTGATTACCTCCATGCCACGCCTCATTGAAGCAGTCATTTCTGCAAAAGGATTCCCGACCAAGTATTGAGTGCATAACTGAACATAATTATTTGAAGGTTGACTTTTTTTTTGTATTAAAAGCACTTTTTTATTGGTCGGATGAAATATGCTAATTTTTTGAGATCGGGATTTTTGTTTTTTCTTTACTTTTTTGCCAAAATGATCAATATTAAAACAATAAAAGGCTTCAGTTGTCTGTAATGAATCTAAAATATATGAAAGTCTAATGTTTATCAGTACATTACAGAAAATAATGAACTTTATCACAATATGCTAATTTTCAGATTTATCATCTGGCGGTCACTTTTGGAAACAATGGCCCGTGTCCGGACAATCCAGACTATTTGGAAGCTACAGATTTTGTCCGTTGCATCCGAAATCTGTTAAAGTGAAGTCATCAGTCATGCAGCACTGTAGCACAATCTCCAAGATAGTTTTCCAGCTGACTGTAATAAGGGGGGAAAAAATCTGAAAGTTTTACAAAATTTGTAGCTTCTGACTAGTCCGAATGTATGTATGTGTATATACTGTGTGTATGTGTGTATGTATATGTATGTATGTATGTATATATATATATATATATATATGTATATATATAGAGAGAGAGAGGATTTTCTGAGTAGATCCTTCCGTAGGAGAGTGCTCAATACTTTTTGGTAGAGCAAATAAACAAAACATACAAACAAACAAAAAATAGATTCTTCTATAATCACCTGAAGAGAGAGGATGGTTTCACCACCCCTCGAAACAGATCTGTAGTGATAAATGGAGTTTCAATAGAAAGTCTTTGTCCTGTCCTTTTATTTTTGTGTGTGTGTATATATATATATATATATATATATATATATATATATATATATATATATATATATATATACACACATACATACATATACTGTGTGTGTGTGTGTGTGTGTGTGTGTGTGTGTGTGTATATATATGTATGTATGTGTGTGTGTCCATATTTTACACTATGCTTTCATATTCTTTCCTTAAAAGACAGTATAGTTTACCTTAATGTTTCAGTTTGACAAATTTTAAACACATTTTGAGTATTTATTTATATAACTCCACAGAACCTGCAAGACTTTTAATAAATGGAGTTTACTGGTCAATATGTTGTTCCCAGGATTTTATCATACTTGAGGGTTTAATGGTGTGTTATACTAAACAATTGAATTTCCACCGCCTCTGTTTCACTTCTGTTCTCGCTTCCATCCTTTGTTTTAGTTTTCTACAGGATTTTAAATGTTTCCTGATTCAAAACCATTTGTTAAAGGCATGATTTGTTGAGCAAATGTTCTTTCTGTTCTCTTGTTTCGAGTTTATTAGAAACAGCACTTCCGTTAGCCAGCAGGCAGAAGATTGATGGTGGTTCTCATTATGTTTTAACAGAAACGAAATGTTATTAGTTTAAAATTGATCTTTCGGTGTCAGAGTTTCTTCTGCTCTGTAAATAGAAAGTGCAGGTGGTTTGTTCTCCATTTCAGTTGTTGACTTGGGATTTTTAGACTTTGAACTCCCCTGACTTCTGTTCTTCTGTGTTTGCTATCTTTGGGATGATGTTTGTGGAGTGATCTAGTCTTAAGTCGGGCTTTGTTTTGTATTTTTCTCACAGTTTGGTAAAACTCCTCTCCATGTGGCAGCAAGTAATGGAGGATTGGAGGTAGTACGACATCTCTGCGTAGCTGGAGCTAACACAGAGGCCATCACTAATGTGAGTAATTTAGTATAACCAATGTTTTTTTCACAAATCCAAGCTTTGACATGATTTGCTAATTGTTTAGTGAACCTTAAAGGTTTTCAAAACCAATAAGTAGCAGCACTCAGTGTGAACCTCCATGAAGGAAGTCTCCTGTTTAACCCCCTTGGCGAACATCTGCTTAGTAATTATGAAGCAGAAGTAGGACTTCTGGGTCAGGGGCCAAGGGTAATCAAACAAACTTGTATGAGTGCTGTTACTTAAAACACAGGATTTTCAGTGACTGACACTGGACCTTCAGTCCAGGCATGTTACGGAAGAGAGAACTAGGACTGGGAGTTTTGGCCTAAAGAACAAGGACTGTATGACTCATGAGTTAAAGCTAATTTCCAAATAAAATTGCTGGAGTTAAAAGAAGGAAGCGTTTACTCAAAAAGTAATCACTTGTGTATGGAGTTCTATGCTACACAAGATTTGATACAGAATAAGCATTGGTGGTGGTGTTAGTAATAAGATCCAGAGTCGACCATTTAACTTGGGCAAACAGAATAGAAAACATTGCATAATAACAGAATAGAAAACATATATATATATATATATATATATATATATATATATATATATAGAGAGAGAGAGAGAGAGAGAGAGGGAGGATTTTCTGAGTAGATCCTTCCATAGGAGAATGCTCAATACTTTTTGGTAGAGCAAATAAAAATAAAAGGACAGGACAAAGACTTTCTATTGAAACTCCATTTATCACTACAGATCTGTGTCGAGGGGTGGTGAAACCATCCTCTCTCTTCAGGTGATTATAGAAGAATATATATATATATATATATATATATATCAGTTTCTAGTGTGTTACCCTTATGTTAAGACGTCGTCTGTGTGATCTTTGTGTTTACATTGTTTTGCGGACTTTTGTAACCCTAAGCAAATATGGTTGGTCTGAAGTGTAAGCCTACTAGCATGGGTGCAAGTCTCATACACGATGATGAATTAACTATCTGCTCAGATCTGCAGAATCTTTATATTTATTACAGTGGGGCCAATAAGTATTGGGCAATGTAAAAATGTGCAAGTTCACCCATTTAAAAAGATAAGAGGTTTGTAATTTTCATCATAGGTACACATCAAGCTTGAGAGACAGAATGTAAAAATAAATCCAGGAAATCAGATTGTATGATTTTTAAACAATTTATTTGTGAAAATGGGAGGCCAGTAAGTATTGGGCAGCTAGAAAACAAACATCATTTCGGCCCCCACTCGTTAACAGTATGAATGACACCTGTTTGAACTGATTAGATGCATAAGAGACACCTTCAAACCTGCACACACCTTCAAACTGTCAGACTGCAGTCTTCACCATGACAAAGACACCAGAGATAAAATTGTACAACTGCACACAGCTGGGATGAGTCAAACTGCAATTAGTTAACAACTTTGTGAGAAAAGATCAACAGTTGGAAACATTATTAGAAAATGGAAGATGCAGAACATCACTGACAACCTCCCTAGGAGTGGCACTCCACACAAGATCTCACCTCGCGGGGTTCAAAGGATCCTGAGAACAGTGAGTAATCAGCCCAGAACTACACGGCAGGAACTGGTCAATGATTTAAAGATGGCAGGAACCACCATCACAAAGATGACAATAACTAACACACTACGTCGTCATGAGATGAAATCCTGCTTTGCCCGAAAGGTTCCCCTACTAAACAAAAAACATGTAAAGGCCCATTTGAAATATGCTAAAGACCATCTGGACGATCCAGAGGAGGATTGGGAGAATGTGATGTGATCAGATGAGACCAAAATTGAACTTTTTGGCTTAAACAGCACTCGCCGTGTTTGGAGGAAGAAGAATACTGAGTTGCATCCCAAGAACACCATACCTACTGTGAAGCATGAGGGTGGACACATCATGCTTTGGGGATGCTTTTCTTCAAACGGGACAGGAAGACTGCACCGTATCAATGGCAACATGAATGGGGCCATGTATTGTGACATTTTGGGTAAAAACCTCCTTCCCTCAGTCATAGCATTAAAAATGAAACATGGCTGGGTCTTCCAGCATGATAACGATCCAAAGCACGCAGCCAAGAAAACCAAAGAGCGGCTCCGTAAAAAGCATATCAAGGTTCTGGAGTGGCCAAGCCAGTCTCCAGACCTCAACCCAATCGAAAACCTGTGGAGGGAGTTAAAACTTCGGGTTGCCAAGCGACAGCCCTAAAACATCACAGCTCTAGAGAAGATCTGTGCAGAGGAGTGGGACAAAATACCAACTAAAGTGTGTGTAGACCTGGTCAAGAACTACAGGAACCGTTTGACCTCTGTCACTGCCAACCAAGGCTACATTACAAAGTAACTTTTGCTGGCTGCCCAATACTTATTGGCCTCCCATTTTCACAAATAAATTGTTAAAAAAATCATACAATGTGATTTCCTGGATTTTTTTTTTACATTTTGTCTCTCAAGCTTGATGTGTACCTATGATGAAAATTACAAACCTCTCTTATCTTTTTAAATGGGTGAACTTGCACATTTTTACATTGCCCAATACTTATTGGCCCCATTGTATCTTTCAGAAGATTCCTAAGAGTGTATACTTATTTTTATATTAATATTCATTAGGATTTGTACATGTTCGTTGTATGCATCTCTTGAATAAAGTTTACTTACTTACACAAAAGAAAGAACTCGCCGCTTTGCTGGGAGACTGCAGCAATGCAGGCTGTGTTCTAAACAAGTTCAACGGCAAGCTTGTGCACTTGAAAGACCGGAAGTCCCTATAACCCACAGCAAGTACACTACTTTTGCAAGTACACTACTTTCGGTATTGAGCGCCTCACATATTGTAAGAGTTGATTGACTGTTTTAAGCTTCATGTAAAGTGACTCGGTACAAATAAGTGACTTATTTGAAATTAATGTTGATATTATTTGATATATTTGATATTATTTTACAATGTTATGTTTATAATAATTGATTTAGGGGTGTTTTATGAGATACGGTAATGGTATTTATGGATGTATAGTACAGTATGAGCATCATACGTCACACTTCACTGTAACAACTTACGTTCACTTTCAACTTAGGTTCGGCCATCCGGAACCAATTAAAAACATAGGTCGGGGAGCATCTGTATATTATGTATGTATGTATATGTGTATATATATATATATATATATATATATATATATATATATATATATATATATATATATATATATATATGTGTGTGTATATATGTATATATGTGTGTGTGTATATATATATATATATATATATATATATATATATATATATATATATATATATATATATATATATATAATGATTTTCAGAGTAGATCCTTCCGTAGGAGAGTGCTCAATACTTTTTGGTAGAGCAAATAACAATTAAAAATAAAAGGACAGGATATATATATATATATATATATATATATATATATATATATATTCAATATATTCTTCTATAATCACCTGAAGAGAGAGGATGGTTTCACCACCCCTCGAAACAGATCTGTAGTGATAAATGGAGTTTCAATAGAAAGTCTTTGTCCTGTCCTTTTATTTTTATTATATATATATATATATATAAAATGTAGTAATGATTGTGTAAAAACTTTAATTTTGTACTGTGATATTTATTGATATATATATATATATATATATATATATATATATATATATATATATATATATAATTTTATCAATAAATATCACTGTACAAAATTAAAAAGTTTTTACTTACTTACTGCATTATACTACATTGATACTGTATTAATGAGTAAGACTGTCTATAGAATGTGTTTGAGAAGCATATTTTAGGCATGTTATATGGTACATAGGGTTTTACTTCCGGTTGATCATTCGCGCATGTAATGTGTGATACATAGTGTTTTACTTCCGAGTACAGAACTCGCGGATTGTCTTGATTCACGGGAGGGGCCGCAACCGAACCCCCGCGAATAACAGGGGTCTACTGTATATTGGTAGTAGAATGCTGAGGTTGGAACCACCTGGCAGAAGGCCTAGAGGAAGACCAAAGAAGAGATTTATGGATGTGGTGAAGGAGGACATGAAGGTAGTTGGTGTAAGAGAAGAAGATGCAGAGAGGATAGGGTGATGATTTGCTGCGGCGACCCCTGAAGAGAACAGCTGAAATGAAAAGAAGACGACTAAATCTAATATGAGTAACTTTGATATAAATCCACATAAGCACAGGAAGGACATGCAAACTCCACACAGAAATGCTGCTACCCAACCAGAAGACTTGAACCCAGGACCTTCTTACTGTGAGAGGAGCGTGCCAACACTGTAGTGTCAACATATTTCTAAAACAATGGTCAAAAAATGCGCATACGCTCTCTTTTATCTATGTGACTATATGAGCAGTTGCTATTTTCATCGACGCAACTTCACTGGGCTTTTCACCCGAGGTATTTTTACCGGTCTTTAAAAGACTTGAGGGAAACACTGTTTAAAATCTCATAATAAAAGGCAAATACCATGTCTGATACAAATTGGAACGTTTTATTATTATTATTATTATTATTATTATTATTATTATTAAGTTCTTATTTAATTATTGCTATAAAATTAATTAACTGCCCTATTCTAGGAGCGTAATACATAGTACATTGATCCTCGCTACTTTGGGCTTCACTTTCTGCAGCTTCAGTGTATCGTGGGGTTTTTCAAAAATATTCAAAACATTTAAAAAAGGAAAAATAGGGGTAAAGTTAAGGAAAATGCCGCAAAATAAGGCCAATTATACAAAAAAAAAAAAAACCCGAAACCAGACCAACAAAACTGCTGAAATTTTTATGTGAGGTGTGCATCTGAGTGTGTGCGCGTGTCTGTATGTGTGTATATTTATTTTTTATTTACATCTTATGCATTGTTTTTTTATGTTTAATTGTTATTATACGCATTTATAGAGTTGAATATGTATTTATTGATATTATATACACATGTACATGTGCGTATACGTCAGTCAGGGGGATGGTCGATCCTACTTCGCGAAACTTGGCGGTTGCGAGTGGTGGGGGGGTCACGGTCCCCATTAACTGTGGAAAATGAGAGATCCCTGTAGTGTGATAATATTTAACAGCAAACATAGTTAAAAAAATATATATATATATATATATTTTTTTTTTTAATTCTCGTCGGCATTTGAGTGAGCGTGTTTATGTGTTTTGTCTATCCACATTCACCCCTTTGATGTGTACGGCAAGAGGGTTCTTCAAGTATCCTGTAGCTTTATGAATTGCATAGTGTAAATAATGCCTGAAATAGAACTTGGTTAATAATATGAGCAAAAAAAACAAAACAAAGTCTCTATAAATCTATCGCTCATTATGCCACCCTTATTGAGTTCATTTTATTCACTTACTCATCTGCAAAACTGCTTGATTCTAATACGGTCTCTGGGAGGCAAGACCCTGTCTCAGCTGACACCGGGCAACTATTCACAATCAATCCACACCACAGGGCAATTTTAACAGCCAATCGGTCTAATATGCATGTTTTTGGATTTTGGGAGGACACCGGAGTACCCGGAGAAACCCACTCCAGCACTGGGGAAACATCAAACTCCATAAAGAAATTTCCAGACCCACGACTCAAAACCCAGTCAGTTATTTCTGGAGCCAGACGAGCTGCTCACTACACCACCATGCTGCCTAAACTCGTTTTATTTCTCATGAAATATTTATTATGTAAATGTAAGCCCAGGAACGTTTAAGTTACGGTCCACCTCTTTTATTTAAGCTTGAAACAGAATTCAAGGTTGTCCTTTTCCTTTGTTGAGTCAAAACTTGACACTGAAAGCTTTTCTGTGAATATTATTGATCATCTAATGTGAATAGCGTGGGGCAGTGGTGGTCTAGTGGTATAGGGCGCTGGATCGCTGATCCAAAGGTTGGGGGTTCGAGTCCCACTCTCCACAAGGTTGTCACTGTCCCCCCCCAGTGCAGCTAACTGGGTTATCAAAGGCGGGCCGTGTCGCTCACTGTCTATGGTGAGAGGCATGTAAAAGAACCATTGCTGACTTTCATAAAGAGTAGCTGCAAAGTCGTCAGCGTGTTTCTGTCCCTTGCTAAAAAGAGTTGTGACAGGAAGGGCATCCAATGTGAAAAACCTCTGCCAAATCAAACGTGCGAATCAGATGATTCGCTGTGGCGACTCCCGAGTAAAAGGGAAAAAGCCGAAAGGAAGACAGACAGACATCTAATGTGAATAGCATTGTATGAGAATGGAAGTTATAATCCCTCACTGAGGTGTCAGCATGATCGGCAGGAAGCCATTATTTATTATGTGACATTAGCACCCTTTTAAAAACTTTAAGAATGTTGGAGATTTTAGAAATTTTTTATTTTTAGCAAATCCTGTAGAAAAATGGGTGGGCGTAAATCGACTTTAGGGATAGAGGTAAGATCATGTATTGTATAAGTGGTATTTTAAAGGGCATCTTGTATACCGTGATTACATTATTCCATAGATGTTATAATGCACTAACGTTCACGTTCCATTACCTGCAGTCCAGTCCCTGCAGAAGCTTCAGAAATTGGATTAAGTCCAGGGAAAGCTAATTGTTGCATATGAAATTGGGTTTCCAGTTGATTTTGTGGGTTTTTTCTTGGTATAAATGACTCAAAGAAGGACAAGTAGGCAGCTCCCAAGCATTGATTGCTCAATATCCGTACTGGCTTATATGTAGTTCTATAGTAAACTGAAGTATGAAATCGATACACAGTGTGTGTGTGTGTGTGTGTGTGTGTGTATGTGTGTGTGTGTGTGTATATATGTGTGTGTGTGTGTGTGTGTATATGTGTGTGTGTGTGTGTGTGTGTGTGTGTGTGTGTGTAAAAGCTTGTCCCTGGGGAGCAGGTGTTATTGATGCTGCTTAAACAGTCTTCTTAAATGTGTGTGTTTACGTATGGCATTATATATCCATTCAGTCCTGTGCAGAGGATTTGTGCTTATATGTGACCGAGGAAAAAGTCTGGACCATTCACACTGTTCTGTTAACTGAGAACAACTGTCAAAACTCAGAACATCAATTATCAGTACATACCAACCGCTCTCTCTTTAGATCTGATGGCCAAAGCTTTCATGGGATTTGTCTTTGAACGTATTGCAAATGCCATTCATACACCGTCCCGATGCCTAAAGATGCCTAAACTCCAAAATAAGATTCTTTCATGAAGATATTTTTTTTATATTAACAAGGCAGATGACTAGCAGTAAAATTACAAATACAGGGATCCTTCACTACTTTGCACTTCAATTTATGAGGCTTCAGTACATCACAGGGTTTTTTGTTTTTTTTAATAGTCATCAAATTAAAAAATAAGGAAATTAAGGAAGAATATGGAAAAAGTGAAGGAAAATGCCACAAAAAACAAGGCCAATTATGCAAAAAAAAACAAACAAAAACAGAAAGGAAAAAAAAAAACACAAAACACCCCAACAAAACTACTTACATTTGTGTGTGTGTGTGTGTGTGTGTGTGTGTGTGCGCGTGCATGTCTGTATGTGTGTGTATTTATATTTTATTTACATCATTTGCATTATTTTTTAATGTTTAATCATTATTATAAGCATTTATTATCATTGAATATGTATTGGTATTATATACACATATACATGTACGTATACGTCAGTCGGGGGTGGGGGGCGGGTCGTTGATCCTACTTTGCGGAATTTGGCAGACGCGGTGGGATCTTGGTCCCAATTAAGCACGGAAAGTGAATATTTGTTTAGTACTTAACATTCACTTGTTTGCTTGAGAGATCGGAGGACCGGATTAAACAACTTAAAAAACGAAAAATAAGCTGCAATGAGCACTCTTGAAACTCACGAACCAACAGTACATCTCTCCTTTACGCATGTGACAAACAAGCTTTATGCGTGCAGTACTATGGCGATTCAGCTCCCTCCTGGCCAATGGGAGGCCAGCAGGGCGGGATGTTGGGAAACAGCCAATGAGAGAGCAACTCACGCATTGTTTGATTGTTTGAATTTTTGAATTTCGCGTTTGGTGCTTTTCGTAAGAAGAGGTTGTTTTGTATACAGAGGAGGAAAATGTTTTTCGTAACCTTTTCGTATTCAGAGGTTTTCATAAGTAGAGGGCAGATTGTACTCTTTCAGTTAACTAATACTGAGACCGACCATAAAACACTGAACATATGAAAGTATGGGGCAATTTAATGTGGAGTTTGCTGTGACTTCTTGTACTATTGCAGGGAAAAATTTTAATTTAAGGATTACTGTTGCATTCTATCGATTAAAAAGAAATCCTGTGTCATTACACATTTGCTATGAAAATCCCAGATTGGGACAAATTTTATTTTACAAAAATTTTGCTCAATGTTCATCTCAAAGAAAGATGCAATTTCCCAAATTGCATATTGTATTAGTTTTTCATTATTATATATATATATATATATATATATATAAATTTCAAACTCCTCTTTTTTTCCTCAAAATGTATATATTGAGGGTTGTCTGGTTCTTGCATAGTGCCGCGCATGTTAGAAACCACTCAGTATGTGGCAGTAACAAAAGGCTGCTCAAGGGAGCATTATAGTTTTGAACTCATCATTTCAATCCTTCTCTCACTTGTGGTTAAAGAAAGGATTCTCATATGTGGCAAAAGTGTGTGTGTGTGTGTGTGTGTGTGTGTGTGTGTGTGTGTGTGTGAGAGAGAGAGAGAGAGAGATGTTTTTAGCTGTGTGTATGCAGTAGGTCTCAGGTGTTTGCTTGTATCGAAGGGAGTAAAGTGTGTGGGGACTTGGGGTTTACTGGTTTCCTCTGAAAGCCCTTGAGGTTTGTGTGAGAAAAAGAGTGAGAGATGGACTTGATCCTTCCTATCAGTATGTGACTTTTATTTATATATATATATATATATATATAATATATATATATATATATATAGAGAGAGAGAGCGAGAGAGAGAGAGAGGTGTGTGTGTGAACACCAGATCTGCCACTCATAGCCATATAATAATCTAATAGCCGTAATTTTATTTTTCCTCTATAGGGTACCACGGCCTTGCTTTTCAAATATAACACTGTACACCCCTTCCTCTTTTTTCTTCTTGTCTTTTTTCAGGTTGTTCTTTAGTAGCATCAGAGCTCTGTCATTAGGAAAACTCAGTTTTCCAAAGAGAGTTAGTTGTACTTTCTCAGCCTTCCTCATCATTCCATTCTGAAGCTTATCTCTCTTTATGTTTATTTCTTCTTTCAAAGGATGGAAAGACTGCAGAGGAAGTGGCAATTGCAGAACAGCAGGAGCATGTAGCACTTTTGTTGGCCAAATTGAAAAAGGTTTGTGCACTGTACATGATGACTGGTGGTGGTTCTGTATTCGTTCATTTTATTTTAATTTTGAGTGGAAAACTATAGTATTAAAAATAAAAAAATAAATAAAAATAAAAGTACAGCAACTGATTTTTATCATTATTATTTTATTTTTATTCTAATTTTTATTATAGCTGACAATTGGCTGAATAATACGGATGTGCAAACACAATTATTTAGGCTGGTCCAGGTTTTATTATCTTTTTAATGTTGTATTATTTAAGTATACATTTGCATGATTTGGGCAGATTTTCAAGACACAGGTCACGTTCAGCCTGTTCAGCACTTAATATATTGTTCAACCCTTTTGGTGACTCTGCTCATGCAATTTTTACTAAATTGTCTGTCCATAATGACTTATTTTAATTTCCTCTCTTATGGCTCCCCCAGGACAACCACAAAGGCGGCTACATCCAGCAGCTGAGACCCACTCAAACCCCTCAGCCGCGGATCAAGCTAAAGCTGTTCGGTCACTCTGGCTCTGGGAAAAGCACACTGCTAGAATCTCTGAAATGTGGCATCCTGAGGAGCTTCTTCAGGCGTAGAAGGCCAAGACTCACCAACCCTGTGAGACACCCAGCCTCACCTGCCACATCCAAACCTGCAGGTATTAAAGGTTTTTCCACTCTGCTGGAACCATGGTCATGATTGTATGAACGGTTCCATAGATCTTCGATCGTTTTCCAGAGTAGCAGATGGTTTTTGGTTATTAGAATGCTTTCCAAACGGCAATACTTCTGCACTGAGAGGATAACACTAAAACACGGTATATATGTGGCCGATAACATGCTTTAGTGTACGTTTCTAAGACTGGATATCTTTAATAAGAGTTAGTGTTGCTCTAGTTACTAATACCAGTAAATTTGAGCTTTGTAAAGCAGTACCGTGGTATCTTGACTTATGAGTGTCCCTTATAACAAATTTTCCATAATACGAGCTTCGATCCCACCAAAACTCAGCCCCATCCAACAAGCAAAATTTTTATTTACGAGCTCTCCTCGAAATGGCTTTTCCGGGCCGATTAGCCTTGTATTCTTCCACATGTATTCCTCTGCACTTCGAGAACGCCTTGTGCAATGCTTCTCAATTATTTTCTGTGACGCCCCATCTAGAAAGAAAAAAAAAACATTTCGCACCCCCTCAGCACCCTGCTCGCGACTATAAATAGTTTTTACTGCACTTCATATCATTTGCTCGGTGCTTTTTCCCTACACCATAGCGCGACAATGAGAGTTCCACTGCCAACTACTGTAGTGGATGCACAGTTACACTTAATTCTAGTACAGTATGGCAAAAAAGCTTGTTCCCCAGGGTCATACCCATACCCTGGCATCACACTGTGCGCCCCACTATTTGAGAAGCACTGGCCTTGTGGGAGTTCACCACGAGCCTTTCTTTTCATTTGTAGTGTGCACATGCACCAAATTCTCTTCATCCTCCTCCTCTATTACGCACCACCTCCTGTCTGCCCATGTGACATCTTCGCCACAGTCGATGATCGGCAGGGTTAGTTGACTTATTGTTTATTCTTGTTTTATTATTATTTGTTATTAATTATTATTAATGTTAATGTACATGCATTATTCATATTAGGAAATATTTATTGTTTTTACATGTTTATCTTTAATATAATAATTGTTTCATGTCACAAACTTTTTGGCTTACAAGCTTGCCCTCGGAACGGATTAAACTCGCCAGTCAAGGTACCATTGTACTGATCCTGAATTTTCCCCCCCGAATTGTTACACTTTATAATGCGCCCCCAAGAGTTTTCTCTTTTGCACACAACCTAGTAGGAACCAGCGTGGTGTGATGTGTTAAGCTTTATACGCACGATATGACACAAAAAATGTGGAGAAAAAAAGTGTGTGAGATGTTAATATACAGAGTATACACATGGGGTGTGATTTATTTTGCTTTCATACCACAGCTGTGTGATGGTGTCATTGAGGAGTGAGGAGGATATAATACATTTAAACACACTTTCAAAAAGTGGTTTTCACACACAAAGAAACAAAGAGAAAATATGAAGTGCATTGCCTTTTTTAAGGAGATGAAGTTGGTAGATGCATCACTCATACTCTCTCTGACACACACACACACACACACACACACACACACACACAAACACACACACAACAAGCAGTGTTTAAAATTGTTGAAATTTCATCAGTTTATGTGGGGGAAAAGTGTGTGTGTGTGTGTGTGTGTGTGTGTGTGTGTGTGTGTGTGTGTGTGTGTGTGTGTGTGTGCTGTACTGAGCCCGAAACTCTTGTATCGGTCCAACCCTAAACACTACAGCGCATGTCCTCCTGCTAGAAAATCTAATCAAATGCAAGCATCTGAAAAGGAAATGGAAGTTTCAGAAAGAAGAAGAGTTGTGTAAAATGTCTCAAGTGTGCTCGACGTATTCGGCACAGTGTGACACTGTGTGCACTGAGGAACTCCTTGTATATACAGTAGATTTTTTTTTTTACAATCTGTTTTCATTACATAATCATCTTTGGTGCGAAATAGAGCATAATTTAAAAAAATTGCTTTGATTTCAAGCCCACTGTAAACTTTGTCCTATGTTGTTTGTGTCTTCATATAACCACTTAAACAATGCCTTTTCTATCATATGTTTTCTTGTCACTGAAAGATTTATGGTGTAAGTAAATGGATAAGTATTATGACATTTTAAGAGGTTATAGGATTTCAAATGGCAACACTGCCTCCCTCTGGTTATATTTTGTTACTGCATAAGTATAGGGAAAATCTTAATCTTTAATCTTGCTAAAGATTTTTTTGTGTGTGTTTACTCTCATCCAGTTTCTGTGAGTATTTCCAACCTGTATCCTGGTTGTGAGAATGTGAGTGTTAGGAGTCGCAGTATGATGTTCGAGCCCAGTTTGACTAAAGGAGTGCTGGAGGTGTTCACTCCCGTCCACAGCAGCCTGAACACAGCCGATGACACGGCCACCAAGGCCATCGATATCCACACAGCCAACGTCAATGGTTAGACACCCACTGTCCTTTTCATTTTCCTCAGTCATTCAGGTTTTGTTTTTTTTTTAATAAAAAATCTGATGAATCATGTTACTGTTTGGATGTAAATCTGAGATGCTTTCTGCATGAAATAACTGAAGCAACTTATCATATCAAGATCTGAATTGTTGGCATGTTGATGAATTTGATGAAGTTTCTATCATGTCTTTATTTGTGTAAGTACAATTTATGATTGATCGTGTACATGTCAGAGTGCAAAAAAAACGTTTTCCTTTCACGTGACACCGAGTTTCATTCTTCAGGAAATTGTGAGTTTGTCTGTCCGCAGTCCACGAGTGCACATTTATTCCTCCTAAGGTATTACCTTTCACGTGAGCTGTATATTGCTTGTTATTATTAGATATTTGAGAGCTTTATGGACTAAAATAAAGTAATATTAGGATAGTCATTACATTTACATAGATAGGAACTTTCCAATAGGTTTACCACCCGGAAAAATTGGATAATTAGAAGTTCAGCTTCATCTTCAAGTTAGACAGAGCAAGAATTGTTTTAACCCTTTAAGGCCCAAATTATTTTTTGCAATTAAAAAATTATCACTACTTTTTCTTATCAAAAAAGCCCAAGTAAACACCCCGAACATATTTCCTTCAACAAACTTATAATAACACTAATAATAATAATAATTGCTATTATTATTATAGCATAATAACAACATAACAAACAATAACTCACAAATTCATGAACAACGCAATCTTGTGCACTCAAGGTCATCTCATAGCTGACTGAGGAACGTGGGATCAAGCTGTGTTGCATCAGGTGACACCACAAGTTTTGAACACCTCTAGTAGTTGGTATGTTTTGAAAGAGGACCATATGGTCCTGCTAGGTGTTAAAGGGTTAAATTAGAATTGCTGTACTAATGTCACGACAGTAGTAATATTATTAGCCATAGTAGCATAAACAACTCATTCAGGTAACATAACATAATGTTAGGCCCTGTTATACAACAACAAGGATCTGACTTATATGCTACTTGTAGTTAGTGCTAAGCAAAAGGTTAGTGAACGCATGTGTGCTCCTCCAGTGATCTTTATTTGTCTGCCACAGATAAAAGAATAAAAAAATGAATCAATGTATAACCAATTTTAAACTATTGTACTTGCATGGTATGACTTAATGCAAGACATTGTCATACATTGCAGTTGTAGGGTAAATGTACACTTCTGTGTTAGCACAGTATATTTATACACAGTATCTGTACCACCATGATATAAAAAAAATTATAACCACTGACAGGAGAAGTAAACAACAAAATTGATTAATTTAATACAGTGGAACTTTTTAAGGCGTGAAGCGTAACAGGCAGAAAGTGAACAATCAGCTCTTGAAGATGATGTGCTGAATTCAGGGGAAATGAGCAAGTGTATGGATGTGATATTAATGGAGCCCATTGTGATGGCTGAAAAACATAACTGGGTCTGTTTATTTCACAAAATGGCAGGTCTTGTTGGGGTGTTCCTGGTATGTAGTGGTAAGTACCCTACCAATAATGGTCCAAAGATGGACAGTGAACTGTCAGAGGTGTCATCAGTACTCAAAACTCATTGGGGAGAAAAGGCTACAAGGTCTGGTCGGATTCCTCAGAAGAGCGATTGTAGTACAAACTGCTGAAAGTGTTAAATGCTGGTAATGACAGAAGCGAGTCAGAACACATTGTGCATTGCAGCTTGCTGTATATGGGGCTGCCTAGCTGCAGACTAATCTGAGAGTATTATTGCAGAGAGACCACTTTACTGTCCTTTTCTCAAGACAGCATACACACATTATGGATGTGGCGCATGGAGAACAAATTTGGAAAATAAGAAATCACAAAATTCACAAGCCATCCCTGATTGTTCCACAGACAACTCACAATTTCCTTCAATCAACTTGAGCCACGGTGTATGTACACAGTGCACCTGCATTTATCATATATCTGCATTTGTGTGTATTAGGTGTTGGAGATTTCTGCGTGTGGGAGTTCTCCGGAAATCCAGTATACTACTGCACATACGACTATTTTGCGGCCAATGACAGTACAGCCATTCACCTGGTGACATTCAGCCTGGAGGAACCATATGAAACTCAGCTTAGCCATGTCACCTTTTGGCTCAACTGTCTCAAGGCTCTCACACTGCCTGAAGACAACATTGGTGAGTGTGTGTGTGTGTGTGTGTGTGTGTGTGTGTGTGTGTGTGTGTGTGTGTGTGTGAAGATGTTTTTAGTACTTTGCACTCAACAGGTAGGGTAGGACTGGACCATGAACAGTTAATTCTGTTTCATGTCACAACACAAATCACAATCTGTTACCAGTGACCTGAATGTCTAAGAGTGAAATCCAGACTTCAAGATTTTCACTTTCAGAGCATTTGGTTGAAACTTTTTCTTTTTGTCTGTCCTTCCAGAGAACACATGCAATGTATGCAATATGTCGAGCTTATGATGCAAATTCATGTAATCATATTTCTTATTTAACATAAGCAGTTGGAGAGTGCTAACTTTTGCCAAGCTGAAAATATAATAAGGTACACAGCACCCCCTGTTGGGTCTACTGTAATACAGGGATCCCTCACTTTCCGCAGTTAATTGGGACCGAGATCCCAGACCCCCGCGACCACTGAATTCCACGAAGTAGGTTCAAAGCACATGTATATGTGTATATAATATTAATAAATATATAATCAACGCTATAAGTGCTTATTAAATATTCAAAAATAATACACGAGATGTAAATAAAATATAAATACAGATGGTATTGCATAAGAAGACACACATACAGACGCGCACACGCAAATGCGCGTGCATGCACTCAGATGTGCACCTCACAAAAATGTAAGTACAGTGGTACCTCACCTTACGAAATTAATCCATTCCAGAGCCTTTTTCAGAACTTGGATTTTTCATAAAATTGAACTGCATTTTACATGTAAAACATGTGATTCGTTCCAAGGTCCCCAAAACTACCCCAAAACCCTTTAAAAATTATAAAAGCGTACCTTTTAAGGCCTCCTTCTGCTTCAATATCGTACCGATGGTAGACGGGTTTGGCCATATTCCTTTGTGATATCACTTAACCGCATGCCATGAGCCTGTTTCTTCTTTTCACTCGCACTGAAAATCATGTGTGTGTGTGTGTGTGTTTGCACGTGTGTGTTGACCATGTCTTCCTAGCAGAGTTGTAATCTTACAAATGTTTACGCAAAGTTAAAAGCCTGAGCCAAAAGATAAAGTTGCAATGAGCACACTCAAAAAACTCTTGAAACCACGGTAACTCTGTCCTTTACATGAAAAGCATTATGGGTGCTCCATAATAGCCAATGGGAGGTAGGTGCATCATCCCTCCTAGCCAATGGGAGGCCAGCGGGGCGGGATGTTGGGAGATAGCCAATGGGAGGGAGCTGCGTCATCCCTCCTAGCCAAAGGCAGGCCAGCGGGGCGGGATGTTGGAAGATAGTCAATGGGAGAGCAGCTCATTGAATGTTTGAATGGTATGTTTGAATGGCGCGTTTGGCGCATTTTGTAAGGAGAACTTGTTTCGTATACAGAGACAAAAAATTTTGGAAAATGTTTTTTGTAACCTGGATTTTTCGTTTGCTGGGACTATCGTAAGGTGAGTTACCACTGTACCACCTTTGATGGGAGATTTTGGGTTGTTTTTTTGTGTTTGTTTAGGATTTTTTGTATTGTTTTATTTTTTTTGCATAATTGGCCTTGTTTTTGCGGCATTTTCATTAACTTTTCCCCTATTCTTCCTTAATTTCCTTATTTTTTTAATTTGATAAATAAAAAAAATAAATAAAAAAAAACGATGCACTGAAGCCACATGAAATGAAGCGCAAAGTAGTGAGAGATCCCTGTACCACATTTCCAAAAACACATAGTATCTCACAATGTTAAAGAATCCTTTAAAAAAAATCATGAAGCCAGAAATTGGTCCAAATAATCTGCAAAATATACTGCAAAAATCTTCCTTATTAAAAGTTCCACCTGTGTTGGAAATTTGATTAAATTTGACTTTTTTGTGTGTGTTCCTGCTAATAAACACATGTGACGCAATAGTTTCAGGGTTACATTGAGAATTATTGCACAAGGGACACGAGTATCCAAATGAAAGCTTCTCGTCTCAGTCTTGTTGGGAGAGGTGACTTTCATCACAACCCCGGCCTCATCAACAGGGCACAGAGACTCATAGAATGGCTTAAATACGAAGTTGATGTAAATCATGCAGTATGTACAGCCTTCAGCATACATACACTAAAGTGATGTGGTAAACAGTGCTCCCCACCACCATCATCTAAACATGGCATGAAGGAGTGTCCTTTGTACTGGTAAAGCCCCATATACTTAAGGAAACTGTCTCAGGACATATTGAAGCTGTTCTGTTTTTTTGTCGTCATTGTTGTCTATATTTATGTAGAATTTCATTTAGTTATGTTCACCTGCAAGTATGCTTTGTATGTAACAACATTATGTCTCACTCGGCTTGGCCTAGAAGAGAAGGAATTCTGCAGAAAGTAGACTGCATGTTGAAATTTTCAGACAATGTTGACTTTTTTTGAAGAAACAATCCCTGATTTCTTTTTCCCCTCTGTTACTGCTTGGCAACCGTTGCTATGTGACATTATCTTAGTCTTGCTTTGCTTTCAGCCCTTTAGCAAATACATTCCCATTTCCTTGGCTATGTTCTGTATTTTAAGAGCTAGAAAGGTGTCTAATGGCAGTGAAGTGGTTTGTGCGTCGACCTTACAGCAAGAGGATCACAGGTTCTAGTCCTGCTTGATCATCTGCTTGTGCTGCTCTAGTTCTCCTTGTGCTTGCGTGGATTTCCTCCACGTACTTCGGTTTCCTCAAATAATACATACACATAAGATGACATACACATGCAGTGAATTGACGGGTTAAAAGTGCCAAAGGTGTAGACATAAGTGAGTTATTGTGTGTGTCTGTGTTGGCCATGTGATGGTTTGGCAAGCTGTTCAGGGTATATACTGCCTTTTCCCTGTGTCGGCTAAGTTGGGCACCATGGCCAGAATAGTAGGATTAAGCAATTTGGAAATTTCCCTGGTTGCATTGCTCAGTTGTCGCTGAATTATGACGTCACAATATTGACCATTAGATTGGCAAATGATAATGTTTCCCCATCCCATATGAAAAAAAAATAATAAATTCACAGCTTCCCAAGTATGCACAGTAATCAGTAATTTGTTGTTTAATTACAAAAACAATCAGTTAATAATTTTTTTGATCTGTGTGAATGAGTAAATAGATGATTTTTTTTTGTTTGTTTGTTTGTTTGTCTTTGGCATTTGCTTCGACAGGGATCCCTCACTACTTTGCACTTCAATTCATGCAGTGCATCGCGTTTTGTTTTGTTTTTAAATACAGGGATTCCTCACTACTTCATGCTTCAGTGCATAGCGGTTTTTTTTTAAATAAATAAATAAATATTTATCTAATTAAAAAAATAAGGAAATTAAGGAATTAATGTTTCATTGTCCTTCTTCTTCTTCTTTTCCTTTCGGCTGTTCCCTTCAGGGGTCGCCCTATCCTCTGCATCTTCTTCTTTTACACAAAACTGCCTTCATGTCCTCCTTCACCACGTCCATGAATCATCTCTTTGGTCTTCCTCTAGGCCTTCTGCCTCATAGTTCCAACCTCAGCATCCTACTACCAATATACTCACTATCACTCCTCTGTACATGTCCAAACCATCTCAATCTAGCCTCTCTGACTGTGTCTCCAAAATGTCTTACATGTGCTGTCCCTCTGATGTGCTCAATCCTGATCCTATCCATCCTCGTTACTCCCAAAGAGAACCTCAACATTTTCATCTCTGCTACCTCCAGCTCTGCCTCCTGTCTTTTCCTCAGAGCCACTGTTTCTAAACCATACAACATCGCTGGCCTCACCACCGTCTTGTACACTTTTCCCTTCATTCTTGCTGACACTCTCCTATCACACATCACACCGGACACTTTTCTCCAACCATTCCAACCTGCCTGCACACGCTTCTTCACCTCTTTTCCACACTGTCCATTGCTCTGGATTGATGAGCCTAAGTACTTAAAAATCCTCCACCCTCCTTATCTCTGCTCCCTGTAACCTCACCGTTCCTCTTGGGTCCTTGTCGTTCACACACATGTATTCTGTCTTACTGAGGCTAATCTTCATTCCTCTCCTTTCCAGGGCATACCTCCACCTCTCTAGATTTTCCTGCACTTGTTCTCTGCTCTCACTACAGATCACAATGTCATCTGCAAACATCATAGTCCATGGGGAATCTTGTCTAACCTCGTCTGTCAACCTGTCCATCACCATAGCAAACAAGAAGGGTCTGAGAGCTGACCCTTGATGCAGTCCCACCTCCACCTTGAACGCTTCTGTCACACCGAAAGCACACCTCACATCTCCCTTGTTCTTAAAAATGGGAACTAGTACATTTCTCCAACCTTCCTCCGGCATCCTCTCACTCTCTAAGACCTTGTTGAATGTTCTTGTCAGAAATCTACTGCGACCTCTCCTAGACACTTCCATACCTCCACCGGTATGTCATCAGGACCAACTGCCTTTCCATTCTTCATCCTCTTCAATGCCCTCCTCACTTCACCCTGACTAATCTTTGCTACTTCCTGGTCCTCAACAGTCACCTCTTCTACTCTTTTTTTCTCTCATTTTCCTCATTCATCAGCTCTTCAAAGTACTCTTTCCATCTTCCCAGCACACTTGTGTCATCAGTCAATACATTTCCCACTCTGTCCTTAATCACTCTAACTTGCTGCACGTCCTTCCCATCTCTATTTCTCTGCTGTGCCAACCTGTATAAATCATTTTCTCCCTCTTTACTGTCCAACCGAGCATACAAGTCATCATATGCCCTCTGTTTGGCCTTTGACAGCGCTACCTTCACCTTACGCTGTGTCTCCCTGTACTCCTGTTTACTCTCTTCAGTCCTCTCTATGTCCCACTTCTTCTTAGCTAACCTCTTCTTCAAATAAAAAATGCGAGTCACAACAAAAAAATGCAATGTTTAATTGTTATTATAGCAATAATAGCATTAAATATGTATTTATTGATAGTATATAAATATATACATGTAGTTTTACAGCAGGGGAGGGGCTTGGGGTGGGGCGATCCTACTTCACGGATTTCGGTGGTCGAGTGGGGATCTCGGTCCCAAATAACCACGGAACGCTAGGGATCACTGTAGTCCATTTCTCTCGTTCATCTCTCAAATATTTTGAATTGTAACTCATGCATTCTCCATGTCTTTTCATCACTGAGACATTCAGAATATTCAGTGATATCTACCTCACCTTCGTGGAATAATTGTACCATGCTACCACCGACGCTCCTTGTTAACTCTAGCTGTGCCGGTTCTTTATGGATTTATTTTACATTTATGTTGAATGGTACAGCACACCGTCCCAGCCTATTGAAATCGAGTTACCTGATCTGTTTTTCAAGGTCCAGAGAGATCAATTCAATAAAAATACTCGTTAACGCTCATGATGGTGTTGTTGATCCACAAGCAACTGTTTCTTCACCAGTCTCTGTTTATTTATTCAGCTTCAAGCTTATTTAGTTTTTTTGTGAAAAGTACCAAAACAAGGAAAAGTTTTATGAAGACTTGCCTGTGGTGGAAAAACCACCAGAAAGTCAAAAGTCTTTGACACATGAGATGCTTTTCAAAAAATGTGAAATAAAGTTTGATTTACAGAAACATAATAAAATGAGGACATTAAATATAAATCTATCATTTGAGCTGGAGGGGGCAGTGGTGGCCTGGTGGTAAAAAGTGCTGGATCACTGATCCCATGGTCGGGGGTTCAAGCCCCGCTCGCCATAGGTTGTCACTCCCTCCCTCCCCCCCCCCCCCCCCAGGTGCAGCTAACTGGGTTATCAAAGGCCGGCCATGTCTCTCATTGTCTATGGTGTGAGGTTCATGTACAAGAACCATTGCTGACTTTCGACAAGAGTAGCTGCAAAGCCGTCAGCGTGTTTCTGTCATGGGATGGCCGGGCAAGCTAGCCAGGGTGTACTCTGCTCTCACCCAGAGTCGGCTGGGATGGGTGCCAGCCTCCCCGCGATGCTAATTACGATTAAGCGGTTACAGAAAATGAACTGAACTGCACATTTAAGCTGGAAGTACATCTTCACAGACTCGAAATTTGGCATTGAATTGGTATAAATTCAGCATTGGTATGAAATAAAGCAACTTTACAGCATCTCAAGTCCGAGTGTGGTAATCAATGTCAGAGCTTTTTATGCTCATTGGTGTAAAGATGAAATATTTTCAGAACATTAGGCTGCAAGACGCATTCTCGATTTCTGATGACTTGAATAGTAATGAAAAGTATTTGTAGGCAGGTAATATCCAAATTGAAAATGTTATTTCAGGATGGTTTTCTGCTGTGTTTTTAGCTTTTGGAGGGAAGATAAGAAATCCTTTGCATGTGGTGCTGGTGGGCACACATGCCGACATTGCCAACCTGCCTCGTTCTTTTGGCGGAGAGTTCAGCTATGACAAGGAGAAATCTTTACTGAAGGAAGTCCGAAACAGGTAAAATTGCTGGATGCAGGTTGTATCTAAACAGCACAGATTACTATTCATGTTCATGTGTGTATTACATGAAAAATTAAGATTGGAAATTTGTTTGTCTTTTTATGAAGATTGATGATGTTTAACTAGATTTAACTCTTTTAATTTACATACTGGTACTCATTCTAAGCTTTGTTTCATCCATAATTTGAAGACATCGGGTCTTTAATATGACGCAAATGAGGCTGGTTAAAACTATCATGATGCAGCTTTACACAAAAAATGGATTATAGTCTAATGGCATTTGTTAAACTATAAAAACACTCATGAGACAGTCACAAATACGCATATGTGGGGCCGGTGGCGTAGTGGTTAGGGTGCTGTGCTTATGATCGGGAGGTTGTGGGTTCAAATCCCAGTTAGACCCCCACTGTACTAAGATCCCTGGGCAAGGTCTTAACCACAAGTACGCCTCTGTTCACCCAGCAGTATAAATGGGTACCAGTAAAAACATACTGGGAAGGTAACCTGCGATGGACTAGCGTCCCATCCAGGAGGAGTTGAACTCCTAGTCACTTCACGCGACAGAAACCGGGAATAAGTACCGGCCTGATGAGCCACTATGGCTCTGGTGTAAAAAGCTCAACAGACTTTACCTTTTACAAATACACATACTGTTCAGGGGCAGTGGTGGCATAGTGGTACAGGGTGCTGGATCGCTGATCCTAAGGTTGGGGGTTCAAGTCCCCTTCTCCACAAGGTTGTCACTGTCCCCCCAGTGCAGCTTAACTGGGTTATCAGAGGCCTGCCATGTCTCTCACGGTCTATGGTGAGAGGTTCATGTAAAATAACCATTGCTGACTTTCGACAAGAGTAGCTGCAAAGCCATCAGCGTGTTTCCACCCTGAGATGACCTGGTGATCTGTCCAGACTGTACTCTGCCCTTGCCTGGAGTCGGCTGGGATGGGCGCCAGCCTCCCCGCGACCCTAATTAGGATTAAGCGGTTCCAGAAAATATACATACTGTTCAATTAACACAATATAAATCACTCAATCTTAGCATGAGCAGTGTGTCTTGTGGTGTATTATTAGTGTTTATTATTAGTGAGGCGCTCCACCAAATGTAGGTGCTTGTCGCAAATGACGCATGGTGCTTGTGAGACAAAGCGCGGCTTATCCGGACTTCCGATCTTTCAAGTGAGCAAGTGCACGTTGAATACTTGTTTAGTACTCAACCTTCACTTGCTCATTTGAAAGATCGGAAGTCCAGATAAGCCGCGCTTTGTCTCACAAGCATTGTACGTCACTTGCGACAAGCACCTACAGTCGGTGGAGCGCCTCACATTTATAGTATAAGCCAAAATCTGTTTTTACACCTGAGCCTAGTGGCTCATCAGGCTGGTGCTTTTTCCCGGTTTTTGTAGCATGAAGCGACCAGGGGTACAACTCCTCCTGGATGGGACGCTAGTCTATCGCAGGTTACCTTCCCAGTATATTTTTACTGGTGCCCATTTATACTGCTGGGTGAACAGAGGCACACTTGTGGTTGAGACCTCGCCCAGGGGTCTTAGCACAGTGGGGGTCTCAGTGGGATTTGAACACACAATCTCCTGATTATGAGTGCAGCACCCTAACCACTACGCCACTGATCCTATTTATAGTATATAGTGTTTTATTTATGATGCAGTTAGATTAGTAGAAGTAACAGGAAATGTGAAATCAGCAATCAATATGGCAGATTTGTAAAAAGGTTTGGTTGTGACCAGTATGGGGCACTAAGCACATACTTTGCAAGAAATGAAAGTCCTTATATACTGTGAGTGTATCAGCGGGTCCAGGAATGAGCTCAGCATGCATTTGATGTTTGGCACCGTTTACTAACATTTTGCTTGCTAGAGCACGGTTTCTTGAGCATGTTGTTGGTTACAGTCTTCTGATGGACTCACTCTGCAATCATCTCTCACTTCCATGGTGAACACTTGAAATTCTAGAGAATAAGCAGGCATGGTCATGTGCTCCCAGTTCCTGGAAACAGCCCGAGTGTAGTCACAGTGTCTAAGGAATGTAGCCTGGAGAAAATATAAGAGTTTAACAACTTTCAAAATTCAATCCACTGCCAGTTTCAGTCAAAATGGTGGAAATAAATTCTTTCTCTGCCATCTTGTCTGTTCCTGGCTAGCTATCTCTTTGGATTATCAGGTTCTGTCTGTTAATGGTGCTAACTTTTTCCTCTTATGGTATGGTATATTTATGAATGATTGGATTTAGTGATAGATTTTATTTTAGGTATTTGTTGGCAGCCATGTTTGTAGGCCATATTGTAATATGGGAGTAGTAGTTAGATGGTGATGTGGGTCTTTATCACAAGTACAGATGCTCCCCGAGTTACGTTTTAGGTTGGTTCCGGACTGCCGAACGTAAGGTGAAAAAAAAAAACGTAAATTGTTACTGTATGTTCCAGTGATGTATGACGTTCATACTGTACTATACATCCATAAATACCATTACCGTATCTCATAAAACACCCCTAAATCAATTATTATAAACATAACATTGTAAAATAATATCAAATATATCAAATAATATCAACATTAATTTCAAATAAATTAAATTCAAGCAAAATAATTTCAAATAGATACATTTTAATCAAATTCACTCATCAAATATCAAATACAGTATCAAATATAACCTTTAACATGCTGTGTGATGCGATCTTTCTGCTTGTAAATGGTTCCGATGGTCGACGGAGCCATTTGGAAGAAACGTGCAACAGTCACATGTTCTCCACCAGCATCGATTTTCTTGATAATAGCCATCTTCGTTTCTAACGAGATGGCTTGCCGCTTTTTCTGATTACCACTATCACTAGTAGGCTTACACTTCTGACCAACCATATTTGCTTAGGGCTACAAAATTCCGCAAAACAGTGTAAACACAAAGATCACAGAGACGTTGTCTTAACACCAAGGGTCACACGCGGTGAACTGGGAAGAAGGAGGGGCACGTTCAGTCTGTCGTTTGTGTATTACGTAGGTACGTCTCGTACTACAGATAGCACGCTACACTCAAAATTTGACTTTTAAAAAAAAACAAAAAAAAAACATAAAATCGAAAAATACGTAAAACAAATGAATGTAAGTCGGGGTGCGTCTGTATACTAGCCATATTTCTCACTCTCTGCAAAATTAGTAGAGCTTTAATAATCAAACTCTATATTAGTAAGGGGAAGAATTACTTCTTAAAATAAAGGTGTATAATAAATCTACATAAGGGGGGCAGTGGTGGTCTAGTGGTATAGGGCGCTGGATCGCTGATCCAAAGGTTGGGGGTTCGAGTCCCACTCTCCACAGGGTTGTCACTGTCCCCCCCAGTGCAGCTAACTGGGTTATCAAAGGCGGGCCATGTCTGTCACTGTCTATGGTGAGAGGCATGTAAAAGAACCATTGCTGACTTTCGTAAAGAGTAGCTGCAAAGTCGTCAGCGTGTTTCTGTCCCTTGCTAAAAGGGTTGTGACAGGAAGGGCATCCGACGTAAAAACCTCTGCCAAATGAAAATGTGCGAATGATGATTTGCTGTGGCGACTCCCGAGTAAAAGGGAAAAAGCCGAAAGGAAGACAGACAATAAATCTACATAAGGAGATCAGCTACTATAATAAAAGCCTTACATTATTATTATTATTATTATTATTATTATTATTATTATTATTATTATTATTATAGTAATAAAAGGAAAATGGTATCAAAGGGTTTTAAATGTGGTTTTCTTAGTGGTTCCTTTGTTTTTATCCCAGGGAGTTTTCCCTACAGCATGTTCATTGATGATCTAAATCTAAAAAGAAGTTTAGCATGGTGTCTAATGTTAAAAGTGATTTACAATTTATTCTGCGTTGATTAATGTCTGCAGTACAGTATTATTAATAGTATTATTATAGTGCCATACAAGTGCACCCACTACACAGGTTTTTAAAAGTCTTGCCAAGTTAAAATTCATGTCCCATTATTAATGATTAAAGATTTTCAGTATAGAATTGTGATTTGAATCTCTCCCAGGTTTGGAAATGATCTTCAGATAGCTGAGAAGCTCTTCATAATGGATGCTGGAGCCTCAAACTCAAAAGACATGAAGTTGCTCAGAAACCTTTTATTAGAGCTACGCAACTCCATCATCTCAGTAAGAGCCTTCTGGTATTGTGTGTGTGTGTGTGTGTGTGTGTGTGTGTAAGATATTTGCATAGTGAGATTTTACAATGGCTTCTGTATTTAGTTCTATATAAAGTGTACAGATGTTCCTGAAATAAAGTTTATGTTTTGCAAACTGCATTTAACAGTTTCAGTCTCACAGTTGAGCTGATATCTTATTATAGACCGAACTGACAAGGCAGATACTAAGTGATGTAATCAAAGCCTCACAAAATAAACTGTGGGAGAAATTCACACCTAATTATCGGGGTATTGATGTCCTCCTGAACTCTTTGCTTAACTCTGCCTATCAACAATGGTGATGATGAGAGAGTGAGATAGGCCGACTGACATCGGAAATGTATTGAATGAAAAAGGAAAGAGTGAGAAATGCAGTCAGACAGAGAGAGCAGTTTGAGAGATGGAATGGAGTGAAAGGTGAACTGAACTTTGAGATTGTTGGGTTCCTACTTCACAGTTGTGTGTATAGTGTCTCTTCACATGATTGTTTGCAGTCCAGAGTAATACGGTTGATATGCACTTTATTTTATATGAATGGAAAGCAGTGTTTCCCAACCCCTGTGCCGTGAGAAATCATCAGGTGCGCCGCGGAAGATTAACCAATTTCACTTAGCGTGTAGTGACAGTGCTGTTCTGCTAGAGGGCAGTATCATTTTTGTTCCGTGGTGTGCCTCGTGATTTTTCTCATGTAAAAGGTGTGCCTTGGCCCAAAAAGGTTGGGAAACAATGAGGCATCGTAAATCATCGTAAATCGGTGAGATTTTTTGCAAAAACATGGTGAAGTGCATTAAGTTTTGTTACCGTCATAAACTGTTTTCAAATCCCATATTTATTTGTCTGCAAGTACAATTGTTTCTTGTTTTCTTTTTTTTTTTTTTTTTTTTTTGGCTTGATCATTATTATTATTTTTAATGGTTGTAAACATGTGAAACGCGATACACGTACCAATCAACAATGTTTATAATGTATTGCTCAATTCTTTCAAACTATACATCAGAATTTACAATTCAACTCAATTTGACACAATTAAAACTTGTATAGACCCTTTTCACACGACGTCACACATCCGGGCTTCGCCGGACAGCAGCCATTTTTTGGGTCAAGCTGAAGTGAACGAGTCAGTCACATCACGGCGAGAATACCCTGGAGAAAGTGTTTTGTTCGTTTCTTGTAAATGTCAACGGAAAATGGTTTCCATGTGTGTTGTAATCGGGTGTAGCAATCGGTCCAATCAGGAAATCAAGTGAAATTTTTTGTCTATACCAGCTGTGCGTTTGACTGAAGGCGAGGGAGTGTTGGATGTAGGATCTCCAGTGTTGTGCATAAATTTCTTCAGACTTTTGGCTGATGCAAAGTTTATGTTCTTCACTTTTTTTGTACTCTGCCTTCTGCAGCCCAGATGGCAACTTCCAGTATTCTGGTTTCTCTGTCACGGTAACTGAGTTCTTTAACGTCATTGCAGCCTCTACGTAGAACAGTAAGGCTCCAATGTGACTGCGTGCCTCTCCCAGACCAGCCATGCAGTTGCAATGTGCCGCTAGAATGATCCCTTCCTTGCTGGCAATAGCCTTTGGCTTCAGAGGTGGCTCATTCAATCTCTGAGAATGTCGCACCTGACAGCAAAACTGTCGACCACCATGTGCAAATGTTTACTACAATACATAATACAGTATTTACTGTTTTTAAACTTAAATTTCTGAATTGTGTAAGTTAATTTTTTTAACATTTTCACATGTGACAAAATGCTCTTTGTAAAAATTTCTAATGAGTGATTTGTCAGCGAGATTAATATATACTCGTTGTATCTCACAACATTTATTTAAAACCGGGTAGGCGAGTTGAAAAAGATCATCAAGTGTACTTACTCTTGCTATGTAGTACACCGTTGTTGTTGATATTTGTATGGCACACGTCTGTGACCCAACCACAGACGAACTGGTTGTAAGCCTCCAGCGATTTGTCAGCCTTTAATTCTTCAAATGTGTCGGCACTTCTTCTGTTCACCAGATAATTCACAATGTCGATGTAAGTGACTTCAGGGAAAGTATTCAGGGAAAGTCTTTCGTCCACTCTTGCGGTGGTATGTCTTCGTAGGGGTTTCTTCGGTTGATCAACAACAATTTTCCTCGTACCTCTCTCGAGAAACAAAATCTAAAGTGTCTCTGCAGCTCGTTTTCGCCTTGGAAAATGTGGTGATGTTCACGCATGCGACAATGGTATGACACGGTGGCTTTTACTTGCGAGACCCAAAAAAATGGCTCCGCGTCAGTGAAAAGGGTCTATATGTGATTTTGTAACGCAAACAAGTGAGTACACTCAGCTCTTCCTCCATCATGGCATCAATGCTCTTTTCCCACGCACATATGCAGTGGCGTTGAATTGTCGGAAACTCATTCATACTCATGAAGAAAACCAAGATGCATACTGCTAAAATTAACTGTAATGCCAGTAAATAGTACCATAGTAAATACAGGGATCGCCCACTTTCTGCGGTTAATTGGCCCCAAGACCCCCCCCACACACACACACACACACACACACACACACACACACAACCAACGAATTCCGTGAAGTAGGATCACCCCCCCACACACACACACACACACTGCCGTATACGTACATGTATATGTGTATATAATATCAATTAAACATTCAAAAATAATGCATAAGCTGTAAATAAAATATAAATACACACACATACAGACACGCACCTCACATAAAAATCTAAGTAGTTTTGTTGGGGGGTTTTAGGTTGTTTTTGTTTGTTTTGGGTTTTTTGTATAATTGGCCTTGTTTTGTGGCATTTTCCTGAACTTTTCCCCCATATTCTTCCTTAATTTCCTTTTAATTTATTTTCTTTTCAATTTATTTTTAATTTGATGAATATTTAAAAAAAAAAAAAAAAAAAAAAGCGATACACTGAAACCGAATGAATTGAAGTGCGAAGTCGCGAGGGATCACTGTAATCAGTGAAAAAAACTTGCATTTTTAATTGTATTAAAAGTTTCTCAATGCAAAATCATCATCTTCTTCTTCTTTTTGATTTTTCCCTTTTTTCAGTGGTTGCCACAGATAATCTAATTTGCATGTTTGATTTGGCAGAGGTTTTTACGTCGGATGCCCTTCCTGACACAACCCTTTAGCAAGGGGCAGAAACACACTGACGGTTATGCAGCTACACCTTACGAAAGTCAGCAATGGTTCTTTTACATGCCTCTCACCAGAGACAGTGAGAGACATGGCCCGCCTTTGATAACCCAGTTAGCCGCACTGGGGGGGACAGTGACAACCTTGTGGAGAGTGGGACTCGAACCCCCAACCTTAGGATCAGCGATTCAGCACCTCTTTACCACAAGACCACCACTGCCCACGCAATGCAAAATCTTGTATACTACTAAAATTTCACTCGGATATGTCATAAAATTTAATAAAAAAAATATGGTTTATGCAGACACGTAAAAGCACTAAAGCCTTAGAAAACTCTTCACGTATCAGTTTCATTCAATTTATCAATTTAAATCAACAGAATTTCGTACATTTTATTTTCAACCAGTTGTTGTAAAACTGTACATATATATACTAGTCCTTCTCAAAAAATTAGCATATTGTATTAAAGTTCATTATTTTCTGTAATGTACTGATAAAAATTTAACTTTCATATATTTTAGATTCATTGCACACCAACTGAAATATTTCAGGTCTTTAATTGTTTTAATACTGATGATTTTGGCATACAGCTCATGAAAACCCAAAATTCCTATCTCAGAAAATTAGCATATTTCATCCAACCAATAAAAAAAGTGTTTTTAATACAAAAAAAGTCAACCTTCAAATAATTATGTTCAGTTATGCACTCAATACTTGGTCGGGAATCCTTTTGCGGAAATGACTGCTTCAATGAGGCGTGGCATGGAGGCAATCAGCCTGTGGCACTGCTGAGGTGTTACGGAGGCCCAGGATGCTTCGATAGCGGCCTAAAGCTCATCCACAGTGTTGGGTCTGATGTCTCTCAACTTTCTCTTCACAATATCCCACAGATTCTCTATGGGCTTCAGGTCAGGAGAGTTGGAAGTCCAATTGAGCACAGTAATACCATGGTCAGTAAACCATTTAGCAGTGGTTTTGGCACTGTGAGCAGGTGCCAGGTCGTGCTGAAAAATGAAAATCTTCATCTCCATAAAGCTTTTCAGCAGATGGAAGCATGAAGTGCTCCAAAATCTCCTGATAGCTAGCTGCATTGACCCCGCCCTTGATAAAATACAGTGGACCAACACCAGCAGCTGACATGGCACCCCAGACCATCACTGACTGTGGGTACTTGACACTGGACTTCAGGCCTTTTGGCATTTCCTTGTCCCCAGTCTTCCTCCAGACTGTGGCACCTTGATTTCCGAATGACATGCAAAATTTGCTTTCATCCAAAAAAAGTACTTTGGACCACTGAGCAACAGTCCAGTGCTGCTTCTCTGTAGCCCAGGTCAGGCGCTTCTGCCGCTGTTTCTGGTTCAAAAGTGGCTTGACCTGGGGAATGCGGCACCTGTAGCCCATTTCCTGCACACGCCTGTGCACGGTGGCTCTGGATGTTTCTCAGTCCACTGCTTCCACAGGTCCCCCAAGATCTGGAATCGGCCCTTCTTTCACTTTTTCCTTCCCACAGATGTCCCACTGAGGTGGCTTGATAGAGCACTCTGGGAACAGCCTATTCGCTCAGAGATTTCTTTCTGTGTCTTACCCTCTTGCTTGAGGGTGTCAATGATGGCCTTCTGGACAGCAGTCAGGTCGGCAGTCTTACCCATGATTGCGGTTTTGAGTAATGAACCAGGCTGGGAGTTTTTAAAAGCCTCAGGAATCTTTTGCAGGTGTTTAGAGTTAATTGGTTGATTCAGATGATTAGGTTAATAGCTCGTTTAGACTACCTGAACATGATATGCTAATTTTTTGAGATAGGAATTTTGGGTTTTCATGAGCTGTATGCCAAAATCATCAGTATTAAAACAATAAAAGACCTGAACTACTTCAGTTGGGGTGCAATGAATCTAAAATATATGAAAGTTTAATTTTTATCAGTACATTACAGAAAATAATGAACTTTATCACAATATGCTAATTTTTTGAGAAGGACTAGTGTGTATATATATATATATATATATATACACACACATTTTTTTACACCTAACTACAACTCATTCAATGATTTGTGACTCGATATTGCTTTAAAACATGCCATTGATTGAGTCATGCAAATTTCAATAATTCTTCTTCTTTTTCTTTCGGCTGTTTCCGTCAGGGGTCGCCACAGCAAATGATCTGCCTCCATCTCTCCCTATCCTCTGCATCTTCTACTCTTACTCCAACGACCTTCATGTCCGCCTTCACCGCATCCATAAATCTTCTCTTTGGTCTTCCTCTGGGCCTTTTGCCTGGTAGTTCCAACCTCAGCATCCTACGACCAATATACTCACTATCCCTCCTCTGTACATGTCCAAACCATCTCAATCGAGCCTCTCTGACTTTGTCTCCAAAACATCTAACATGTGCTGTCCCTCTGATGTACTCATTTCTGATCCTATCCATCCTCGTTACTCCCAAAGAGAACCTCAACATTTTAATCTCTGCTACCTCCAACTCTGACTCCTGTCTTTTCCCCAGGGCCACTGTTTCTAAACCATACAACATCACTGGCCTCATCACCGTCTTGTACACTTTTCCCTTCATTCTTGCCGATACTCTCCTATCACACATCACACCGGACACTTTTCTCCATCCAGAAACTCATGAATTTGTGTTTAAAAGATAAAAGGATCATCCGAGATGAATTAATCTGGCATGGGAGCACCATGTCGCATAAAAATGTCGCTTTGTAATTGTTGCATGATCACATTTCTAATCATTGTTTCAGTGGCTTGAAATTACTTTCTGCTAACAGTATGATTTTCAACAAATAATTCTGTTGGAAAATGTTTGTGTTAAGTGCCTGTGAGTCTGTGTGCAAGTCTAGTACTTTATGACTCAATATCAACCCACTCTGAACATCAGTCCTTCTCTCCTCGTAGAAACACATGCAGTCAGATGCTTATAACCAAAAGCACAAAGCCTTTCCTACACATTCTCTGTAATGACACCCTCTCTCTCTCTCTCTCTCTACTCCTCCTCCCACATCACGCTTTCTCCTCACCTCCTACACATACCTGTAGCCGTCTTCTCCTCTCGATCAGAAAGCTAGATTTGAACACTGACTCGTAGCTGCAAGCAGTCAAATGAATGATTTCTTCAAATCAAAGAAAGTGGAACAAAAAGACAGATGGTGGTCCTGCAGTTTACTCTTCCTCAGTGTAATCTGTGTTGTCTGCCTTTCTTTTTTTTTTTTCTCAGAGCTGCAGGCCTATGACTCAGCTAGCAGAGAAACTGATGTCTATTCTGCCCTCTTGGCGTAAAGTCACTGGCCCAAACCAGCTTATGTCCTGGCAGCAGTTTGTGGTTGATATACAGGATCAGATCAACCCTCTGGTCAGCGAGGAGGACCTGCGAGAGCTCGCTTTACAGCTGCACAGCATGGGAGAGGTGTGTGTGTGTGTGTGTGTGTGTGTGTGTGTGTGTGTGAGACACATTTGCATGGTGAAATTTTACAATGGCTACTTTCATCATTTTACAATGGCTACATGTTCATCATTTTAGGTTTTTTTCGATTTTACTTATTTTGATGTTGTTTTTTTTTTTTTTTTTTCAAAAAAAAAAAAAGTCAAACTTTGAGTTTAGGCGTACCTACGTAGTACACTGACGTAATGACTCAATGACGTAATGATGATGCGTCCATTGTTTACAAACGACAGACTGAACGTGCCCCTCCTTCCCAGTTCAGTTATATATATATATATATATCGATATACAGACGCTCCCCGACTTATGTTTATGTTTTTTCGATTTTACGTTTTTTGTTTTTTTTCCAAAAAATGTCAAATTTTGAGTTTAGACGTACCTATGTAGTACGCTGGCGTAATGACGCTGCATTCATTGTTTACAGACTGTGTGTGTGTGTGTTTTTATATATATATATATATATATATATATATATATATATATATATATATATATATATACACACACACACACACCTCAGTTATATAGTGTGTTACCCTTGTGTTAAGACGTTGTCTCTGTGATCGTTGTGTTTACATTGTTTTGCGGACTTTTGTGGCCCAAAGCAAATCTGGTTGGTCGGAAGTGTAAGCCTACTAGCATGGGTGCAAGTCTCGTACACAGAGATGAATTAACTATCTGCTCAGATTGGCACAATCTAATGCATACTCAGTGAAGCAAAGGTAGTTATAATATAAATGAAAACCCGAATCCAGAAAAAAGAGAACTCTCTGCTCTGCTGATGATTCACATCAGTGCAGGCTGAGTACTAAATGAGTTCAACAGCGCCCTTGCTCACTTGAAAGACCGGAAGTCCGTATAACCCACCTTCAAGCACAGCAAGTACACTACTTTCGGTATTGAGCGCCTCACATATTGTAAGCGTTGATTGGCTGTTTTAAGCTTCATGTAAAGTGACAAGGCTCAGCTTCCTGTAATGTGTGATTCAGCTCAGCTTCATGTAAAGTGATCATCTGTTGACCACTGGAACCATTTACAAGCATAAAGATCGCATCATAGAGAATGTTAAAGGTTATATTTGATACTGTATTTGATATTTGATGAGTGAATTTGATTAAAATTTATCAATTTGAAATTATTTTGCTTGAATCTAATTTATTTGAAATTAATGTTGATATTATTTGATATATTTGATAGTATTTTACAATGTTATGTTTATCATAATTGATTTAGGGGTGTTTTATGAGATACGGTAATGGTATTTATGGATGTACAGTACAGTATGAGCGTCATACGTCACATGTCATTCATCACTGTAACAACTTGCGTTCACTTTCAACTTACGTTTGGCCGTCCGGAACCAATTAAAAACGTAAGTCGAGGAGCGTCTGTATTGTATGTATATGAGTATGCCGTATCATGGGCTACACTGAATGAAACCTGTTATGATTGCCATGCTTATTCTGTCACACATCAGTATTCATTGGTGGAATTATTTACACCATTTCAGAAAATGTACAACATGTAAAAAAATTTCCACCTGTTATTAAAGAAAAAATAATGTATACATGATTCTGAAGCATGCGTCCTCTAACATCACATGATACATTAAGTATTATGTGTTATATTTTTCTCCAAGAGAGGCATAACTAAATATATCTGGCCCAACATGTTTTTATGGATGCCATTAGATCATTCATTTATATTTTCTGAACCGCTTAATTTTACATAGGGTAAAGGGAAGGCTGATGCCCGTCTCAGCCGACTCGGGGCGAGGGCAGGTCATATCCTGGACAGCTCGCCAGGCCATTGCACGATAGGAACATGCTTACTAAAGTCAGCAATGTTGGGTTTTTTTTGGGGGTTTTTTTTTTTTAAACGTGTCTCTCACCAAAGACAGTGAGAGACATGGTCGGCCTTTGATAACATAGTTAGCTCGGCTGCAATTACGTAGTTTTTAAGTATGATTTACACAGTGCAGTGTAGGAAATTATTTACATTACTTCGTCGTTTGCTGAAACAATTGCGGGGAAGCTGGAGCTTATCACGGCAAGCACTGGTTGAATGCAATGTACACCCTGAATAACTGACCAAACCACTGTAGGGCAATACACATAACCATTCATGCTCACATCCACACATGGTCAAATTGAAACAGACAATTAACCTAAGTGGAGCCGATGGCGTCGTGGTTAGGGTGCTGCGTTCATAATCGGGAAGTTGTGTGTTCAAATCCCAGTGAGACCCTCACTGTGCTAAGACCCCTGGGCAAGGTCTCAACCACAAGTGTACCTCTGTTCACCCAGCAGTATAAATGGGTACCAGTAAAAATATACTGGGAAGGTAACCTGTGGTGGACTAGCGTCCCATCCAGGAGGAGTTGTACTTCTAGTCGCGTCACGCTACAGAATCTGGGGATAAGCACCGGCCTGATGAGCCACTCGGCTCGGGTGTAAAAAGCCAATTAGCCTAACGTGCATGACTTTGGACTGTGGGAGGAAACCTACACAAGCACGTGGAAAACATGCAAACTCTACCCAAAAACTCACTTGTTGAGTCCGAGACTTGAACCCAGGACCTTCTTGCTGTGAGGCAGACTTGTTAACTAAAATGCCATCATTCTGGCCATGTCTAAATCAGAACCACAAAAATAAATATTATATACACTCCCTAACTGACAGTATGAATGGTATTGAGCTCATGCATATTCAGAACATGTTTATAAATCTTAGTAATATATTTATGTGTATGTTAATGTACGAGTTGTGGGTGGCACTGATTGAATAGCATGTCCTCTGTTTTTCAATTACACTGCCTACACCGTTTCAGTGGTTTAATAACATCAAACAGCCAGCGTTAGTCATCTGGCTTATTATGTAAGCGTAATGTCATCATGTTGTGCTCTGCTGAACAATTTTTAAAATAATTATTTTGCTAGGGCTTTAAACACACTTTCAGCAAAGTGACTCAAGGAAATGTACTTTGATGTCCACTAGATGGCAGTATAATGATATTTCAAGTGATTTGTCCTTCTTCTGAAGCTCTTAGCGTTTAGAACTGAACGAATCCTTCTAGTTTTAACGCTACACAACTGCTTTAGTATTCCAAAGAATGAGGACTAGCACTGCTGCTTCTTCAGGGCATTTATAAATCCTGGCCTTTTTTTTTTTTTTTTTTTTTTTTTTTTTTGCCTCAGATCAACATCATACAGAGTGAAACTGTCCAAGATGTGGTTCTGCTTGACCCCCGCTGGCTCTGCACCAACGTTCTTGGCAAGCTCCTCTCCATTGAAACCCCCAAAGCAATTCATCATTATAGGGGCCGTTACCGCCAAGAAGAGCTCCAGACTCTGGTCTCTGAGGGGGATGTCGATGAGCTCCTTCAAATCTTGGATGCCATGGACGTATGCGCCCGTGACCTGACCAACCCTGGTATGGTAGATATTCCGGCGCTCATTCGCACTGGTGACCTGCAACATTCCTGGACCGATGAAGCAGATGAAGAGGTGGAGGATTCCTTACTGTACGGAGGCGTCCGCATAGTCCCAGCTGAACATTTGACACCTTTCCCTTGTGGCCTTTTCCACAAACTCCAGGTAAATCTATGTCGCTGGAGCAGGCAGCAGAGACCAGAGGCTGAGGCAGAGGAAGTTAGGCTGTGGAGCGGAGGTGCTCGAATAGGAATTGGTGGAGCAGATGCTTTAGTACTGTTGGTCAATCACGGACAAGGTCTGGAAGTACGGCTGAGAGGTCCAGAGTCTGAACGTAGCCAATGCTACATTTTACTGGATACTCTGTGTGGAATGGCAGAAGGGCTGCTTGCTGTTACACTACCAGGTTTGTTAACTGCCCGCCATTACCTTAGTCCCCAGCAACTGCGAGAGCATCATGGACCTGTTATGCTCTACCAGCCCAGGGACTTCCTTCGAGCTCAAGCCCGGGGTGAAAACTCATTAACAAACACCATGGGTGGCTATCGGGAGAGCTTTGCTAGCATCGTAGCACTAGGTTGCACCCAAGTCTATAAACAGGGAACACTTGGCAGAGATGTAGCTGTAGCTGAGGTTAGCCTTCTGGCACGACGCAAGCTCAGTCGCATGCTTGACCCACCTGACACCCTTGGCAAGGACTGGTGCCTCCTAGCCATGAACCTGGGTCTTAGTGAGCTAGTTGCGAAGTATAGTCCTGGTACTAATGGAACTCCTCCAACTGACCCATTTTCTGTCCCAAGCCCGACAGCAGCGCTTCTTTATGACTGGAGCCAACGTTCAGACTCTACAATTGGTGTCCTTGTGGCTAAACTAAGAGAACTTGGCCGTCGTGACGCAGCCGATTTTCTGCTAAAAGCAGCGCCCGTATTCAGGGTCAATATGGACAATCTGGGGACTCCAACAGAACCTTGCGGCCCAGTCTGCAACGGAGGAACGTCTTATAACTCCATCAGCTCAGTCATCTCACGCTAGAGCGGCACTTGTGTGTTTGGAAGAACATGTGCAATGTAAACTGTGGAGTGTTGTTTTCTTTCAGTTCCTGTGTTAAGAAAATAATGTAATCTGTGAAGATTAATACTTTGTAAACATCATTCTTTCTGCTATTTTTTTTTTTTTTTAATAACTCGTTTCTGTGAAGGTGCCTACTTTGAGTCGTTTTAGCTCAATTTTTTTTGTCTGTTTATTTTTAAGTTGACCGCGTTTTAATATCAACAAAAGTTTGAGGATTTCTCAATTTCGGATTTCATACATTTAGATACAATATGGATGGCGATGGATATATGTATATATACACAACCTTTTGAGAAAAGGCTGCCTAGTCAAGTGCTTGGGCCTGAATCTTGGTGATGATCCAATCAGTTGAGTGCCTTTTTGAAGGAAAGCCAATTCTTTATGAGCCATTTTGAAATTGCCTCATTCCCCTTACTGAATTAACATCCCAAAGTTTTCTAGTTAAATGTGGGCTTGTCAGTATTTGCTGTGGTCAACTTTAAAATGAATTTTCTAACTCTATTGCTAATTTGATTGAGCTTGAGATTTTAATGGATGTCGTTTACGGTCTTTTTTTTTTTCTTTTTTCTAAAGTTTACATAATCATAATCTCACAGGCTTAGCATACAACTGGAAACTGCAGCATTTTCCATACTGGAAACTTGACTCAACAACAAAAAAAAAAAAGATAAATAAATGAACAAATAAATAAAGGTTTGTTTTATCCTGTCGCTCAACACTAGAGAAATTGATATTTCTGAAAAAGTATTGACCACAGGGTTGTTTAAAGTAATGTTGTAGGCAAATAGAAAAACCTTTTTTTTTTTTTTTTTTTTTTTTTTTTTTTTTTTTGGGGGGTTTGTTTGAGCTTTTATTTGACATGCAGAATCCTCCGGTTGAATTTGAAGGGTCATTTAATTTTGAAACCGACCAGAATTTTTGCTTTGACGATGACACTTCATTATTTTATGTGAGTTTAATTAGAGTTACAGATAGAGACGAAGTTTCATAAACCTTGCATTTGAGCTTCTGTATCTATCTTGCTTATTTAACAGCAATGTTTCAAGGCAGGTTGTATTGTTAGTATAATTCCTTTATTTTAATGTGTTTTGAAGCATGATATAAATATTGTTACAGTTGTCAGCTTTAATCGAATACCTTATTTCCCATGTGTTCACAGCATCTATGGACAGTTTGTTTCAGACATGTACTTAACTGCAAGCTAATGGCGCCGCTGCTTTCAGTGGAACTTTAACCAAAAGAATGCCTTTCTGTTCTGGATTGAAATCGAGCACAGGTTTTGTGAAATGTTTCAACTCAAGATGATGTGCATTCAGTCTCATTTCCGTCAGTGACTTGTAGAAACCATGTGCCCTCATCTGAGTGAGTCTTTAGCTTGGATTAGTTTTTGTTCAATCGCACTTATTGTACGTACAGTAGAACTGCATTTTTTTTTTTTTTTTTGTAATGCAACTGAATGTATTTCTTGTGTCAGGCAACTACGCTGGCAGTTGTCTTGGTGTCGCACACAACTCCTGTCTCTCTCTCTGCTCTCCGTGCAGGGAAGGACACTTTTGTAATCACATCTCCACCACTTCCCCGGCTACCCAATTAAGAGTTAAATAATAAAAGGGACATGTGCTTACTTGCTATTCTAGAAAGCACATTTTTTTAATTATATTTTGTGATCGAGTCCTACGTGTATGTATTATTGTTATGTATTCATTCTCTTTCTCTGTTATGTTGTGGTCTCAGTTGTTGTGGTTCATGCTTTCCCTCTTTCAGAATCTTCTCTGGGTTCCTCAATCTGAACCAGAACCGGGTGTATTAAAGACTTTGTACAGTCATCTCTTTGCACAAAATGTTTCTTCTATTTATGTTATATTCCTAAAGCATGTCTCTGAATGCCATGTCCTTAATACTTCTTTAAAAACAGTGTAGAACATTTTTATAATAAATTATTTACCTGATGATGTTTGGCTGTGTGTGTATTTAAATGACTGACTTTGAAATTGGTGTTTTCGCCATAATGGTTTCTTTTTTGGAACGTCTTTGCATGTCATAAACTGTTTACTGCTGATTAATACACACAGTGATAACAGATGTTGTGATGCAGGATCTATGGTTCTAAGAAATTGTGTATGTATGGATGGAAGGGGCATACAGTCACAATTTTTATACGGTATTAAATTTGCAAGGGAAACTGACTTCTGCATTTCACCCATCCAAAGTGAGCGCGCGTGGACACACACACACAATGTAGTTGTGGGTTAGATGCCTTCCTCCAAGGCTCTTCAGCCATGAAGGTGGAGGAGGGGAAGGTGTGGCTCACTCCCCACTGCCACACATTTTTTCTGCTGGTTGAGGAATTGGAGCCAGCAACCTTTCGGGCCCAAGGATGCTGCTCTAACCATTAGGCCATGGCTGCCTTGCCTTATACAAGGGCATAGGCTGGTCTGACCATGGGTGGGTGGGTGTGGGGGGGTGCACATCTTGGTTGACCAGAACTCAAGTCCCAGGGGCTATAATTTTATTTATTATATTACTAAGCACTTTGGGGGAACCAGGTACACCCGTGGGTACAATTATAAACTTTAAAAAATGGCTGTCTATACAGGGGTGAACTGCAATCAAATATATTTCAACCAAAAACATTCTCAAATATATATCAAACTACATTTGCAAGTACATGTGCTAATTTGCAAGTACAATGTGCATTTACAAATTGAGATAAAGTTATTTAGCTATTCAAAGGCACAAACAAATGTTAATACATATTTAGAGCACAAAAACATACTATTAATTTTATAAAAGTACTGAGCATTAGGCTGCAGATCCAGGCTGGATGGCTTATGATTATTTTATCCATTCATTCTCTGTGCGTCAATGTTTGTGTTCTAACACATGTGCAGGAACCGGAAGCACTACTAACAAACTGTGCTGTATTCTCACACTCGCACTTTGTTTGATTGACAGTGTTCAGCTATTATTGCTTACTGGTAATATGTGAGGTGCTCCACCAAAATAGGCACCTGTCGTTGATTGTTGATTGGTCAGCTCGGGCTTGCACATGCACAGTGCCCGTTACACGTTAACTTCCGGTTTACTGCACACTGAATTTATCTCCGACTTTCTCTTTAGACAGTCATTAAGTTTATTTATAAAATTGTGAATACACAATTTCTTGTCCAGCGGAACTCCAGTCCTGCTGTGGGGGGTGCATGTGCACCCCCCCCACACACACACACACACACACACACACACACACAGCCTACACCCTTGTTATATGCAATAAATGTCCATGAATCAATCAACTCTATATTGTAGATAAGACCGAAAACTATTCATTCATCTTTTAAGCCGGTTGAGTCTAATTAGGGTTGGGGGAGGCTGGTACTCATCTCAACCAACGTCGGGAAAGGAGGGGGGTACACCCTGGACAGCTTACCAAGCCAAAACACACACTAGTTAGACTACTATGCATGTTTTTGGACTGTGGGAGGAAACCCACATAAGCGTGGGAAGAACATGTAAACTCCACACAGACATGTCAGAGCCTGGGAATTGAACCCCGGCCTGCTTGCTGTGAGATGAACGTGCTAACCACAGCTCCACCGTATCTCCCTACACCAAACCATTTTATGGAATTTTCACCAGAAGTTATCAATCCAGTATATTCATTTTCAGTCTATAATTAGGGAAGCCATTTTTATATGTATTGCCCCAAATCCAAATAGCATTTCTGATTTAATTATATAAGCAATGTTTGGATTTCATTTTCACGTACTACTTTATAATGAGTGGTACTTTGAACAAAAATACAATTTCCAAATAAGGACTGTAATTTCACTTATGTGGCACCTTTTACTAAATGCACAGTGAATAATATTGAATATGATGACTGCTACTGGACATGTTAAGGCATTGGAATGAATATTCTATGACTTCTTCGCATTATGGACATCATGGCTGACTTGAATTTCAAGCCGAGAACAGCTAGCGTTAGCTAATGCTACATTATTAGCACAGATATAGTTTCTCTTCAAGCTACCTCTGACATAAGATTTTAAAAGCATACTTAATGTTTTAAAAATTGTATGTATTAAATTGGATACAAAATCCCTTTGGATCAGAACACACTCCAAAGCAATGTGTCCACAGTGCTCGGCTTACAACCCTAATGATAGCACACTTTGTGGATGTAGATCAAGGGTGGCCAACCAGTCAGAGACCAACAGCCATATTTTTTACTGTGACCACGAAGAGTGTACACATCAACATCACCCATCCCTTTCTCTCACATACATTTCTGCTCAGCCAGATTTATTGTAAATTCACCCACCAACATGATAAAATACATGTTTAATTCAATAGCCGTGGTTATGTCCAATATTCTGTGTTCAATAGTGTGGCGGAACAATTGGATGTCTGATACTACGAGTTTTAATTTATCGTTTTCAGTAGACAAGATTTAAACAACGTCACTGAGGTATTTTATAATGTACTCTCCTTCATTGTATGGCGTTTTGGCCTGTGTAGTGTTCCAAGCCAGTTGCTATGATGCAAGCGTGCTTCGTAATTTTTTGGAAAAACTGTGTCTGCTTTTCTGCCTGACTTTTCAAAGTGAACAACTTGTACTTGCGAAATTCAGTCGCTTTTGGAAATTCCTGGTCACAGTTATCATGCAGTGAGCTGAAATAGTGCTGAAGATCTGAAGTTTTGAAATGCGCCAATGACTCCTGACATACAGTGCTGTGCAAAATTTTTGCTCCTTACTGATTTTTTTTTTTCTAGTTTGTCACACTTAACTTTTTGAGATCATAAAACAAATTTAAACAATAGACAAAGATGACCCAGGTATTCCAAAAATGCAGTTTTCCTGTTGTGATTTTGTTTGTTCAGAGAAAATCCGATCCAAACCTACATGAACCACTGTGAAAAAGTAATTGCCTTTTTTTAAAGGTGAGGTAATTGTGAATAATCCTATTATTGGGGAAAACTGAGTTTAATTTCATAGCCACACCCAGGCCTGATTGCTGCCAGACATTTCCAATCAGGAGATCCCAAACATAAAACTTGTCTGACAAGGTGAAGTAGGCCACACTGAACACACATCATCATGCCATGATCCCTTGAGCTTCAAGAGCAAACAAGAAAGATTATAGAGACGTCTCAGTCTGGGAAAGGATATAAAGTCATTGGTAAATCTTTGGGACTCCAGCGGACCACTGTCAGAGCCATTATCCATAAATGAAGAAGGCATTGCACAGTGGCGACCATTCCCAGGAGTGGCCGACCTACCAAAATTACTCCAAGAGCACGGGGCAGACTAACCGGAGACGTCACAAAGGATCCAAAACCCACTTCTAAACAACTACAAGCCTCACTTGCCTCAGTTAATATCAATGTTCATGACTCCACCATCAGCAAGACACGAGGCAAAAATGGCATCCATGGAAGAGTTCCGAGGCGAAAGCCACTGTTGACAAAAAAGAATACCAAAGCACACAGCTTTTGGGAAATATCCTCTAGAATGAATGAACTTTAAAGTTGACCTTTTTGGGAGAAATGCATCCCATTACATCTGGTGCAAAAGGAACACTGCATTTGATAAAAAGATTGTTCCAACAGTGAAACGTGGTGGTGGAAGTGTGGTGATCTGGGCCTGCTTTGCTGCTTCACGACCTGGGCAACTTGTCATGATCGATGGAACCATGAATTCTGCTCACTACCAAGAAATCCAGGGTTCTGCAGCAAGACAATGATCCAAAGCACACCAGCAAGTCCACTTCTGATTGGCTGAAAAAAGAACAAAATTAGGGTTTTGGGAACAAGGGAGACGTGCAGAGTTGCAGCAACTACAGAGGGATAAAGTTGATGAGCCATACGATGAAGTTATAGGAAAGAATAGTGGAAGCTAGACTAAGGGCAGAGGTCAGCATTTGTGAACAACAGTTTGGTTTCATGCCAAGAAAGAGCACCACAGATGCAATGTTTGCCTTGAGGATGTTAATAGAGAAGTACAGAGAAGGTCAGAGGGAGCTACATTGTGCCTTTGTGGATCTGGAAAAAGCATATGACAGGGTGCCAAGAGAAGAACTGTGGTATTGCATGAGGAAGTCTGGAGTGGCAGAGAAGTATGTTAGAGTGGTGCAGGACATGTATGAGAGATGTAAGACAGTGGTGAGGTGTGCTGTCGGTGTGACCGACGAATTCAAGGTGGAGGTGGGACTGCATCAAGGGTCAGCTCTGAGCCCTTCTTGTTTGCTATGGTGATGGACAGGCTGACAGACGAGGTGAGACAAGAATCTCCATGGACTATGATGTTTGCAGATGACATCGTGATCTGTAGTGAGAGCAGAGAACAAGTGCAGGAAAATCTAGAGAGGTGGAGGTATGCCCTGGAAAGGAGAGGAATGAAGGTTAGCCTCAGAAAATCAGAATACATGTGTGTGAATGAGAAGGACCCAGGAGGAACGGTGATGTTACAGGGAGCAGAGATAACGAAGGTGGAGGATTTTAAGTACTTAGGCTCAACAATCCAGAGCAATGGAGAGTGTGGAAAAGAGGTGAAGAAGCGTGTGCAGGCAGGCTGGAATGGTTGGAGAAAAGTATCCGGTGTGATGTGCGATAGGAGAGTGTCAGCAAGAATGAAGAGAAAAGTGTACAAGATGGTGGTGAGGCCAGCGATGTTGTATGGCTTAGAAACAGTGGCGCTGAGGAAAAGGCAGGAGGCAGAGCTGGAGGTAGCGGAGATGAAAATGTTGAGGTTCTCCCTGGGAGTAACGAGGATGGATAGGATCAGAAATGAGTATATCAGAGGGACAGCCCACGTAAGATGTTTTGGAGACAAAGTCAGAGAGGCTAGATTGAGATGGTTTGGACATGTACAGAGGAGGGATAGTGAGTATATTGGCAGTAGGATGCTGAGGTTGGAACTACCAGGCAGAAGGCCTCGAGGAAGACCGAAGAAGAGATTTATGGATGTGGTGAAGGAAGACATGAAGGTCGTTGGAGTCAGAAAAGAAGATGCGGAGGACAGGGTGAGGTGGAGGCGGATGATTTGCTGTGGCGACCCCTGAAGGGAGCAGCCGAAAGTAAAAGAAGAAGAAGAAGGAGTGACTTAAACCCTATTGAGATGCTGTGGCTGTTCATGCTTGAAAACCATTCACTCTGGTTGATCTTAAACAATTCTGCAGAGAAGAGTGGGCCAAAATACCATCAAAATACCAAATACTCATTGGCTCTTATTGCAAACGCTTTACTGCAGTTATTGCTGCAAACGGTGGTTCAACCAGCTATTAGGTTTAGGGGGCAATTACTTATTCACACGAGCTCTTGTAGGTTCAGATGGCTTTTTTTCCCCCCTTAATAAATGCAATTGGCACAGAAAACTGAATTTTGTGTTTATGTGTGTTTTATCTTTGTATAATATTTAGGTTTACTTGATCTGAAATGGATGACAGTGTCAAACATACAAAAAATATCAGAAATTGGTTGAAAAAAACTCTTGCACAGCACTGTATAAGGCAGAATGGCTTTCCATTACATTCAATAACAACAAAAACCTCTCCCACTGTATAAATGTTTTTTGTTCATCTTCATATTTTCATTTTGCTGTGCATTTTTTTTTCTGCCATTTTAAGAGCGAATTGGACTGAAATGATCTCGCCCATACTGGGAAGTTTTGCAGTACAGTATTTTCATCTCACGCACACAAGCAGTTGACAATAATACCATATTGAACTAAAGTGAAGCAAACACGCATATTAAAAAATATATAAAACTTCAATATGAACATAAGAGCCGCATGAAACTAGGCAAAGAGCCACATGCGGCTGAGAAGCCACAGGTTGACCATACCTGATGTAGATGATCCATTCAAAAGAGGACAATAATACTTGTCGGAGAATGTTGAGTTAAAATTCATTCATTTTCTGAACCACTTCATCCTAACTCAGGTCTCAGGGAGGCTGCACCACATGGCCTGCATAGCCATTGGTATGTTTCTGCCATGTGATGGCCTTGCGAGCTGTCCAGGGTGTACTCTACCCTCGCCCAGAGTCGGCTGAGATAGACTCATCTCCCCATTACCCTAATAGGATTAAGCTGTTGAGCAAATAAGAGCGTGAGTGAGTGAGTTTCGGTTACAGTTTCAGGACTTGTATCCTTACAGAAGGGTTCACAAAACCAAGCATGATTTCAATCGCAGTGTAAACCACTTACAGTCTTTTAACGATGTTATTTTTAAGGTGATTTTAAATAAAATCATTTTGGTTTTGGAGATGAACCACATTACAATGATGAAAGCAATTTATCAGAACACTACTGTATACCCAAAGGCAGTTTCTGCAGAAAAACAATCCCATCAGCCGGGAAGTGTATCACGTGCTTCCAGATCACATGCTGGATGATTAACTTGTGGGAGGCGGAGCCACGAGGTGTTTCGGACCAATAACAAAGCAGGGAATTGTTATCTTTGAAGCCAGGCTTTAAAAACTTGCAGTTGCCTTCAATGGGACATTATCATCTTTAAAGCTGCCGAAGAAAAGGTAAGAATGGGACTGAGGTGGTTCGGATTTATGTGGGTTGGTGGTTTTTAAATATTTAAGCTGGAGAGTGTTCGCAGGAGTTTGTTTATAGGACCGGGAATGAATTTCCAGGCGTGTTTATCATAATATCGGCTGTATTTTCGGAGTATGGTGTCCAGTCTGTTTTTATAAATAAGCTTCGAAATTTATTCCCAGTCATCTTAAAAAAAAAAAAAAAAAAAAAAAAAAACCCCCGTTAGCTGCTGTGGGTTTTATTGGCTCTACAGCAGTCCACCCGTCTGGGGTTTGTTTTTGTTTTTTTGCGCCGCCCCCCCCCCCCAGCTTGTATTTATTGCTTGTTTACTGAGGTGATATAAATGTGGCTTTATTTATAAGGGTTTGTCCAAATATTTTAATTCTCTTTGGGTTTTTAGCGGTGTTCCGGCCTGGGTTTCGGTCTCGTTTTCGTTTTCCTGGAAACTCCAGCTCTGGGAATCGTAATGGCTCCAGAAGAACAGCGCGTCCCTTTTTTTTTTTTTTTTTTCCCCGCAATACCCCACTTCCGGAAGCCGCCATAGTGGCTCATATTTGTGCGATTAGTAGTCTATTATAGTCTATTAATGAACCTCACACATCAGCTTTAAATTATAAAACCAGGCCTTGTTTACCTGTGAATTTTTGTTTATTTATTTAAAAAAAAAATTTTATGGCTAGTGTGCGCGCTCGCATATGTACTGAATAGGTCTGTGACGTCACACCAACCCTTTGGGTGGAAATTGTGTATTTTTTTTCCTTGGAAACTGTATATTTTGAATTTATTTGACGTTGAATCACTTTTTTTTTGTATTGTAATTTTTTTTCATATTTTTAAATGTATCCATGTCCTAAATTTCAGCTCCTCACCATGAGACTGTGTGTGGCTGTGCTGGCTGTGTGCCTCAGTGCAGTGTTTGCTGCTCCCAGTGTGGACCGAGAACTAGACAGCCACTGGCAGCAATGGAAGGAGTGGCACAGTAAACAGTATCATGAGGTAAGCGTTTCACTGGTATTAAAGTCTGCAAGTTCTTTTGCTTTTTTTTGTTTGTTTGTTTAATTCTTTGTAAGTGTATTTATGGTTGATCATCACATTGCTTCTGCTCCTATTAGAAGGAAGAAGGATGGAGGAGAATGGTCTGGGAGAAGAATTTGAAAAAGATTGAGCTGCATAACCTGGAGCACTCGATGGGAAAGCGCACTTTCCGGCTAGGAATGAATCACTTTGGTGACATGGTGAGCATGTTCAGACAAACTCGAAGGAGTGTCCCCAAATGGCCCTGTCCGGCAGCTAGCTACTCTAAATGTCACTTAAACATGATGGCCTCTGCTTGTTTCTAGTCTTTTTCCAATTACATGCGAAGGTCACTTTATTTAAAATTCACAGAACAGATGACCATCACTATTTGTTGCATAACTTCAGGGAAGGCTTGTTTTTATCTGTAGTTAATAAAAAAAAAAGTTTTGTTTTGATACAGACACTCCCCAACTTGCATTTTAGTTCGGTTCCGGACGGCCAAACGTAAGGTAAAAAAAAAAGTAAGTCGTTAATACCATTACTGTATCTCATAAAACACCCCTAAATCAATTATTGTAAAATATCAACATTAATTTCAAATAAACTAAATTCAAGCAAAATAATTTCAAATAGATAAATTTTAATCAAATGTAACCTGTGATGAGACCTTTCGGCTTGTAAATCGTTCCGATGGTCGACGGAGCCATTTGGAAGAAACGTGCAACAGTCGCATGTTTTTCCCCAGCATCAATGTTCTTGATAATAGCCATCTTCGTTTCTTAACGAGATGGCTTTCCGCTTTTTCTGATTACCGCTACTATCACTAGTAAGCTTATGCTTCTGACCAACCATAGTTGCTTCGGGTTACAAAAGTCCACAGAACAGTGTAAACAAAGATCGCAGAGACGACGTCTTAACACGTACAGTGAACTGGGAAGAAGGAGGGGCACGTTCAGTCTATTGTTTGTAAACAATGGATGCAGCATCATTACGTCAGTGTACTACGTAGGTACGTGTCGTACTACAGAGAGCATGCTAAATTCAAAATTTGGCTTTTTTTTTTTTTTTTTTTTTTAAACGTAAAATCGAAAAATATGTAAGACGAATGAATGTAAGTCAGGAGCATCTGTACATGTAAAATGTAATGTTTTGCTTCTGTTTGCTAGTAGCATTGCAGGAAGAACCTTTTTTTTTTTTTTTTTTTTTTAAACGTAAAATCGAAAAATATGTAAGACGAATGAATGTAAGTCAGGAGCATCTGTACATGTAAAATGTAATGTTTTGCTTCTGTTTGCTAGTAGCATTGCAGGAAGAACCTTTTTTTTTTTTTTTTTCCCTCTTCTGTTCCTAAGAGTCTGTCTTCCTTTTGGCTTTTTCCCTTTTACTCGGGAGTCGCCACAGCGAATCATCTGATTCGCACGTTCGATTTGGCAGAGGTTTTTACGTGGGATGCCCTTCCTGTCACAACCCTTTTAGCAAGGGACAGAAACACGCTGACGACTTTGCAGCTACTCTTTACGAAAGTCAGCAATGGTTCTTTTACATGCCTCTCACCATAGACAGTGAGAGACATGGCCCGCCTTTGATAACCCAGTTAGCTGCACTGGGGGGGACAGTGACAACCTTGTGGAGAGTGGGACTCGAACCCCCAACCTTTGGATCAGCGATCCAGCGCCCTATACTACTAGACCACCACTGCCCCCTCTTTCTGTTCATAAGAGTAATTTGCATAATTCATGGTGTAATTTTTTTTTTTTTTTGGGGGGGTTCTGCCTTTAGACTCATGAGGAATTCCGCCAGATTATGAATGGCTACAAGCACAAGAAGGAAAGGAAGTTCAGAGGCTCACTCTTCATGGAGCCTAACTTTCTGGAAGTCCCAAAGAAGTTGGACTGGAGAGAGAAGGGTTATGTCACACCTGTCAAAGATCAGGTGAGATTTGGTTCATCTAGCTTTAGACAACGTACCTCTTTCAGTATAATGTGACTTTTTTTTTTTTTTTTTTTTTCTTTTGGAGTAGTTGCCATTATTCCCTTTATGCTTGAAGCTAAATTTACTGTAATTACTGTCTTTATACTTGTAGGGTCAGTGTGGTTCTTGCTGGGCCTTCAGCACTACTGGTGCCATGGAGGGTCAGCAGTTCAGGAAGATGGGCAAATTGGTGTCCCTCAGTGAGCAGAACCTGGTCGACTGCTCTCGTCCTGAAGGCAATGAGGGCTGTAACGGTGGACTCATGGACCAGGCCTTCCAATACATCAAAGACCAAAGTGGCCTGGACACTGAGGAGTTCTACCCCTACATTGGAACGGTAAGTTACTTGCTCAGAATGAAACGAGCTGTTGAGGGTGGCATGTCAACATTAGTTAAAAAAAAAATGCTTACTTGTTGATGTATTCTGTTTACAGGATGATCAGCCATGCCACTATGACCCCAAATACAGTGGAGCTAATGATACTGGTTTTGTGGACATCCCCAGTGGTAAAGAACGTGCTCTGATGAAGGCTGTGGCTGCAGTCGGTCCTGTTTCTGTAGCCATCGATGCCGGACACGAGTCGTTCCAATTCTACCATTCAGGTGAGCTTTAACAACGCTAACCTTTACAAACTGGCTTCATGGCTTTAAAAAAAAAAAAATAAACACATTCCCAATAATAGTGTGTGTTTCATAGTATAACTTGTTGTCCTTTTTGTCCACAGGTATTTACTATGATGAAGAATGCAGTAGTGAGGATTTGGACCATGGTGTTCTGGTAGTTGGCTATGGCTATGAGGGTGAAGATGTCGATGGGAAGAAGTACTGGATTGTCAAGAACAGGTACGAGTCAAGTTTTGTGGGGAAACCGTTGCTAATGGTAGTGTTTATTTCATTAAAGCAATAAGATGTACTGAAAAGCCAGAGCAAAACCTGGGCATGATGATCCTAACCCCACTTTTATAAAAAAAAACTCACTTAACTCTATCTCTGCCTTCCTTCACAGCTGGAGTGAAAATTGGGGTGACAAGGGCTACATCTACATGGCCAAGGACAGGCACAACCATTGTGGTATTGCTACAGCAGCCAGCTACCCATTAGTGTAAGTGGGACCTCCAGGGCTTTCACAAGGCCTTGTCCGTGTGTTCAGAAGCTCACTACCATGAAGTGTCTTCACTGGTGCGACGTGACCCTGTAGCAGCAGTGTAGTGTAGTGAAGAGATGGTGAATTATGGTAAAAGGGAATGTGTTTGTCAAATTTAAGTTAGGCCTGCATTCACACACACACACACTATCGAACAAGACTGCAGAGGCTACCGGCTTTACACAAACACAGTTTTTAGATGTTTTATGCAAACATTTTAAGTAGGCTCTTAATTTTAATTTTTTTCCTGTTTATTTAAATGTTTTTCAATGTTGCTGGTCAAACTGTAAATGCATTTTCTTTGTAGTTGCATAATCATTTGAGTTCTCAGTCTCTGTGCAATATACAGAATCCAGTTTTATTTACCTCTTGTGATCTTTGCACATTTCAGTTGTGCTAAATAAGTTCCTTAAACAATAAACCATATACATCTACCAATGGCATGTGTGTGGGTTGTTCTTGGAGCTGTCTTAAGTTTTCCTAATGAGCTGGGGTTTTAAAGATTGGCCACTGACGTGGGCTTGTGCGAGGGTTGCTGTTGCTTTTTAGTTTGGTAATCCAGACTCGCTTCAGAAAACCAAGTACATACGTAATGATGGCTGTTGAAGTTCAGGGGGACACCCCACCCCCTTCGTTGCTCAGGTGAAGAATTACTTGATGTCTACATATACATAAATCCCTGTGAGGGGGGGAAATGGGCTTTCTGTGCTTTAATACCCCCAATACCAACCAGCATGGGGTGGGGTGTTTTTTGGTGGTGGTGGGGGGGGGGGGGGCGCTAAAGGTGAAATACTTTGGCTTCATAAGCCATACTTCACAATCCTTAATGGCATCTTTCCAGATCTCGAAGGAGAAGCTATCTTCTTGAACTGTTATTAAAGCAACTACAGGTATACCTCATCCAACGTGGTTAATTGGTTCCAGGAGCGATGACTGACTTAACTTGAAAAACAACTTAAATCGAATTAGCTTGTTGCTAGGCTATGCCAAATTTACTTGTCTATGCTAAACCAAAAAATAATTATTCATAGTTCTGTATTTTATTCATGAATGCAATTTTCAAGAATATATTTCACGAAAAAAAAAAAATTTGGGGGGGGGACCAATGTATGAACTAAACTTGAAGATTTAAGCTGAGGTGTACCTGTACTATCCTGAGTTGTGGGTGTTTTTTGGAGATGAAGAAAAGGAAATTACTCTTAAGAGCGTGCCCACAGAACTTACCAGCTGTTAGACTCGGCTAATTACATGGTTATAGCAGACATTATCACTTAAAACGAGAGGTTAACCTGTCTCCAAAAAAAAAAAAAAAATTCCCCAACATGGATTGTGACAAAATATGGTGTTGACCAGTCAGCTGTGTCCCAAATTTGTTAAAGAAATAAGGGTAAGGTTTTTAAAGATGAATGCAATTAACTCAAGACAATTAATGTGTCCAAAATGGGGGGGAAATATCTTTTGGAAAGTATATAATGAACAACAACTCCGAAATGGGAGTCAGTGGGTCAGGAAGGCTGAAGGAAAGTGAATCAAGGGTCAAAGGGCAAAAGAGAAGCAAATCTGACATCTGGACAAAGGTGATGCATAAAAATATTTACAGGTCACGTTTCAGTGATAAGATTGCAGTCACTGCAGAGATGTATGTAAAAATTTATGGCCATTTTTCTGGTTCCATTGTTAAACGGACCTGTTCTAAGCAATTTTTTCAGAGGAATAAGTATTTAACACAAATGTTGAAGTTTTTCTTCAATATCTGTACTGTTGATTTAGTCCCGTTCACTGTGCATCACAATAGGGGGGCAGTGGTGGTCTAGTGGATAGGGCACAGGATCGCTGATCCCAAGGTTGGGGGTTCGAGTCCCCACAGGGTTGTCACGGTCCACCCTAGTGCAGCTAACTGGGTTATCAAAGGCGGGCCATGTCTCTCACTGTCTATGGTGAGAGGTTCACGTAAAAGAACCATTGCTGACTTTCGTAAAAAAAACTGCAAACTGCAAAGCCGTCAGCGTGTTTCTGTCCCTTGCTAAAGGGTTGTGACAGGAAGGGAATCCGACGTAAAAACCCATGTCAAATCAATTGTGCGAATCAGACGATTCACTGTGGCAACTCTGGAGAATGAGAAAAAGCCCAAAGAAAGAAAGAAATCTGTACATCTGGTCAAAATATATACCCCCATTTCACTGGAGCGCGGCAGACTTGTGGAAGCAAAACCATAGTCATCCTCCAACGTTCCTCAGTCATTCTGTGTCCTTCTGTACAATTCCGAAGGTATTCCTCCTCTTCCATCAGGCCAAAATCTTCCACAAATCGTGGAAGTCCACCTTCACGGTAAAATTTTCCGACAATGTTCCCTCACGTTCCGCAGTCCTTCCGCAAACGTTCCATCCTTTCCGCAAACATTCCGTGATCATTCCTTATATTCAGCAAGTCTTCCGTGAACGTTCCGTGAACATTCCTCCTTCACATGAGTGTTCAAAAGCGGCCACAGAATCCCCACGGAATACTCACAGAAAGTTTGCGGAATACATGTGGAACGTTTGAGGAATGGTTAACACGGAAGACTTGCGGTACACTCAAGGAAGTCACTTCCACTATAAATTATTCCAGTACCTTCACTTTATTTTTCCTGTTTTCCTGTTCAGGTAATTAAGTTTTAAAGTTCTAATCACTGTGGTTTGGACTTGTGTGTATGGTTTTTAGTCTGGAATGATTGAAGTGCAAATAAAAGGAACGTATTGATATTATTGATATTACACATATTAACATATGTTAAATTTATTGTAAATTATAAACATATTGCACATTACAAATCTATGGTAAATTACAAACATATGTTAAATTTTAAATGTATTGTACATTTTAAACATATTATACATTATAAACATATAGTATGAATGAGAGAATGAGCTTCCTTGGTCATTCCGCATATTAATAGGCGGAATCAGGAGCAAATCCTTTAATCTTTGCTGATTTTTCCTCATTGAAACGTGGTAATGCCGGCTATTCCTCAGTCATTCCTTGCTCATTCCGTGTTGAGCGTGAACGTTCCACCTTCATTCCGCATGTTCCGAGATCATTCCGTGGGTCTTCCTTTTAAAAAGGAAAAAAAAAAAATTCCGCGGTCGTTCTGTTAACGTTCCTCCCTTTCTGTGAATGTTCCTTGACTTATTCGAGGGTCTTCCGTTGCTCTCCGCACTGGTTCCGAGGGTGGTCCAGGCGATTTTACGCATGCATTCCGAGATTGTGCCGCGGTCTTTCCGTGTCCTTTCCGCGCATTCCGTGATCGTTCCGTGGGTGTTCCGAAGGTGCAATTTTCTGTAGGTTTTTGACACATTTTTCATGTAAAAATGCTGAAGCTCCTCCGTAGAGTGTGTTCCGCGCTTTTCCGCCATGATCCTTGCATTCCGCGCTCCAGTGAAATGGGGGTAATAGCTATATCAGGTCAATGGCATGACAAGCAAAAAAAAAAAAAAAGGTACAGATCTCACTCAAGCCAGTCAAAAATATGTGGTGGAAATAAAATAAATGCAAAGCTAATCTATTGCTGATTATAAAATTATAATTAGTTTGATGGGAAATGTTTTCAATAGAGAAATCAAAGTATCAACAAAAAAAAAAAAATCAATCCCCTAAAGGCAGTCATTTTTAAACTCCATAATTCTTTGATATTTTGTTAAATAATTAAAAAGACTGCAATGTGACTATCTTGTAAGTTTGATGATTCCAAAATATTTTCCGGGGGGAAGGGGGGGTTGTTGTATACCCCATGTTGCCCGAGTAACAGTCACAGTTGGGGTGTCAGTGTTATTTCCGCACTACATAACAGCGTTTCAGTTCACAGCATGATAGTTTATTGCATACACAGAGACAAGGGATTTGGAGGGTAATGGATGTAAACGCAGTAGTAGTTGGAGATTTAAAAACTGCAGCATTCATAAACAACCTTGTGACAAGCCAGAAATCAACCAAAATCATTTGCGAGAGCAAAAATGTGAGGCGAACAACCTGAGGTTGTTCTCTGGAAACTGACAGGAAACGAGTGAGCTCACATGGTTGAAGATGACAAATGTTACAGAAAGATTCAAAACATCCTGAAACAGTGACAGAACAATACTTCAAAAATGAAATGTAAATTCTGGAACTTACAAATAATGAAATAAGTCACTAGTGCTAATAATAAACCCTGTTCTCTAGATTATTGCAGAGTCAAGGGTTTTTTTTTTTTTTTTTTTTTAAACACATGCAAATTAAGACGTACTGTAATTTCCTATGTGGTGAGATTTTCATGTTCACCCCTATTTACTGGCAGGATGGAATCCACATCAGAATTAAACACACCATGTACCACAGATCTATTTCTGGTACTTTTTAACAAAGGAAAGATATTCCTCCACATCATCTGGAGAGCCCACAACAAAAGGAACCCTCTGGTGCACAGTCTCCGGCTTCACGTCCAGGACGCGCTGTGTGCCTGTGGTAGCTATACCTCCAGCTTGTTCCACGAGGAAGGCGATGGGGTTACACTCGTACAACAGTCGCAGCTACACCGAAAGAAAGAGAGGAAACAAGTTGTCTACTGTGAAACTGTGAAAACGATGTTCACTTTACTTTAAGGCTAACCTCTACATTTTGTTTCACTTCTTCCAGAACATACTAAATTTCCCAATGTCATTTACAGCATTCACCATCCCCAGTACAGGCTACTGGGTTATCAAAGGTCGGACATGTCTCTCAGTGTCTACGGTGAGAGGTTCATGTAATGAACTGTAATGAAGAGCTGCATAGCCGTCAGCGTGTTTCTGTCCCTTGCTAAAGGGTTGTGTCAGGAAGGGCATCCGACGCAAAAACCTATGCCAAATCAAACATGCGAATCAGATGATATGCTGTGGCGACCCCTGAAAAAGGGAAAAAGCCGAAAGGAAAAGAAGATTTACAGCATTCACCAGTTAATCATTGGTGTCTGTGAGTGGTGTCTGTGAGCTCATTCATACAAACGGAGTGATTTGTGGCCCTCACTCTGAGTGTGCTAGGCCGCTACTGATGCCTGTGGCAGCATCATGTGTAACAGAAGGGACGCTTGCTTGCTCACGCCCCTCCCGGTTGGTGGTGGTGGTGGTGGTGGTGGTGGTGGTCATACGTGGTGGGGGTGGAAATTGGCAATGACTGTAAATAAGGAGGGGGGAACATTATACATTTTGATATGGTATAGGTTAAATGTTTGAGTTCAGGCTATAAACTGATTTTTACTGAGGCTGGTAACAATGATGTCAGTTTCAATCACGCCAGTTTCAGTACTGTTTTTATACTTTAACTGAAACTTGGATTTGTGAATCTGGATTTTATAATCAAACTTTGTCCGTAAAAGCAATCTAGTTGCCACAAACAATCCCTATTTCCATATCTATCTGTTTTCTTGGACTTGTTTTCTTGAAACCTTTTGTAACTAAATGAGATCCTGAAAGCCAACAGTGCCACATAGGCTTTTCTACTATCTGAAATAAACTGCAAGTGTTTTTTTTTGGTTTTTTTTGTTTTTTTCTTTTTAAGTTTTCTTTCTGCTGAATGATTAACATGTTTTCTCACAACATGATATGAGAAAAAAAACGGTCTGTGCCTGCTGACAAGAGCCGAAGTAGGTTACAGATAACAGGCAGAACACCCGGATCCTACAGAGTTTGTTTCAGCCATTGCTCACTGACATACTCGAAAACAAATCAGCGTCAAAACAAGCTTTCATGCTTCCTTCTAGTGTTTCATAGTTGGAACGCAAACATCCTGATCTGCTGTCCGTGCGTTACTCAATGCACATGGCTGAGACTCGGCATTCAGCAGAGAAGTACATGTTTAAATATTTTACAAAGATTGGCTAATCTACCAATGCATGCAAAGATGAAGTACAACCCAGTTTGAAAGTATTGGAATTTCAAGACCAATTTATTTGCTTCTGTTTTAAATTTGGGTTCGAGTTCAATAGATCAGAATTTCAGGTTCATTTCCTGATATTTACAAGCGGACGTGGTACTTGTAGCTCATGGCAACTTCTATGGTAGAATTTTTTTGGAACGGTATAGAAACAGACATTCATTAACTAAAGTAAATTAAAACAAATATATATGGTGGTATAGTGGTTAGTACGTCTGTTTCACAGTAATAAAGTCCCGGATTCGATTCCTCACTCGTTTCTGTGTGGAGTTTGCATGTTCTCCCCATTCTTGTGTGGGTTTCCTCTGGGTGCTACAGTTTTCTCCCACAGTCCAAAAACATGCATAGTAGGTTATACTTGGCTGTTTCAAATCACCTCTAGGTGTGAGTGTTTGCCCTGTGATGGCCTGGTGCACTGTCCAGGGTGTACCCCGCCCTCACCCAGACTCGGTTGAGATGTGCACCAGCCTCCCCATAATCGTAATTAGGATTAAGCAGTTCAGAAAATGAAGGAATGAATGAATGAGTCCAAAAACACACTTCCTAATATTCTAGTGTTCCAAATTGCCCCTAGCTGTGGATGTGAGGCTGAATGGTTTTGTGTACGTTGCTCTGTGATGGTCTGGAAAGGATGGGTAGTGTCTCCCTATGACCCTAGTAATAGGAATAAAAGGTTCAGAACATGAGTGAGTGAGTGAACACTCCGGTGATTCAGGTGTGACGGTGGCATTGTGATTAATGCAGCGTTTGGATGTTTTTATTGTTTGGACGCATTTCTCTGTGCGTTGGCAGACGAAATGTTTCTGTAGACTTCAGTTGATCAGTTAGCCTCAGAATCAGCCATGCAAGTCCTCGCCATGGCAAGACCGTTACCACGTTTGGCTAATAATCTTATTTTAAGTCATGAGCATTTCCTTCTTTCTGCACACTTTGGGATTTCCATCATCCTCATAGACGTTAGAAGTACTGTTGTTCCAAAGCTGTTATTGTTCACCTAAGGCATTTCTTTATGAATTCCGATTCGTAAACTTTAATAAGTGGATTGTTACTTGTGCTACGGTCTCAATATATAGATCCTTCACTTTCTACAGTTAATGGGGGCCGAGACCCCCCACCCCGCAACCGCAGATTCGACCGAGTCGAATCGACCCCCCTGACTGACCAATACGGACATGTATATGTGTATATAATGTCAGTAAATACATATTCAAAGCTATAAATGCTTATAATAACAATTAAACATTCCAAAAATAATGCATAAGTTAAAAATATAAATACACACACATACAGACGCGCGCACACAAACAGATGCACACCTCACATAAAAATGTAAGTAGTTTTGTTGGGGGGTTTTGGGTTGTTTTTTATTTTTTTATTTTGGGGAAGTGCGGGGTTCTTTGCAATATTGGGCTTGTTTTGTGGCATTTTGCTTAAAATTTTCCCTTTTTTTCCGTAATTTCCTTATTTTTTATTTTTCGATGAATATTTTTGAAAAATCCACGATGCACTGATGCCGCAGTAAGTGAAGCACGAAGAAGTGAGGTTTCACTGTATTTGTGCTCTCAATGTTCATTGGAGAAAAGGATTTTTGTTGCTGTCACTGACTATTGTTGCTTTTGCTGTGGTACGTATGTCCCCTGTAATGGGCAGACCACTTAGTCCAATGCTCCACCAGACTCCATGTCCCTCCTGTGTCTTTATGTATTGATGACAGAGCCGAGCTGTTTATTTCCTACATTTCCTACATTCACAAAATCTGTGTTTTATCTGTCTTTCTGTGGGTAGTCCAAATGATTGTACTCGCTATGCCCAATCCTTGTACAATGACGTAGTTGACTTATCCCTTTCTGTCTTCCTTTCGGCTTTTTCCCTTTTACTCGGGAGTCGCCACAGCGAATCATCTGATTCGCACGTTTGATTTGGCAGAGGTTTTTACGTCGGATGCCCTTCCTGTCACAACCCTTTTAGCAAGGGACAGAAACACGCTGACGACTTTGCATCCTATTCTTTACGAAAGTCAGCAATGGTTCTTTTACATGCCTCTCACCATAGACAGTGAGAGACATGGCCCGCCTTTGATAACCCAGTTAGCCGCACTGGGGGGGGACTCGAACCTCCAACTTTTGTATCAATGATCCAGCGCCCTATACCACTAGACCACCACTGCCCCCAGTTGATTCATCCCTTTATCTGACTTTTTAAATTTCTTCCATAGAAAGACTCTTTTTTTTCAGTTGAATTTCATGTCCTAACTTGTTAAACAGTGTGGAGTACATACATGGAACTTGAAGTGACTATAAAACTATTACGTCAGTGCTGTTTTGTTTTTTAGAGCTCCAAGTACAGATGGGAATTGCATTCAGTGCAATAATTCAAGTTTGGCCAGTCTTACTTAACATATATATATATACTGTACGTTATACGTTAACAAGCGTTTGAATCTGAGCCAGAAACGAACTTAAGGCAACCTGTGCTGTGTTATGTTAAATTTTGGAGTTGAAATTGTCCCAGCTTTAAGCGCCACACTGAAACAGTCCTTATGGCATGATTGCAGTGATGATATGGTATCAGATTCAGTTGAGTTCATTTCCGTAATTCCACTGTGATATGATGGCCAATTGAAGCAAAAAGTGTGGAGTAATCTTGGCCCAGTTTTAGTTATTTAACAGAGTAAATCTAATAAAAATCAAAGACATTCCTCCACCCAGTTGGACTAAAAAGGGAACGATATAAAATCAGCATAATCAGCTGAAGTGGTGTACTTTTCTTAATTTGAAACTTAATTTTCAATCTGTACCAAATGACACAGCAAGTTTCTATTGATCAACACTGCCACACCAGAAACAGAAACACATCCTGTCTGTACTCTAGCGTCTGGCTTTTAGTCGCATTACTAGCGTGAGCACAGAAAAGTGAATTCTGTACACTATATCGCTTTCCTTGGCAACTGTTGTAAATAATTTGGCATGCTAAATAATGCACCTTTCCTTTGGGGCTCTTCTCGTTGGCAGGGTACAAAAAGATTCCACCATAAGCAATGGTACGATGCACATCTGAAACCATGGAACCCACGTATCTGGCACCATATGGAGCACTGCCGTCCTGCAAGTTGCAAAGATAATATATTTATGACGTTTATTGTACAGACAAAGTACATGATCTTTTCTCAGTGCAATGCAGTAGTTTTATTGCAACATAACCCGTAGTCATGGCAGCACAGTCCTGGTATGCAGAGTCAGGGCTGAGAAATGTGACTATTCTATGACTTCCCGAGATGACAATTCATGAACTTGTGGATTTAGTGTAAATTGTGTCATGCAGGCCTGTGATGCACTCGCTAAAACCACGAAGCATGCTATAATAAAACATGATCCATTTCGATACACAATTCTTTTGCGGAACTGAAACGTGAAGACAGTTGTGCCGGTATATTAAAGTTTATTCATTGTTAAGCTTCTGAACTGCTTAAACTTATTCAGTGTCACGGGCAGCTTGGCACACATATCAGCCAACTCGCGGCGTGGGAAGAGTGCACGTACTCTGGACAGCTCTCCAGGTCATTGCAGGGCAGAAACATACTGCTTTCTCTTTTTTATGAATGACAGCAATGGTTCTTTTACAGGCCTCTCAAGATACACAGTGAGAGACATGGCCGGACTATGATAACCCAGTTAGGTGCACTGGGAGGACAGCAGGGACAACTCATTGACAGTGGGGATTGAATCCCCGACTTTCAAATTAAAGCCTGTACCCTACCTCTGATATCAAAATATCTACTTTAAACTTACAGCTATAATTAATAGTTGTTAATTTAATAAACAAAGCGGTATTATATAAGATCAATTTTCAACACTAAATTTAAGGAAAGATATTTCACAATTTTCAAAATGTTTTAACCCATCTCAGGCGGCAAGCGCATTTTTCCATTGAGACTGGCAGTTATAATAATATATTACACAACACAATACCATGGATGGGGGTTGGGGAGATGGGGCGGGGGAGGGAGTGGGTGGATGAGTATGAGCAATAACATTAGGAATGTTCTGATTCAAGGTTCTGATTATATATTTAAAATAAATTTTGGGATAAATCATATACTTTTAATTTATAAATTTGGTCAAAAGGTTTTACTTTCAGTGTAGCTATCCATTGATTATTCACATGATATTCAGGAAATCCGGATGATGTAACTTCCCATTGAGCGTGTGACTTGAGGAATGCTCAAATTAACATAATTGAGCAAAACAAAACAAACAAACTGTATTGGAATAATTATATTTTAAGCTAAATAGTAGTTACAGGTTGTTTTGAAATTAAAAAAATTACAGCGTGAATCTGCTATAATTCAATTTCAGACAAAAATATTTTTAAAATTCTGATTTTTAAAAAATTCTTTTTTTTTAATTATACAGTGGATATGTTACATAAAATAGTGTGTGTGTGTGTGTGTGTGTGTGTGTGGGCCGGTAAGTGTGCTTTCTTATAAATGTTAAGACATAGATGTGAGATTTATAATTGAATTATAATTAGAATGGTGAGAGACATATAAAAGAACCATTGCTGACGGATACAGATAGACCGAGAAACAAACACTAATCTCGATCAAAGTTCAGACTGGATGAAGTCAACATTGCTTCTCAGCATAGCTGTGTGTGTGTGTGTGTGTGTGTGGTGTGTGTGTGTGTGTGTGTGTGTGTGTGTGTGTGGAAAAGAAAGTCAGGTGATCCTTAGTCACGTATATAACTGAAATGAGGTGACGAAGTATTCTAGCTTGAACAAACATGTTATGTAAAAAAATATGCATACATGTGCGTGCACACACACACACACACACACACACCCACACACACACGCACACACACACACACACACACACACACACACACATCATCATCATCATCATCATCCTTGAGTCATATTCCCCCTTGGAGAGCATCATGCAACTTTTCTGAGGATCATGGGGATGATTATTTCGACACGACCCAACTGTTACTCATTTTATTATTTAAGTAAATTATTGTTTGGCAAAATAAAGCTGTAAGTAAATAATTATATTCTTATATACTCATGCTGATGTACAGTACTCATCCTCACTGCTAACTAACTAAACCGAAAACATAACCTTAACTTCAGGAAACAAAAGGAAACTTCTGGATTATTTCATGTATTTAATTATTTAATTTTATTATTATTATTTTAGTAAAAGCTACAGATCCTGTTAAGCAGTTAGATTTCCTCATCATGATAAGTCGGATGCCCCTGCAATTCAACTGTCAGGTAATTCTGTCCTGAACTACAAATTAAGGGGCAGTACAGTAGCATAGTGGTCAGCATGTCCACCTCGCAGCGAGAAGATCCCAGGATTTCAGGTTTTATCTGGAGTTTGGATGTTCTTCCTGTGCTTATATAGGTTTCCTCCAGGTACTCTAGTTTCCTCTCACAATTTAAAGACCGGGCAGTGGTGGCCTAGTGGGTTAGGGTGCTGGATCGCGGATTTTTAAATCGTGGAATTTTAAATTTTAAAAAAATGCCACAATAACCTTGTACTCTTGTCCAACTGAAGGCCCATGTGCAGGAAGAATGGGACAAAATGACACTTGAAGCATTTCATCACTTGGTGTATTTGGTCGTTTAATGTCTTTTAAGTGTTGTGAGAAGAGTAGTTATCATGTCCACCTCACAGGGAGAATGCTCTGTGTTCGAGTTCTGGGCTCGGGTATTTCTGTGTGGAGTTTGCATGTTCTTCCTGTGCTTATGGGGGTTTCCTCCAGGTACTCCGGTTTTCTTCTGCAGTCCAGAGGCATGGTCATTAGCTGAATTGGCTGTTCCAAATTTACTGTGTGTGTGTGTGTGTGTGTGTGTGTGTGTGTGTGTGTGTGTGTGTGTGTGTGTGTTGGCCTTGCGATGATCTGGTGAGCTGCTCATGGTGTATCCTGTCTTCACCCAGTGCCAGCTGAGATAGGTGCAGTCTCCCCGTGACCCTATATATCGTAGTATTATTAATCGGTTCAACAAATTAGTGATGATTCAAATTTCAACAAAGCGTTCCAATTTTTTCTGATCATGGGTTATATATAAAACCTCCTGAAGTCCAGGGTTACTGCAAACAAACTCCAACAATGAGAGGATAGAAACCCTTTTCAAACAGAATAATATGGAGACAATTGTACCTATAGCGGCAATTCCAGCTGTTGAGCCGAATTCTGAATAAAGTGTTGAGTTGAGCCTAAAAAAGTTAAAATGTAATCTGGAAATGCCATGTAAGAAATAATATTCTGTAATTTCATAAGGTTCCAGCTGGTAAACTATAAAACAGCTATATTCAGCCTTTTTTAAAGGGACTTGTATCATGTGAGCGGTGTGCTTGAGCTGCTGAATCTATCAGTTCCATGTGGACACAGTTCACATGTTGTAACCTGTTGGGTAAACTTCACATCAGCACTCTCAAGTGATGTTGTGATGCTGACTAAGGGGTCAGATGATGCAGGAAGCTGTCAGGCACAAAGGAAACCTCACGTCTACCCGCTGTTTGCGCTACAGACACAGATTGGGTAATTTTTTTTATTTGGACGCAACCTGTTTATTGTCATTATTTTTCTAAATGAACTATGAATAAAATAAATAGATGATGATGACAATAATAATAATAATAATAATAATAATAGTATTTCTGTGTGGAGTTGGCATGTTCTCCCCATGCTTAGTATTGGTTTCCTCTATATTCTCTGGTTTCCACCCACAGTCCAAAAAAACGAGCATCAGGCAAATTTCCCCAGGTGTGAATGAGAATTTTAGTGCATGGTGTGTGTCCCTTTGAACTGTGCGAATGGATTGTTCCTTTTTTTTTTTGTCACATATTTCAATTACTTTGGCTCTTGTATCATCTACATTTTCCTCTTGGGGTCAATAAATCTATCTTCAGATAACCTTCATCCAATCCTCCATTCATTCATAGCTCCGCTAATCAATATAAGATATCCCAAGTTAAACTAAAGAGAACATGAGCATCCAGAACTCCTACCTCAGGAAATTTCTTGTGCTTTATGTACTCAGTCACTGCAGGATCAAAGTATTTGGCATATCCTTCATTTAAACTGTAGGTCTTCCCCTTCTTCTTGATTTTCACATTTCTTTCCGTCAGGATGAACTCACCTATGGCCTGAAGAGGAGTGGTACAATGTTTACACCCTTCTAGAAACTGGCACAAACAATATACTGTATGGGAAAGCAGAAGTGAGCATTCATTCAGGATTACCATACTGTACATATCTAGTACAATGTTCTGAAAGTAGCTCTCACCAAATTAAATGAGAAGTGAAAATAAAATATGAAGCAATGATCGTCTGATTCAGTGACATTGACTCTCAATGCCATAGAAATATAGATAAAAATCAAGTGTTAATACAATGCTAGAGCATTGCTATATAATTAAATACATAAATGGGTATATGAGTACATAAATTGTGCATTTGAAAGAGTTTCATGCAGCAGTGGTAGAGTGATTAGCACATCCGCCTCACAGCAAGAAGTTCCTAGATTCAAGTCTACAGCTCGGAAAGGCCATTTTTGTATGAAGTATGCATGTTCTCCCCATGCTTGCGTGGGCTTCCTCTGGGTACTCTGGTTTTCTCCCACAGTCCACAGACACACACATTACATTAATCATCTGATCCAAATTGCAACTAGGTATGAGTATGACTGTGGTTTGTGGTTGAATATGAGTAGGAGTATGATTGTAGTTTTTGGTGTTGGGCCTTGCAATGTTCTGGTAAGCTGTTCATGGTGTACCTCTTGGCTGAGATCACCTCCAGCCGCCCTGCAACCTTCGAAGTTTAAGCAGTTATGTAAATGAGTGAGTGAGTGAGTGAGTGAGTGAGTGAACGGGTAAAAAGGTTTCCACAGACAAAACTCTTGATCTTTTTAAAAATGCATCATACAGTGGTACCTCACTTTACGAAATTAATCCGTTCCAGAGCCTTTTTCGTAACCTGCATTTTTCATAAATTGAACCGCATTTTACATATAAAACACGTGATTCGTTCCAAGGCTCACAATACTACCCCCTAAACGCTTTAAAAATTATAAAAACATACCTTTTAAGACCTCCTTCTGCTTCAATATCGTACCGATGGTAGACAGGTTTGGCCATATTCCTTTGTGATATCACTCTAGCCCGTTTCTTCTTCTCACTGTGTGTATGTGTGTGTGTGTGTGTGTGTGTGTGTGTTGACCATGTCTTCTTAGCAGAGTTATAATCGTACAAATGTTTATGGAAAGTTAAAAGCCTGAGTCAAGAAATAAAGCATAAAACAACAGTAACTCCGTCCTTTACACGAAAAGCATCATGACAGATTCATCTCCATAATAGGCAATGGGAGGTAGCTGCATCATTCCTCCTAGCCAATGGGAGCCCTGTCCAAGATGGCGTCAGGTGGACCTGTCCAAGATGGCGCTCGAGTGAAGGCGACATGAATGACAGCTCTGTTGTTAGCCAATAGGAGGCCATTGGGGTGGGATGGTTGAACATCATTGATGGGAGAGCAGCTCGTGCATTGTTTGAATGTTTGAATGGCGCGTTTGAATTTTTAAGGTGGTGCTTTCGTAACGTGAACTTGTTTCGTATACAGAGACAAAAATTTTAGGAAAATGGGTTTCGTAACCTGCATTTTTCATTTGGTGAAACTTTCGTAAAGTGAGGTACCACTATATTATTTAGTCATACAGCAATACATACAGTAAAACTTTGAAGACATTGCAAGGATCAGTATAAATCTAACATTCATTAATTTTTGAAGCCACTTAACCCTAATTAGGGTCGCAAGTATGCTGGTATCCATCTCAGTTGGCGCAGGGGGAGAGCGAGCTACACTCTGGACAGTTCACCAGGCCATCATAGGGCAAACACTCATATAACCATTCACACTCATACTTAGGGGTGATTTGAAACAGCCAATTAGTCTACTGTGCATATTTTTGGACTATGGGAGGAAACTGGAGTACCTGGAGGAAACTCCCCCAAGCATGGGGAGAATATGCAAACTCCACACACAAACATCTAAGCTGGGAATTGAAACTAGGCCTTCTTGCTGTGACGCCAATGTGCTAACCACTATGCCACCATGCCACCCATTCATCTAACACAAGCTTTAAACATTTTTAAAAATAAACTATTAGATTATAAAGAAAATTATTATTGGAAGAACCAACTGCCTGTATTCATTATTGTTGCTTCTTGAGACATAACATGTGACTCAGTCGTGGGGATAGTAGCTATGGGTATTTTTCAATTTGAAATAAAGGCTACAGTTGTCTATCTGGTACTCACTGGATCTAACATGAAGAAGTTGAGTCCAGCTCCAGTACTGAGAGCCACTACAGTGGCACTGCCATATAGTGCATAACCAGCACACACTATCTGATTGCCGGGCTGGAACGCATCCTGTTCTGTGGGCTCATCTTCTGAATTCTAAGAAAAGAACATTCAGAAACAGAAGATCTTTACAGGCTTGCATCATACAATTAATTTTTACATTTTTTTTTTTTAATCTGATTTGTCCCCTCCTTGAATCACCACCTTATCGTGATAGAGGGGTTCGCGTGTCCTAATTATCCTAGAAGCTATGTTGTCATAGGGGCATTATGCCCGTGGTAGAGTTACCCAAGGCAAGCAGGTCCTAAGTGATGGTCCAGACTAGGTACAGTTCAAAAGACCTTTATATGAATAAAGAAAAAAAGAACATGGTTTCCCTTTCCCAGATGCAGATCACTGGGGTCCACCCCCTGGAGCCAGGCCTGGGAAAGGGGCTTGACGGAGAGCTCCTGGATATTGGGCTACTGCCCATGGAGTCAGGCCAGACCCAGCCCGAAAAGGAAATATGGGTGTGCCCTTCCATAAACCCACTACACTGGGAGGGCTATTGGCATCAGGTGTGATGTGATTTGGGTGGTAGCCGAAGGCATGTGTTCTGTTGGACCAATCTACTGACTCTCACATGGAACGTCACCTCTCTGGCAGGGAAGGAGCCTGAGCTGGTGAGTGAGGTTGAGACATACCACCAAGATATAGTCTGACTCACCCCAACACATAGCTCGTGCTCTGGTACAAACCATCTCAAGATGGACTGGACTTTATTCCATTCTGGAGAGTCTTTTCTCATGGGAGAGGTGGCGAGCTGGTGTGGACATCCTTGTTGCCCTTGTTACCACGGGGTCCTGACTGTTGTTTGTTCTTATGCACCAAATGACAGTTAAGAGTATTAACCCTTTTTGGAGTCTTTAGGGGGTGTGTTGGAGAACACTGCCCTATAGACTCCCTCATTGTCCTGGGAGACTTCAACGTCCATGTGGGAAATGACAGTGTGACGTGGAAGGGTGTGGTTGGTAGGTATGGCCTCTCCAAACTGAATCTGAATGGTGTTTTGTTGTTGGGCTTCTCTGCTCGTCACAGTTTGCCCATCACTAACACCAGGCACCAGGACGTCTTAGGTCACAGTTCAATAATCGAGTTTGTTAGTCGTGTCACCGGACTTGTAGCTACATGTTCTGGACACTCGGGTGAAGAGAGGAGCTGAGCTGTCAACTGATCACCACCTGGTGGTGAGCTAGCTCAGATGGTAGTTGAGGTCGCCCTTCAGACCTGGCAGGCCCAAGTGTGGAGTTAGGGTCTCCTGGGAAAATTTGACAGAGTCTCTTATTAGAGGAGCCTTTAAGTCCCACCTCTGGCAGAGCTGGCACATCCACAAATCTGAAGGAGGTGGGGACATGGAATTTGAATGAGTCATGTTTCATGCCTCTATTATTGAGGCGGCAGCCCATAGCTGTGCCGGAAGGTCATTGGTGCCTGTCATGTCGGTAAGTCCCAAACCTGGTGATAGACACCTGCGGTGAGGGGGGCCGTCCAGCTAAAGAATGAGGCATATCGGGTCTTATTGACCTGTGGGACTCCTGAGTCAGCAGACAGTTACCGGCAAAGAAAATGTGCTGCAGCCTGAGCTGTCGCCGATGCAAAATCTCGGGTGTGGGAGGAATTTGGTGAGAGCCTGGAAAGCGACTATTGGTTGGCCTTGAAAAGGTTCTGGACCACCTTCAAACACCACAGGAGAGGGAAACAGTTCTCTACAAATACTGTTTACAGTGGAGGTGGGGAGCTTCTCACTTTGACTTTACATGTTGTTGGGAGGTGTAAGGAATACTTCGAGGACATCCTTAATGCCATCAACATGCCCTCTATAGAGGAGGAAGACCCTGGGGGTTTGGGTGAGGGTGAGGTCACCGAAGAAAGTCAAAATGCTTCTCGGTGGTCGAGCTCTGGTAGTGGATAAGATCCGCCTTGAATATCTCAGGACTCTGGATGTTGTAGGATTGTCTCGGTTGACACATCTCTGCAACATTACGTGGTCATTGGGGGCTGTGCCTCTGGATTGGCAAACCAGGGTGATAGTCCCCCTTTTTAAAACAGGGATCAATAGAGTGTGTTACAATAATTGTGAAATCACACTCCTCAGCCTACCCAGGAAAGTCTATTTGGGAGTACTGGAGGATCCGACTGATGGTTGAACCTCGGATTCAGGAGGAACAATGTGGTTTTCCTCATGGCTGCAGCACTCTCGACCAGCTCTATAGACTCTACAGGACCCTGGAGGGGCCATGGGAATTTGTCCAATCTATCCAGATGTCTTTTCTGGATTTAGAGTAGGCTTTCGGCCGTGTCCCTTGGACTTGCTTGTGGGATGTGCTTCGGGAGTATGGTGTACTAGACCCTTTGTTACGGGCCATTTAGTATCTGTATCACTGCAGCCAGAGCTTTGTCCGCATTGGTAACAACAGAACAAATTATTTTCCAGTAAGGGTTGGAGTCCGTCTTGTCACTGATCTTGTTCACAATTTTTATGGACAGAATTTATATAGCCATGTTGTTTAAGAGTTCTAGTTTGGTGGCTATATGATCTCATCTTTAATTTTTGAGGATGAGGTAGTCCTTTTGGCTTCATCAATCCATGAGCTCCAGCTCTCATTGGAGCGATTCACAGCCGAGTGAGAAGCACCTCTGAACTCTGAATCCCTGGAATGAAATCTCCGGGTCCTGAACGAGGTCCTGCCCCAAGTGGAGAAATTCAAGTATCTCTGGGTCTTGTTCACGAGTGAAGGAAGGATGGAGGATGGAGATCAACAGGCAGATCGCTGCAGCCTCTAGCTGTAAAGCAGAGCTTGTACCGGTCCGTCATGGTGAAGAGGGAGCTGAGCCACAAGACAAAGCTCTCAATTGACCAGTCGATCTACATTACAACTCTAACCTATCTCTAACTCTAACTCTAACGAGCTTTGGGTAGTGACTGAAATAACAAGACCGCAGATACAAGCGGCTGAAATGAGCTTCGTTCGTAGGGTGGCAGGACTTTCGCTTAGGGATAGGGTGAGATGCTCAGCCATCCAGGAGGATGTTGAGAGGAGCCAGTTGAGGTGGCTCAAGCACCTGGTTAGAATGCCTCCTGAACACCTCCCTAGTATGGTGTTTTGGGCATATCCAATCAAGAGGTCAACTTAGATTACGCTAGAGGAGGCTGGTCTGGTAACATCACCCCCCTCCCCGGAAGAATTGGAGGAAGTGACTGGGGTTTGGACCTCACTGCTTAGGCTGCTGTCCCCACACCCTGACCCCAGGTTAAGCGGAATAAAAATAAGCTGATGATGACATTTGATTTGTTGAGGAACAGACTATCGAAAACACTTCATGTGTTACAGCACCACCTAGAGAAACAATTTGATAGTTGCCACCACCAATGAAGTCATGTTTTGGTTAGGTTTGTATTTCTTTGTTAGCTGGATTTCTGAAAGAAATTTGTTTTTGTATTTTCATGAAATTTCTACCAGACATGCTGCTTTGGACAAGGAAAATGTCATTAGATTTTGGAGACGATCCAGATCAAATTCTGGATCCAGGACCTTTTTTTTTTAACTGATTCTTTAATGAGAGGAAGAGTAGGTGTTTGTTGCTGTTGTTGTTTTATGAACATCTACTTATGTGTTTGACACCATGTAAAGAGAAATCGTGCCACAGAAATTGAGCCAATAGAATTGCCTACCAAGAAGTATGACACTTTCCTGTTCATACACAGATATAATAGTGAAGGTAAAACTTGGCAGTGATGTTAGTTTGTCCACTCAGTACATTTACAAGCAGCTACAAACTCACCTTTTTGTAGATGGCAAATATGGTGCCTATCGGTGCCAAGCAGTCGATGTTGGAGGAGCCATCAAGTGGATCAAAACACACTATATATTTTCCCTACAAGCAGAAGGTGAACTGGAATTGGAAACATACGCCATTGATATCATTTGGGATAAGATGCCAACCAATAACCCAATCACTTTTATTAAAAAAAAAAAAGAAGAAAAAAAACCAACATTTTGTGCCACCAAACTGAAACTCCATACACTTGTTTTCATTTTAACCAAATAACTTAAATTCTAATTAAAACAGTTACAATACTAATATTTTTATGCACTTTCAAATTAGCAACTATAGTTTTGGCATGTGGGGGTTCAAGCCCCACTCTCCACAGGTTGTCACTGTTCCCCCAGTGCAGCTAACTGGGTTATCAAAGGCCGGCCATGTCTCTCACTGTCTATGGTGTGTGGCATGTAAAAGAGCCATTGCTGACTTTCAACAAGAGTCAGCTACATAGCCGTCTGCGTGTTTCCACCCTGCAAAGGCCTGGTGAGCTGTCCAGGGTGTACTCTACCCTCGCCCAGAGTCAGCTAGGATGGGCGCCAGCCTCCCTGCGACCTTAATTACAATTAAGCGGTTACAGAAAATGAATGAATGACTGAGTTTTATCGTGTCATATAGGATATTTACTTTGTGCATGGGCAAGTAATTTTCCAGCAATTATTCACAGCATTATTTTACTGTTATTGAAGTACATCATAATACTGTATTAGTCTATAAACTCAACTGAATCTTTAAAAACATTGGAAATTTTTTTAAATTAGTAATCAAATCAGTAGCAAAATATTAACTTCTGATGCACTATAATTACCTTATTGGGGTCAGTTGGAAGTGTTAAGTTAAACAATTTAATTAATTTTCATTGTTATTGTTCTTGTTGTTCTTGTTGTTGTTGTTGTTGTTGTTGTTCTTCTTCTTCTTGTTCTTCTTCTTGTTGTCATCTTCTTGTTATTCCTCTTCTTGTTCTTCTTGTTGTTGTTCTTCTTCTTACTATTATTCTTCTTGTTGTTCTTTTTCTTCTTCTTCTTCTTGTTGTTGTTGTTGTTGTTGTTGTTGTTGTTGTTGTTGTTCTTTTTCTTCTTGTTCTTCTTCTCCTGTCAAGTTTGACAATGTTTTGTTCAGGATGTATAATTCATGAACAAAAAGTTTGAGTAAATAGCAAAATGTTACTGTGTAGATTTAAAGAATGAACATAATATTTGAATAGTTGAATTATGTTTAAAATTTTTACAGTTAAATCAGACCAGGGTTGCAGGATAATACCTAAAATTGTTAAGGTTTGGCAGCCTAAAAACATGTACTGTATATATTTTTATCTTCAAGGAAAAGGCTTAAACTTCAAGTCAGAACAATTAAATTTCATTTGTGTAGCAAATTTAGCAACCAACATTGACATCACATTTTAGAAATCTCTCAAAAAACAACAACTCATGATTCCACAAATATGAGAGACTTTTAATTTGTAAGAACCGTTGTTTTGTGAGAGTTTAGGTAACTGTGCGCCATCTACTGTTCAGCTGCTGTCAATGCTGCATATGTCAAAGTGCAGTTGTACCAGAGATGCCAACTGAGAGTTTATCTCCCTCCTGAGTAATTAAGAAACAGGTTTTTTTTGTTTGTTTGTTTTCTTTTTGTTTGTTTTTTCACATAATTGCCTACTAATAGAGATACATGCATTTTGAAATGAAATAGGTTTTTCTTTTTCTTTTCACTGAGATTGTGTTCACATGTGCAAAGTTATTAACTAATGATCCTGTTTAGCTGACGATTCTTTCATGTTAATTCTATACAGCAGTAAAATTGTGTTTTCACTGTTTACAATGTCATATAAGTAAAACCATGGTGGTCACACTGGTTTCTGCTAACAATTACTTAACTACTAGCTATGCTAGTAAAGCTATGCTTTAATCTTTTATTACAGAATGTTCTTGCTTCTCTCAGTTACACTGGAGCCTGTTTCAGCCAACACTGGGCGAAGGCGGTGTACACCCTGAGCTGTTAACCAGACCATCGTGGGGCCAACATTGACACATAGCTATTTGCATTGACACGCACACCTGGAGCAACTTGGAACAGTCGATTAGCCTAATGTGCAGGTATATGAACTGTGGGAAAGCATGGGGAGAACATGCAAACTCCACATTGAAACACCTGAGCTTGGGACCAGAACCCAGAATCTTCTTGCTATGAAGCAGACGTGCTAACCTCTGCACCATCATTTTTGTTTCACAGTGTACACGTATCCTTCAGTCTGGATTAGCTTGTTGTGTGTTGGGAAACCCTTACAGCATCTTAAATAGTCATATTTTGTTAGTAGCCGTGATGCCAAATGTGACACGTTAAAACCAGACCCAAAAACCAGTCAATACAACAATCAGCCAAACAAAATATTGTAAAAAAGTCTGCTATTTAGCTGTTGGATGGATTTTATTAATAAAAACAGCAGGAAGCGACATCAGCCTGCCACCAACATGTGGTTTGGTATATTGTACAGCTTTTATTCAGCTATCATATTTCATGTGGTTGTAAACAAAACTAAGGGAAACTTCATTCATTCATTTTCTGAACCGCTTAATCCTAATTAGGGTCACAGGGAGGCTGGCGCCCATCTCAGCTGACTCTAGGTGAGGTCAGGGTCCACCCTGGATAGCTTGCCAGACTATCACAGGGCAGAAACACGCTAACGGCTAGGCAGCTTACTTTTTTACGAAAGTCAGTAATGGTTCTTTTACATGAACCTCTCACCAGAGACGATGAGAGACATGGCCGGCCTTTGATAACCCAGTTAGTTGCACTGGGGGTAAGGGAAACTTATTCATACATATTTTAATTTAATCACACTACAAGCACTGTGTCATTCGGGCACAAAGTGGAACTTACCCTCTTCTCCATGGGGGTAATAACTGCTTCTTTGTTCTCCTCAGAGACAAGGACACAGGTGCTGTAAGAAGCCTGCAGCATGTTGATGACCAGATCATTGGACAGCACATCCAGCTTTTTCACCTCATCACCAGTGACGTTAATGTGCCCAGCAATACCCTGACTAAAATATACAGGAATACAAAAAAGATTACAGGTAACTTTTCCCCCAGTGTTTTTAAAATTCTTTGTCTTTTACCTCCAGATAAAAATCACTTATGAGGAATTTAACTTGCGAGTTGCTCATGTTTTTTCAAAACACTGTAACAATTACAACATTAAAATGGACTTACAGGAATATTCATAGATATCCAGCTTATATGTAATGTATACAGTAATGTGTTATATATAACTGGAAATATATTGTATATACAATGTAATAGATGGGTGGGATGGGATACTGTGATATATGACAGGATAATAAATGAATATTCTAGATTTACAGGACTATTGAACTGAAGGTAGTAGATACAGTGTGGTGCCTCACTTCACGAAAGTCTCACCAAATGAAAAATTCAGGTTATGAAACGCATTTTCCTAAAATATTTGTCTCTGTATACAAAACAAGTTCACGTTACGAAAGCACCATCTTAAAAATTCAAACGCGCCATTCAAACATTCAAAAATGCGCGAGTTGCTTTCCCATTGGTTGACTCCCAAGACCCCACCTCGCTGGCCTCCCATTGGTTTGGAGGGGGCTGAATCTCTATAATACAGTACTGTACCCATAATACTTTTTGTGTGTCTTCGACCCATTGTTCGAAACACGCGTGAAGGACAGTTGTACTGTTGGTTTGTGAGTTTCGTGAGTTTTTTGAGTGTGCTGACTGCAGAGTTTAACACAATTAATTCTACCTATGCCGGTCCTAAGTCCAGATGCAAAAAGGTAGGTTGGCCTTGGAGTGCAGATGCCAAGGCCGTAAAAACAAACACAATTGAAATTTATGGCTTGCAACAATCACTCAATCTCATGCCGGCTCGGACGTCGCCCGGTCAAACAAGGTCCACGTCCCCAACTGTGGAACCAGGGTTGGGTTGAAAAATATTCCCCTGGAACAAACCCTATTAAGACTGCAAAAGAGACCCTCAAGCTTGCCACGTGGAATGCCCGCACTCTTAATAGCCCAGGAAACCTGGACCTCCTAAGACATGAGATCAAACCCTACAACTGTGATATCCTAGGCATGGCAGAAACACACTGGCGAGGCAAAGGTGAGGTGAACAACTGCAACATCATCTGGTCCGGCGAAGAAAACGTTCGCAGAAGAGGAGTCGGCTTCATTCTCAGCAAGAAAGCTAGGAGCGCCCTGATTGGCTACAATCCCATTAACCCATCAAATCATAACAGCCAGATTCAAAGGCCAACCGATTAACATTACAGTCATCCAAGTGTACGCCCCCACTGCGGAATGCCCTGACGAGGAAATCCAACAATTTTACCAATAACTAGAGGACACGCTTCATCTGTGCACTAAAAAAGATATGCACGTCATCATGGGAGACTGAAACGCTAAAATCGGCAGTGACAACACAGGCTTTGAACAAGTAATGGGCAAACATGGATATGGAGACCAGAACGATCGTGGTCTCATGCTTCTCGAATTCGCTATCAAAAACAAACTCTCTCTTCCAACAGAAAGACCGTAGAAAATGGACCTGGACCTCACCCGCTGGAACCCACCACAATATGATCGATATAATGGGGGCAGTGGTGGTCTAGTGGTATAAGGCGCTGGATCGCTAATCCAAAAGTTGGGGGTTCGAGTCCCACTCTCCACGGGGTTGTCACTGTCCCCCCCAGTGCGGCTAACTGGGTTATCAAAGGCCGGCCATGTCTCTCACTGTCTATGGTGCGAGGCATGTAAAAGAACCATTGCTGACTTTCGTAAAGAGTAGGCTGCAAAGCCATCAGCGTGTTTCTGCCCTGTGATGGCCTGGCGAGCTGTCCAGGGTGTACTCTGCCCTCGCCCGGAGTTCGCTGTAATGGGCACCAGCCTCCCCGTGACCCTAATTAGGATGAAACTGTTACAGAAAATGAACTGAAATGATGATGATGATGATGATGAATAATCCTCATCGATAAACGTAGGAAAACAGCCAGCAGAAACTGAAGAACATACCAAGGCTCTGACATCTCTTCTGACCACAGCCTTCTGATATTCAAGATACGGATCAAGCTCAACATCAATCCCAAAAGAGACACCACCAGTCTCAACAACCCTAATACACGCACAAATTTCCAAGATGCACCAGAAGAAAAATTATCTAATATAGATCAGGATATCAACATCTATGCACCATTGAAGAAATCATCCCTATCACTCGCAAACCATGGAAAACCTGGATCACAAATGAAACTCTCAAACTAGCAGATAGGAAACAACTACCGCAAACTGTGTAATGAAGTCAGAAGAGCAGCAAGAAAGGATAACGCGAACTGGCTTAAACAGCAATGCAGCCTGATCGAACATAGTGCTAGCCAAAACAAGAAACAACAAAAAACAGAGCAACTTATAAACTAATCAAAGACCTCAACAGGAAATATCAATGCAGATAGGGGACCATTAAAGACCAAAATCGCCAGACCTTAAAGACCAAAGAAGAAATTCTCAAAAGATGGACATCTTACTGTGAATCTCTTGACAAATCCAGCAACACTGATCAGTCCCGCGCGAACGAACTTAATGCTATCTTGCCATCTATCGAAGATATTAACGACCCAATCCTGATGGACGAAGTTATCAATGCAATCAAACAACTCAAACACAACAGGAGTCCAGGTACTGATCGTAGGAGAGATTATCCAAGCTGGAGGAGATAACCTGGCGACGCACATCCACAAACTCTGCAGTGCTGCTTGGGAAGCAGAGAAAATCCCTGAAGAATGGGCCAAAGCGATTGTGGTTACCATACCCAAAAAAAGTGACCGCTCCCAATGCAGCAACTACCACACACTGTCGCTGATTAACCACATGTGTAAATGCCTCCTAATTATCATCCACAACAGACTCAGAGCTAGAATTGAACCCTACCTTGCTGAGGAACAGGCTGGATTCAGGCAAGATAGGAAAACTGTCCAACAAATCCTTATCCTGAGGCTCATAGCTGAAAAAACCCACAGAAAGACCATTATCATCTAGAACTGTTTCATTGACTTCCAAAAAGCCTTTGACGCTATTGACCACAAAACTATCTGAGCGGTCCTTAAATCCTATGGAGTTAAACCCAAGCTCATCCGCATGCTCGCCAGCATTTGTCAGAGCTCCAAAGCAGCAGTGCGTATCGGCAATGACATGGGTGACTGGTTCAAACAAGAGAAAGGTTCACGACAAGGAGACCCCCATCTCTCCAAATATTTTCATCACATACCTGGAAAGAGTTATGGATAACATCCAAGCCAGCGATAGTGGCATTGTAGTCTCGGGCACCAACATCAACAATCTCCGCTTCGCTGATTACATCGACCTACTGGATTTTGACACCCCCAGCCTCCAAAGAAACACCGATATGGTTAACACCGAGCGTAGAAGAACAGGGCTGCTGATAAATGTTAACAAAACCAAATCTATGGCCTTTGGGAGTAATGTTGATATCGAGCTTAAAATCGATGACTCAAATGTTGAATGTGTTAAAGAATTTGAATACCTAGGAAGCCTGTTCACCAATGACAACGATATCAGTAAAGAAATCAGAAGACGCATCGGCAAAGCCTATGGTGCTATGGGCAGATTTAACAGTATATGGAATAGCAGAATAATCAGCATTAACACCAAGATCCAAATTCTGAGAACTTGTGTATTCAGCATCTTCCTCTATGCAGCAGAGACATGGACATTAAAGCTGAGCGACCGCCAAAGACTTCTCGCTTTTGAGATGAAATGTTATGTTATCGCAGGATACTTAACATCCGCTGGTACCATAGAGTCACCAATGAGAACATCAGGAAAAGGATCGACTGCCCACAGAACATCATTCAAACAATCATCCACAGAAAGCTAGGACTGTTTGGCCACATACTGTATGACGGACAACAGGTTAATCAAGCAAGTGGTCTTTCGATCAATCGGAGGGAACAACAGAAGAGGTCACCCGAGAAGAGAGTGGCTGGATGACATCAAAGAATGGTTGCGCGACAATATAGCCCATCTATACCACGCTGCCCAAGACCGAGCCAAGTGGAAAGCGATTGTTAAGCAAGCTGCAGACACCAACGGGCATTGAGCCCTCGGATTTTAGATTAGGTTGCAGAGTTATTTTTCGTTATTAATCATGAGCCCCAAGAAAGTGATTCCCGGTGAGACTGAAAAGAAGAAGCGGGCTCCGTTATCAATAAAAGTAAAACAGGAGATGATAAAAAAATATGAAAGTGGGATTCGGTTGAGTGAAATCGCAAAGGAGTATGGCTGAAACCCCTCTACAGTTGGGGCGATATTGAAGCAGAAGGAGGCCTTAAAAGCGGAGATACAGTGACGGAGGCGATTATTTCGGAAAAAGCAACTGCCATATTTAAGGACCTTGTGAAGGAGGGTGGGGGTGAGGGTTCTTCAGACCAGCAATCCCCAGACTTCAAAACGTTGCATGGGTGGATGGAGAGATTTAAAAAAAGGTAAATAATTTTCTTTTACTTTTAACACATATTTCATACTAAATTGCTGTACTTTTATAATTTTTAAAGGGTTTATGGGGTAGTCTTGGGAGCCTTGGAACGAATTACGCGTTTTACATGTAAAATGCGGTTCAACTTACGAAAAATGGAGGTTACAAAAAAGGCACTGGAACGGATTAATTTCGTAAAGTGAGGTACCACTGTACTGTCTATGTGGAGTTTCATATGTTTCTGCCACACCCAAGTGGGTTTCCCCTGGGTTGTTTGTTTTTCTCACATTTCAATATCAAACAAGTGAAAGTACCATTGGGGTGAATTTGTGTGCTCATGAATCCCTGTGAAGGACAGTCATCCCATTCAAGCGCTTATTCGCTCCTCACACTCTGTACTGTATATGGGATCAGCTCCATCTGTCCAGGATGGTCAAGATTTTTTTTCCTTCCTTCTGATTCACTTATTATTATTATTATTATTATTATTATTATTATTATTATTATTACTGGCTCTAGGTTTAGGAAAAGCTACTAATTTATCAATACGTATTAATATAAATAAAGTTTTTATACTAGTGGAATGAATCTGAAAATTTGACTTGATCTTCATCTACACTTGATAATCAATAAGATAATACTGTCTAATAATACACACCTTTTATACTATTTATATAGTATAAATATATATAAGTATTTATATACTATTATTACAACATTGGAGAAATTAACATTTACAGACATAACAACATAAATTTATTGTGTCTTTAGGCAGTCTACCTCAGCTTCAAAGGTCATAGGGCTCATGTATCATGCAGTAGGTCAAATAGAAAGGCTATGACCCTATTTTTAAAACGACCAAATAGACTAATAGGGAAATGAATTTGATGAATTTGTACCAGTGTCTTTATCCTCAGAATTTAATGTGGCATATATATATTTATAACATGTTCATCAGTCACTGGGAAATGTTTGTTTTTTTTTTTATCCCAGTTTACTAAATCAGTCAAAGATTTGCTCATTCTTTAGGATTGTATTCAAGTGGATTATTTTCTGTTGGTGTAACGTGGTAAAGACGCTAAACTTATTCACACCAAACTTCATTTAATTCACTCCGAGATTTTAGTAGAGGTCAAGTAATGAAGATGTTTGGTGGAACGGTGGGCTATTAGGCAAGGTCCCTTTTTGACAGAACACACCAAAGGTCAAGCAGCTTGGTGAAAAAAGTAACACCCAAATAGTAAATAAAATCTATTTTTACTGTTGGGGGAGATGATGATAAAAGCTTCCAGACACAAATAAAAGGCAATGTTTGTAATAAGAAAACCTGTCAGAACTTTTCTAATTGGTCAGTGGTGGCTTAGTGGTATAGGGTGCTGGATTGCTGATCCTAAGGTTGGGGGTTCAAGCCTCACTCTCAACAGGTTGTCACTTTTCACAAATTCACAAATTATATTGACCTGTACTAAAATTCACACTAATAATTAATAAAGTAAATGAATTTCTCATCTCTAAATACTATTAATGTAGTACCCCCTTTTTAACTAAACCTAAACAATACTGAATATCTAAATATTAAATAAAATAAACTGATTGGTGAGTATACTAACAGTGTTTGTAGTTTCTATGGCACTATTTAAAGCACTTGGCATTACAGTATACTGATACTCAATACACCCTTGCATACTCTTTTAGTTCAATCAACTAAAATTATCACTCTTTACTGATAAATAACAATACAAGTTCCTAACACTAACTTCAAGTTTGTCAAAAATTCACTGTTCCATCAGAATATTTAAGTGTCGCAGTGACCTTTACACTCTCCTATCAGAAACCTTAATGTTCAATGTAACCAACAATTTCTTCCTTTCGGCTTTTCCCTTTTACTCGGGAGTTGCCACAGCGAATCATTTTGATTCACACGTTTGATTTGGAAGAGGTTTTTACGTCAGATGCCCTTCCTGTCACAACCCTTTTAGCAAGGGACAGAAACACGCTGACGACTTTGCAGCTACTCTTTACGAAAGTCAGCAATGGTTCTTTTACATGCCTCTCACCATAGACAGTGAGAGACATGGCCCGCCTTTGATAACCCAGTTAGCCGCACTGGGGGGGGGTACAGTGACAACCCTGTGGAGAGTGGGACTCGAACCCCCAACCTTTTGGATCAGCGATCCAGCGCCCTATACCACTAGACCACCACTGCCCCTTTAATGTATTATGTACACACATAATACAATACATAATACATAATATATTATGTACACAATGTAACCAACATTTGTAGTCATCAAATCTGGAGGGTGTTTTCCGGACTCTTGCAGGTCTGGGTGATGAAATAGTAGACTGTGAATTCCCAGGTTCTACAGTTTCCTTGGACTTGCTTAACAATGGAGCCTTAACTTGCTCTGACCTGATCACTGATTGACCTGGCCTTACACAATTCTCCATTGGAAAACTCCATTGGACACTTTCTCCCCTATCACAACACTTCTCCACTGGGGGATCCATCACACTTTCTCCCCTCTCATGAAACTTTTTCACAGCAGTGATATTTCTCTTATACTCGACACCTTGGGGCGACTCAACTACCACACTATTGCTCCTCCTACCAACCACTTTGAAGTGTGTGGGGTAAAATGGTGTTGACCACTTATTTTCACGATGCTGCTGCACTAGCACATTATCTCCAGTCTGAAGATCACTGTCACATGCATGTCTCCACTGATCTACGTAAACTTTCCCTTTTTCCTTTCTCTCGTTGTCTCTGTCTCGTACTTCAGTGTCTTCATGCTGGTATTCTTGGACTTCTGGTATCTTTGTCCGAATGGTTCTCCTGTACATCATCTCTGCTGGACTCTTCCCAGTCATTGAATGTGGTGTACTCCGATACATCATCAAGTAGCTTTCTAGTTCTGTTCTCCAGTCCCTGCTCCCGGCTTCAGCTATCTTGATCCGCTTCAGTATGGAACGATTTTGTAGTTCTACTTCCCCATTTGCTTGTGGACATAATGGAGTAGTCTTTCTGTGTTTGATACCATTGTCCTCCATAAATGCCTTAAATGTTTCACTTATAAACTGAGGTCCATTGTCACTTTGTATCAACACCGGTAATCCATGGGCAAGGAAGAATTTTGACAATGCGGTCACAATCTTCTCGGAAACAGTTGACTTCATGATTTCGATTTTGAAGTACCTACTATAATAGTCCACTACCACAAAAATGTAGTCTCCAGATGGTAATGGTCCGAACAAGTCCACAGCCAAATGTCGCCATGGTGATGTTGGCATCTCAGTTCTGGCCTTCAGCGTAGGTGGTGATGGTTTTGACACTAGTTGACATCCAGAACAACTACGACAATACTGCTCTACTTCCCGGTCTATCCCTGGCCACCAAACCTTTGTGCGAAGTCTCTGCTTCATGCTCACAATTCCAGGATGTCCTTCATGAGCTTACTCCAATACTTGTTTCTGCAAGCTTTTAGGGATTACAATCCTAGTTCCTGGACAGTTTGGGTCCTTGCGTGTGTGACCTTCATACCCACAACTGTAACATCTGAACTTTGGATGACCTTCCTGAAACTGGCCAGACTTTGGCTTCCCTTTTACCGACAAACGGTTAACTTCCACATTTAAACTTTCCATTGTCGTGGCTTGTCTCTCAGTCTCCTCATAAATTCTTGCTATATTGCTGAGTGTTTTCAAATCAAGTGCAGTTCCACGTTCCAAAAACCTCCTTCTAAACTGGTTTGAGTGACACTTCTCAATAACCTGGTCTCTGATCTGGATATCCACCGAGTTCAAATCACCAAATTCACATGATTCGCTCTGCTGTCGTAATCTTGTAATAAACTGTTCCATAGTCTCTGTTGCTGATTGCCGCATGTAATGGAACACATGTCTCTCGTATGGAATGTTCGCTTGTGGTGTAAAATATGGTTTCAGCGCCGTGACACACTTCTTGTACACATCGTCATCTCCCGGCACATCAGGTAATGTAAAGTAAATGTCCTGCACAAGTATACCTGCTTTATGAAGCAACAGGGCTTTCATCTGTTCCGGTTTCTCTACCCCTTTTCCCGTGGCGAAAAGTTCAAAGGCCCGAAGCCATCGCTTGCAACAAGGTGACAATCCACTTGCATCTGAACAATCAAATCGCAATAAATCCCTAACATCGCCAAGTGAAACAGTCGCCATTGTCATTAGGTTTTCCTCGTCGCCAAATGTAACATACGCTTCCCAGATTTAACTGTAACAGTGTTTATTATATATATATATATATATATATATATATATATATATATATATATATATATATATATATAAAAAATTTGTGTTATAACACACACAACCAACATGCCGTCTTTTCGACTTTACTTCTTTAATCCCATAATGCATTTCATTACCGGAATGTTCCAAGTTCCGGGGGGTTATCATTAACAATGACTGCTACATCTGCTCTCATCTAGAGTCGGTTGGGATGGGTGCCAGCCTCCCCACGACTCTAATTAGGATTAAGCGGTTACAGAAAATGAACTGAACTGAACTTTTCTAATGTGCTATAAGGAGTGCCATAGGATCATCTTAGCTTTCCAACGTCCCACCTCTGGTAAAAATTTTGTGAAAATTTTTACATAATGTTGCATGTAATCCTGCTAACATAAACAAACAAACAAACAAACCAAAAGTAAAGCATAGTTTTCTTGGCATAGATAATTAAACATTTCACACAAAGATATAACATTGGCATTCCTGGAATATGTGAGAAAGGTTTTTCTGCCTGTCCCCTGACTAAACTTTAGTTGTAGTGAGTCTGCAGTTTGGTACTACAGTAATATTGAAGAAATTTAAAAAAGCAGATCTTCCTTAACAAAAAAATAAAAAAAAAGAAATCAAATTAGAAGGCGCAACGGTGATAATCATGATGCAAGTTAAACTGAAAGGAGTGAAAGAGAGATTTATAATATAAAAGAATCAAAGTTGCCTCTGAATGGCCTGCCAGACCATCACGGGCCAACCCACACACAATCCTTCACAATCACATCTGGGGCAATTGTGAACAGCCAGTTATTGTAATTTGCATGTCTTTACAAACCAAAGTACCCAAAAGAAACCCATATGGGGAGAACATGAAAAATAAACAAAGAAGCGCCCTGGCCAGACCCAGAACCTGAACCCCTAACCTTCTTGCTGTGAGGTGAACATGCAAACTGCTGTGAGTACTGTGGTGCCCATAGTGCTGCTGTTTTGAACGGTTGAAAATGTATTGATTTGTGCAGTTCGTTAGGTGCTGCTCTGTACCTGTAGCAGGTAAGCACACAAAACTAGAGGACCAAGTAGCATTAGAAAGGGTGCAAGAAGCTAACCAATCACAAACAAGCATGGAGTATACAATATATTAAATTTAATTTTCCAGGTTTGATATAAAAAATCTGCCATAAAATGTATTTACCAATCTGAAACATTATATTAGGATTTATTTTATGTATCGAAATTGTGTGTACAAATGATCTTCTTCTTCTTTTCCTTTCGGCTGTTCCCTTCAGGGGTAGCCACAGCAAATGATCTGCCTCCATCTCACCCTATCCTCTGCATCTTCTACTCTTACTCCAATGACCTTCATGTCTGCCTTCACCACATCCATAAATCTTCTATTTGGTCTTCCTCTGGGCCTTCTGCCTGGTAGTTCCAACCTCAGCATCCTACTACCAATATACTTACTATCCCTCCTCTGTACATGTCCAAACCATCTCAATTTAGCCTCTCTGACTTTGTCTCCAAAACCTCTAACATATGCTGTCCCTCTGATGTACTCATTCCTGATCCTATCCATCCTCGTTACTCCCAAAGAGAACCTCAACATTTTCATCTCTGCTACGGACACTTTTCTCCATCCATTCCAACCTGCCTGCACACGCTTCTTCAACTCTTTTCCACACTCTCCATTGCTCTGGATTGTTGAGCCTAAGTACGTAAAATCCTCCACCTTCTTTATCTCTGCCCCCTGTCTCTTGTCGTTCACACACATGTATTCTGTCTTACTGAGACTATCCTTCATTCCCCTCCTTTCCAGGGCATACCTCCACCTCTCTAGATTTTCCTCCACTTGTTCTCTGCTCTCACTACAGATCACGATGTCATCTGCGAACATTATAGTCCATGGAGATTCTTGTCTAACCTTGTCTGTCAGTCTGTCCATCACCATAGCAAACAAGAAGGGGCTCAGAGCTGACCCTTGATGCAGTCCCACCTCCACCTTGAACTCTTCTGTCACATCGATAGCACACCTCACCACTGTCTTATATCTCTCATACATGTCCTGCACCACTCTAACATACTTCTCTGCCACTCCAGACTTCCTCATACAATACCACAGTTCTTCTCTCGGCACCCTGTCATATGCTTTCTCCAGATCTAGGTCCTTCTGACCTTCTCTGTACTTCTCTATTAACATCCTCAAAGCAAACACTGCACCTGTGGTGCTCTTTCTTGGCATGAAACCAAACTGTTGTTCACAAATGTGTACAAATGATAACATGTCTAAATGCTCTCCCTTAAGGAACATGTGTAATAATTTTGGTTTGCATAAACATAATGCTGTTTGATGGTCACAGACTTCCATTTCTTGTTGAGTAAATCAGTTTTGGTGGCACGGTGGTGTAGTGGTTAGTACGTCCACCTCACAGCAAGAAGGCCGGGGTTCGATTCCAGGCCTGGGTGTTTCTGTGCGGAGTTTGCATGTTCTCCCCGTGCTGGCGTGGGTTTCTCTGGGTACTCCAGTTTCCTCCGGGTACTCCAGTTTCCTCCCACAGTCCAAAAACATGCGCAGTAGGCTAACTGGCTGTTCTAAATTGCCCATAGGTTCGCATCATACAGAAGGCAATGGTAAACCACTGCACTATCCTTACCAAGAAAACCTCCATGAAGATGATAATCAAGGCGTCATCCAGACCAGATCAGGTTTACTGCTTAAGTGCAAAATTCAGGACACAAAATTTACATACCCAGAACATTCTGCCTGGTTGGCTACACTAGAGGTAGAACATCAAGCCAGGACTTACAGGTGAGCAAGTCCGGCTTTCCTCACAGCAGATGAAATAGCTTTGATAGCTGTTAGCATGGAGTTGATAAGCTGGGTAAGTTCTCCAGTCGCGCCCTTTGCTTGTCTCCCTGTTTCCATAACAAAACGTGTGAGAGTCCACACATCTGTTTCAAAAACGGATTGATCCGACATGTTTCTGCTCTTCGTTTGTTAAACCTGCTTTAGAAATGGAAGAGATCTGCAGACTGGTGTTGAATCGTAACATATGCAGGACATGGGTAAAAGCCAAGCGCTATATTTGTGAGAGGTATCAAGTGACAAAAGAGTGACTAGAGAACTTGGTAAGCCACAGAAATAGGCGTCCCATCCAAATATGTCTAGGGTGATTGTTTTTATTATAGCCAATCACTGAAAGGTGCCTAAACTTTAAAGTACAGTGTAATCATAAAATGAGTATAAATTTTAATGTTTGATAATATGGCAAAGTTCATGCATTTTCTGAACTACTTAATCCTAATTAGGGTCACAGGCAGGTTGATGCCTGTCTCAGCCTACTCTGGACAAGGGCGTGGTAAAGTTCAGAATTGTATTTTTTTAGGACCGTTTACTTTCATGAATTCATTCATTCAACTTTTTATTCATTTTTTAACAGCAATATTCATAAATGTCAGATGATGTCCATTCATTTTGACCTTTCCATAAAAGGTTGTGTGTGCAGAGTTCACTCATGTTCTACTCAAGTTAGAGCTCAAAATTTCATTTGCATCATGCTTTTCAGTGTTTATTGATTATCATTATTATTATTATTATTATTATTTGTAGTAATAGTAATAGAATTATTCATATAATAAATATCTAGCCACTTCCAAAAAGCAGTGCTCCACAACTGTTTGCATGTTTAAATTCACAGAAAAATGCATAAGTGAGAGAATATTGTCCGAAGTGCACTCAGTGCCAATGGTGGCGGTGTGCACATGCCTACTTGGGCATATGAATACAGATACGACAACAAAATTGATTGCATGACTACAACAGTTGCCTAAACATGCAGCTCCACTATTAGTAATATTATAATTTTCTTTTCATTTTATTACTTCCATTATTTTTTTTTATTTGTGTAATTGTTGGTTTATTATGGCATGGTCTCTGTTCATAAGTATTCTTGTTCTCTGCTTTTTTTTTTTTTACCTACAGTATTTAATAAGCATTTCTCACCCATTCTTTCACCGTCCTATTTGTACCCAGAACAGTAAGGCAGTGGGGCAGTGGTGGTCTAGTGGTATAAGGCGCCGGATCGCTGATCCAAAGGTTGGGGGTTCGAGTCCCACTCTCCACAAGGTTGTCACTGTCCCCCCCAGTGCAGCTAACTGGGTTATCAAAGGCCGGCCATGTCTCTCACTGTCTATGGTGTGAGGCATATAAAAGAACCATTGCTGGCTTTCGACAAGAGTAGGCTGCAAAGTCGTCAGCGTGTTTCCGCCCTGCGATGGCCTGGCGAGCTGTCCAGGGTGTACTCTGCCCTCGCCCTGAGTTGGCTGGGATGGGCACCAGCCTCCCCGTGACCCTAATTAGGATGAAGCGGTTACAGAAAATGAACTGAACAGTAAGGCAGTCTGCTGCAATATGCTTACATGAACATAGTTGGCCATCAAGCAACATTCAAACGTTGCCCAATAGCCAACAACATGCAATACATTATAGCTACATTTGGATGTTTGGGTTTATTTCTCTTTATAATATGAAGGGCTGAGAACCAGAGAGGTGTAGCCAACAGAAATCTATTTTTGAGGAAAAATTACATGAAAATTTTAGCAATATATACAATTTATTTATTTTTTTAAATCATGGATGATGACCACCATATGACAGAAGGGCAGAAGGAAGATGAAGGGACCATACTGGCATGCATAGACCTTACTCACAGCTGTCAATATGTCACATGACCATATCTCATTTTTGGGGTTAGAACACTATGGCTCTTGACTTTTAGCCCTTCATACGTAGCTCCTCTATATACATTTCATAATACGCACCATTTCTTTATGATTCATTAAAATCAACAAGAAACAAACTATAGTTCAGTTTTTTGGGCACAATTGAATTTATTTTCCTTCGCAGTACAAAAAAACCCTCCAAAATTAACAACAGCAAAAAAAAAAAAAAAAAAAAAAAAAAAACAAGGCACTTCATTCTTATTGCATAGATATGAAACATGACTGAAGGAATGTTCTGATTAAGTAATATATTCCTCAAGACCTGATACAATATTTTTAAATACAGTAACAGATTTTGTGCATTTAACACAAAAGATCTTTTTTTTTTTTTTTTTAGACATTTCCCACTGAATGTAAAGTGACAGGATTGCTTCTTGGAATATTCATATGGCACTCTTACATTCTCAAAAAAAGATACTTGCTTTGCAACAACCCGAATTTAAGGAACATGAGTATAATTATTTGGAAAGGATGTTATAAACATCTGTGGGGGTTTTTTCTTCTTTTTTTTTTTTTTAACTCAAATACAAATGATTACAAAATGATGTTTGGTTTCTTAGACGAATAGTTTAAGTTTGGTCACTTGTGATGTTTCTGGTAAATGGAAATGTACTCTTGAACATCATCTGGGGATCCCAGGACCACCGGGACCCTTTGGTGGATGTTGTCAGGCTGGATATCCAAAACATTCATGGTCCCTGTAGTGGCCATTCCACCAGCCTGCTCCATGATAAAAGCCATGGGGTTGCATTCATACAAGAGTCGAAGCTATGGCACAGAAAACCAACAATTTAATTTAAGGATTAAAGAATATTATCATACAGTTATGATACAAGATGTTGGCTGGTTATCTAAATTCACACTTTAAAACTTATAAATAAAATTTTAGTAATTATAAAGTTCGAGGGAAAAAACAAAACCACTTGTTTTCTTCTGACATCAGCCAACCAAAATTTTGATTTGCTTCAGCTCTCATATCGGGGCCAATGTTAATTTGATTCCCAAGTCCTGTTAATGCTTTCTGTGCATTTAACAGGGTGTGTCAAAGGTAAACATGTAATGATTTACAGGTTTATAACTTTCATGAAAAAAATTATTTTCACTATAGTAGAGTCTTAACAGTAGCACTACAGACACAGACAGATTGGATAGTTGTGCCGTGTCATGTCCAGAGTCTATGCATGCCCACCATAGGAAACTCAATAAGGCTGTCATGTTATTGATGTTGATTGGCTGTTGTGTGTTGCTGATTTGCATTTAAAAAAAGATTTATTATTAATAACAAAACTAAAATGCCAGAAATCATACACCAGAGCTCGGACTCACATAGAATCAAAAACACACAATCTAATTCAGATAAGCAGAGACGCCTGCAGGAAAATAAATGCTCATGGATCAAACACCAAGATCAGACATTTGATAAAACAGAAACTTGTTAAATGGATAATTATACTAACCAGATAGGTGATACAAATGAATACGGAAATAAAGAAGGCAGTTAAAAAAAAAAAAAAAAAAAAAAAAAAAAAACGGTATAACATCTGTCGAGAGGCATCTATCAGGAGTGATGGTTTCAGGTAGTGTCTAAATGTTATATTACCTTTCCTTTGGGACTCTTCACGTTGGCTGGGTAGAGAAAAACACCTCCATAAATTAGTGTCCGATGCACATCTGCTACCATGGAGCCCACATAGCGCGCTCCATAAGGTGCACTACCATCCTGCAAAATTACACAACATGCATCACATCAACCAGCTACAAAGTGAATGCTGGCATTAGAGTATCGTATACTGTATATGAAAAAAGACAAATGCATCAAGCACTTCACCAAACTCTGCAATGTATTAAACTGGACCTCACGGCAATGAGGACAAAATAAGGCGATTATATATATTTTTAATCTAATTTCTGCCACCACTTCAATAAAGAGTATGGGAAGTGAAAGTATCATGGAATTAGTTATATCATATTAACATTACAATGCATTTAACAGTAGTAATATTGTTGTTAGATTAGTGTATAGAGGTTTGAAGGGTTCATATTTGGAGTACTGGACTTGTTTCGGGATGCTTTTTAAAGCAGTTATGGCAACCCCATCTGAACCAACAAACAAAAAACAGAAGTATGAGTGGTGAAAGAGGCACAAATACCACAAGAGGGATGTTGCTTGATTGTCTTACTTGATTTTGCAAACCAAAAAACGATGATACAAGTTGAAGACAGTTCATATTTCAAATTTTTCATTAAATACAGACGCTCCCTGACTTACATTCTTTCGATTTTACGGGTTTTTTTTTTTTAAAGGCAAATCTTGAGTTTAGCATGCTCTCTGTATTATGAGACGTACCTACGTAGTACGCTGACGTAATGACGCGATGATGCTACGTCCATTGTTTACAAACAACAGACTGAATGTGCCCCTGCTTCTTCCCAGTTCACGACGTGTTACCATTGTGTTAAGACGTTATCTCTGTGATCTTTGTGTTTACACTGTTTTGCGGACTTTTGTAACCCTAAGCAAATATGGTTGGTCAGAAGCGTAAGCCTACTAGCATGGGTGCAAGTTTTCCGGCATATGCTGGAATCCCCCCCCCCCCCCCCCTCAAGACTGAATTAACTATCTGCTCAGATCGGCACAATCTATCATGCATACTCAGTTAACCAAAGAGAGTTTTAAAATTAACGAAAACACGAATCCAGAAAAAAAGAGAACTCTCCGCTCTGCTTGTGATTCACATCAGTGCAGGCTGAGTATTCAACGGCACCCTTGCTCACTTGAAAGACCGGAAGTTCGGATAACCCGCGCTTTGTCTCAAGCACAAGCAAGTGAACTACTTTCGGTGGATTGCCTCACATATTGTAAGTGTTGATTGGCTGTTTTAAGCTTCATGTAAAATGACTCGGCTCAGCTTCATGTAAAGTGACCATCCGTTGACCATCGGAACCATTTACAAGCAGAAACATCGCATCATAGAGAATGTTAAAGGTTATATTTGATACTGTATTTGATGAGTGAATTTGAGTTTGATCAAAATTTATCTATTTGAAATTATTTTGCTTGAATTTAATTTATTTGAAATTAATGTTGATATTATTTTACAATGTTATGTTTATAATAATTGATTTAGGGGTGTTTTATAAGATATGGCAATGGTATTTATGGATGTATAGTACAGTATGAATGTCATACGTCACTGGAACATACAGTAACAACTTACTGTTTTTATGTGTTTGTTTTTTTGTTTTGTTTTTTCAACTTGTGTTCGGCCGTCCGGAACCGAACTAAAACATAAGTTGGGGAGCGTCTGTATGTTTGTGCTGCTGGGCGGTATAGTGGCGTAGTGGTTTGCATTTCCACATTACAGCAAGAAAGTCCTGGGTTTGTGTCCTGGGATTGGCGAGAGTATTTCTGTATGCATATTTTCCTGGTGCTTGCATGTGTTTCCTCCAGATACTCTGGATTCCTCCCACAATCCAAAAGACATGCACATTCAGCTTACTGAATGTTCCAAATTTCCTCTAGGTGTGAGTGTGAATGATTGCGTGTATTGGCCCTGCAATGGATTGGCAAGCTGTTTAGAGTGAACCTTATTTTCGCCAGAGCTGACTGTGATAGTTTCCCGCCTTACAGTAACCCTAGCAGGATCACAACATCTTTTCATCCTTGCTGAATCCATCTGCCCCATCAACTCCTATACTACACAGTATAGATTTCACAATTTTCCAATCTCATAACTGAAGACATCCAGCAGGTCATCTCATCATGCAATCCCATCACCTGCTTACGGGATCCAATCCCTTCCACAACACTCAAGATTATCTCTCAAGACTTCCTCTTCTCTACCACCACTATCATTAATACTCAATATCATCTGGTCATGTACCAGTAACATAAAAATAAAGCAGAAACCTATCACTAATCTTTCTCAATCATGTTGATTTCTCCTCTTTAACATCTGATAGATTTGTCCATTTCTTTTCACTAACACCAATTAGTTACTTGTCTCATCTTGATGTGACAAGAGACTGAACTACTGCAACTCACTCCTGGCAGATCTCCCTTTGAGCACAATTTCACCTCTGCAACGGATCCAGAATGAGGCTGCACGGCTCGTTTTCAACCTTCAAAACTTTTTCCACACCACTCCACTGCTCCGACCTCTCCACTGGCTTCCTGTATCTGCTTGCATTAAATTTAAACCTGAAATTCTTACCCACAAAGCCAAAAAAATTGGCCGGCACTCTCCTGCCTCGAAGCACTTATCACATCTTGAACTGCACCCCATTCTCTTAGATCGTCTCTCACTGCTCGACTGGTCCCTCCTTCTACCAAGGAATAAGAGAAAAATGCATCTAAACTCATCTTTGTTCTGACTCCAAGGTGGTGGAATGAACTTCCTTTGGATGTCGGGACAGGTGAGTTACCCTTTTCAGCATTACTTAGATTAGCACTATTCTACACACTCACAACATCTAACCACCGAGTTTGACTGGTGGTATACCGAGTCTGTTTCCTGACAAACCAGTATATTAATACATTCATTGTTTGTGAGTTTAAGGCACATCTGTAAGTCGCTCTGGATAAGAGTGTCTGCTAAATCCAGTAAAATGTAGTAATTTGGCCAATGAATCAATGAATGAATGTCCTGCTGCTACAACTGCAAACATACATACATACATACATGCATTAAGGACAATGCATGCTGCTGCTCTGTGCACTGATGATGCGATATTTACATGACACAGGAAAGACAAGGAATAGAAAAAAGAATGGTTGGGATTACTGTATAGATGCTCTCACACGATGCAAGCAAACCATCTGCTTATGTGTTTGCTAAAGCTTTGAACCCCAGACGGAATGCTGTACCTCGGGAAATTTCTTCTTCTGCAAGTACTCTGTGACTGCAGGGTCAAAGTACTGAGCGTAGCCTTCATTGAGACTGTAAATCTTTCCCTTTTTCTTGATTTTCACATCGCGTTCTACCAGAATGAACTCCCCGATTGCCTGCCAAACAGAAAAGTGGCAGAGAACATATGCTTCCACAAGATTATTCCACAAAGATACAGTTTATTTCCATTCTAAAAATCTTTAGTCGGACTCAAATATCCTTTACCTATCAAGTAAAAATTCATATTTCTTTACTCACAGGGTCCATCATGAAGCAGTTGACACCTTGACCAGTTGAGAGCACTATCATGGTGGCACTGCCATACAGCGCGTATCCAGCAGCCACGATGTTTCTGCCAGACTGCAGGGCATCCTTCTCACTTGGCTCATCATCTGTGCACTTTGGGAAACACCAGTGTATGAGTATATTTCACTCAATATTCCTGGATAAAAACTGTTTGTAGTAGAATGAGCTGAACAGTACTTTATAGCAATATGCTTGTGTTATTTACAATCAAAACATCCATGCTACAAGAACATAAATAATAAGAATGATAAAATCAGTCACTACTTTTCTATGAGAGTATCATACAATACAACTAAAACCACTGGTAAACAAACACGGTGTATTATCTCCAACTGTACCTTTTTATAAACACTAAAGATGGTCCCGATGGAAACCAGGCAGTCAATATTAGAGGATCCATCCAGAGGATCGAAGCAGACTACATATTTTCCCTTTCGGAAAAAAAAAAAAAAACAACACACGGACATATTTGAGTCAATTAGGCTTGAGTACCGATGACACCCATAAACACCAGGTACATTCCCCATGTTCTCCATAACATACCCTTTTCTCCTGCTCCACTATAATGGCGTTGTCATTTTCCTCCGAGACCAAGACACAGGAACTGAAGGAAGACTTGATCATGTTAATCACCAGGTCATTAGAAAGGACATCCAGCTTTTTCACCTGGTCCCCTGTCACGTTTGTACTGCCAGCAATACCATACCTATTCAATAATATGATGGTAAGTTAACACTTATGTTGAACAAAATTGTTAACAAAATACAGATTTTTACATCACTCACTTAAAGGCAATTGGTCATGAAATTCAAAAGCTTCACTCGATTCAATTGATAAACTGAATAAAAAGGATACCACAAGTGTTTAAGACTTGAGTGCATTACCGTTTCCACATTAACACTAATTTTAATCAACTAAATCATGCTTCCCTAGAAAGAAAGATTGAAAGAAATGCACCAGAACCTTTTACCAAATATGGAAAGGGGCCGAACCTTGGTACGTGGGGCTCTACGATTGTGCTATGTGCGATCTCTACAGGACCAAGGGAATTCCTAGAGTAATTTGGTCTGGTAAATCTGTGCTCTCCCTCCATCTACTATAGTAGGGATGCTGGAGACTATCTCAGCGGACAATGGGCAAAGACGGTATACACTCTGAACAGCTCTCCATGCCATTGCAGGGTAACACACACACACTTATTGACACTCACACCTGGGCAATTCAGAATAGCCAATTAGCCTGGTGTGCATGCCTTTAGACTGCTGGATGAAACTGGAGTAGCCAGAGGAAACCCACGCAAGCATGGGAGGAATACGCAAACTCCACATGGAAATACCCAAACACAGGACTTAAATCAAAAACGTTTTTGTGAGGTTACCCTGCTAACCACTGCACCACCGTGCCACCCCCAAGTGTGTGTCACATTTGACGAGGGCATGTCTGTTGTATTTCGCGCTCAGGCAAAGACAAGGCGATAAAATTCCCTGTAAACCCCACTTGAATATTTGTAAACTATTCGACTATAAACGAACATCAAATGTTTGCTTTGTTCACTTCAAATGTGGTTTATGCTAATTTGGCAGTTTTTGTTGTCTAACAAAGTTACTTTGGTTAATAAATAGCTTGTAAAAAAAATATGATAAAGATAACGTGAAAATCATTAACTTTAGTGTCTCTGGGTTTACACGTTCTATCACGAGTGGAGTTAAATCGTAATGCGTTGTAATAATTGGGTCAAAAAATTTTCCACGATCAGTGTGATGATCACAAATCCACCGAGTTCCCTCAGGCTCGTCCCGAATCCACAGAGTTCCCTCAGGCTCGTCCCGAATCCACAGAGTTCCCTCAGGCTCGTCCCGAATCCACAGAGTTCCCTCAGGCTCGTCCCGAATCCACAGAGTTCCCTCAGGCTCGTCCCGAATCCACAGAGTTTCCTCAGGCTCGTCCCGAATCCACAGAGTTCCCTCAGGCTCGTCACGAATCCACAGAGTTCCCTCAAGATAGTCACAAATCTACGAAATTTTATCATCTCATCATAAATCCACCAAGTTTCCTCAAGGTCATCCCCAATCCATCAAGTTTCCTCAAGATGATCACAAATTGATCCCACAACTGCTCCGCCCTGATTTTATTCACAACTTTCTCAATTTGTGGAGATTGTGGAAATTGTGCTCCAGTGTAAACCCAGTGATAAAAAGGAAATTAAAGCACAATCTTTATTTTCTGAACAGAAAGAGACAAATTCTCATAAACAAGAGTACCAGCAGTGCAAGTAATTGTTAAGTTTCTTTCTCGTGGCCATACTCACTTCAGTTTTCTCACCACTGCAAAAAACTAAAATTCTTTGTAAACGGCCCACTCAGACACTAAAACTCTCTTTACTGGTTTTAATCCACTCTTGAGAGATGCTTCCGACTAACTTCAATAAAGTTTTGTTGCACGTGATCACCAGATTGAATTACAAACAGGATATTTACCCAAGTGCTCTTTTGAAACCCATCCTTATGCAAGCATATAAGTGACACTGTGTATTTCAGAGTGTAAAACCCCAACATGTTGATATGCTGTAGCATGCCATCGCACCTGGAGCAAACCCCCCATCCCTAGTTTGTATAATATACAGTGGTATGAAAAAGTATCTGAACCTTTTGGAATTTCTCACATTTCTGCATAAAATCACCATCAAATGTGATCTGATCTTTGTCAAAATCACACAGATGTAAAAAACAGTGTCTGCTTGAACTAAAACCACCCAAACATTTATAGGTTTTCATATTTTAATGAGGATAGCATGCAAACAATGGCAGAAGGGGGAAGAATAAGTAACTGAACCATCACATTTAATATTTTGTGTGTCCCCCCCCTTTGGCAGTAATAACTTCAACCAGACGCTTCCTGTAGCTGCAGATCAGTCTGGCACATCGATCAGGACTAATCTTGGCCCATTCTTCTTTACAAAACTGCTGTAGTTCAGTCAGATTCCTGGGATGTCTGGCATGAATCGCTGTCTTGAGGTCATGCCACAGCATCTCAATGGGGTTCAAGTCTGGACTTTGACTTGGCCACTTCAGAACGTGTATTTTGTTCTTCTGAAACCATTCTGAAGTTGATTTACTTCTGTGTTTTGGATCATTGTCTTGTTGCAGCATCCATCCTCTTTTTAGCTCCAACTGTCTGACAGACGGCCTCAGGTTTTCCTGCAAAACATCCTGATAAACTTTTGAATTCATTTTTCCATTAATGATTGCTTTGGTTTCATCAGTCCACAAAATATTTTGCCAAAACATCTGTGGAGTGTCCAAGTGCCTTTTTGCGAACATTAAACGAGCAAAAATGTTTTTTTTTCGACAGCAGTGGCTTCCTCCTTGGAGTCCTCCCATGAACACCATTCTTGGCCATTGTTTTACATATAGTTGATGTGTGCACACAGATATTGGACTGAGCCAGTGATTTCTGTAAGTCTTTAGCAGACACTTTAGGGCTTTTTTTTTTTTACCTCTCGGAGTATTCTGCACTGAACTCTTGGCGTCATCTTTGGTGGACGGCCACTCCTTGAGAGAGAAGCAACAGTGCCAAACTCTCTCCATTTGTAGACAACTTCTCTGTCTGTCAATTGATGAACATCCAGACTTTTAGAGATGGTTTTGTATCCTTTCCCAGCTTTATACAAATCAACAATTCTTGATCGCAGGTCTTCAGACAGCTCTTTTGAGCGAGCCATGGTGCACATCAGACAATGCTTCTCATCAAGACAATTCTTACCAGGTGTGTGTTTTATAGTGGACAGGGCAGCTTTAAGCCACTCATTAGTGACTGGGCACACAACTGACTTAAATTGTTTGGTAAAAATTGGGTTCAGTTGCTCTTTAAGTCTCCTTCGGCAGAGGGTTCAGTTACTTATTCCTCCCCCTGCTGTCATTGTTTGCATGCTATCCTCATTAAAATATGAAAACATATAAATGTTTGGGTGGTTTTGGTTAAAGCATACACTGTTTTTTAACCTGTGTGATTTTGACAAAGATCAGATCACATTTGATGGTGATTTTATGCAGCAATGTGAGAAATTCCAAAAGGTTCATATACTTTTTCATACCACTGTAGTACAGTCGGCCCCCTACTTCAGAAGACCCATGGGTATGAAATCCCCAGGTTACGAAGACCATTTTCCTAAGTTTCTGTCCCCAGGATACGAAAACAACCCCCTCTTACGAAAAGAAATTCAAACGCACCAATCAAAATTTCACACAATGTGCAAGTTGCTCTCTCATTGGCTGTCTCTCCACATCCCGCCCTGCTGGCCTCCCAGATAGAGACAGAAGGAAGCTTAGCTCTTTAGTTATTAGTTTAGTTTTTTAAGTTGTTTAATTCAGTAAATGTTTAATAAATGTGGGCGCATTTGAGCTCATCTGGAATTCCGATCCCTCAAGGAATCAAGTTAAAGTTGAGTTTGGACCGACCTCCCTCTCAAGCAGGGAATGCGCTTTGAATTCCACATCTTTTTGGGCATGGCCCGCAGCGCGCGTGCGAGAGAAAGAGAGAGAGAGAGAGACACACACAGGTGTGTATGTGTGTGTGTGTGTGTGTGTTAATAAAAAAATGTTTAATTCATAAATATGTTAATAAAATGGTTTAATATGTTAATAAAATGTTTAAATGGTTTAATGATTTTTTTTTTTACTTTTAACACATATTTCATACAAAATTGGTGTACTTTTATCATTTTTTAAAGGGTTTATGGGGTTTATCCAGTCCAAAGACTGGAGCCTTGGAACGAATTAGGCGTTTACCATGTAAAATGCGACCCCTACTGACGAAATCCCCACGTTATGAAAAAGGCTCCAGAATGGGTTAATTTCGTAGGTAGGGGGTCGACTGTACTTGGAATGCAATTACACTTGCACATGTTCATGGTTATTCTGAACACAGTTTATTCTGGCACACATTTTTTTTTATTTAATACTGTACTGTACTTTTTCAGGGCAACTATCTACTTCAGTGCTTTGGGTTTGTTTGTGTTAAGTAATGTTCAAGAGAAATTCTTTGGAAGTGAAATCATTCATCACTCACTCACTCACTCTTACTCTTTTGCCAAATCGCTTAGTCCTACTATGGTCATGGCGAGGCTGGTGCCTATCTCAGTCAACTCTGGGCGAAGGCAGATCCACCCTGAACAGCTCACCAAACCATTGCAGGGCGACACACACACACACACACACACAAAACAATTCACACTCACTAGGGTCAATTTAGACCAGCCAATTATTGTAATCTGCATGTCTTTGGGCTGTGAGGAAAACCAGGAATAACCGAAGGACACCCATGTACACATGAAGAAAACAAACTCCAAACAGAAATGCATGAGCCAAGGACTTGTACACAGGACCTTCTTGCTTTGAGTCATATGTGCCAACCACTACGCCGCTGAGCTTCCCTGAATTCATACTTGGTAAATAAAATTATTAATACCAATAAATTAAATAAAAATTCGGGGCATTGGATTGCTGATCCTAAGGTTGGGGGTTCGAGTCCCACTCTCCACAGTCTTGTCACTGTTCCCCCCCAGTGCAGCTAACTGGGTTATCAAAGGCGGGCCATGTCTCTCACTGTCTATGGTGAGAGGTTCATGTAAAATAACCATTGCTGACTTTCATAAAGAGTAGCTGCAAAGCCGTCAGCATGTTTCTATCCCTTGCTAAAGGGTTGTGTCAACTACTATAACTACTACCATAAAATGTTTAGCTAAAATATTACATATATGACATGGGGAAAAAAATAAGAGAAAAGGCATCCGACATAAAAACCTCGGGCCAAATCAAACATCTGAATCAGCCTAAGCCTTATTCAAAGCCCAAGAACAAAGTCGTACTTCCAAAAAGATGTGTAACAGGCAACAGTAAGCAACAATGATGGCAGAGCCTAGCCGGTCCGTTAGCTTTCTCATTCTTGTTGTGTAAATTTGGCATTCTTACCAAACATGTTCCGGAAGACGTGTATGAAACAAAGAACAAGTCTAACAACTAATTTATCTACCATAAAATGTTTAGCTAAAATATTACATATATGCTATGGGAAAAAAATAATAGAAAAGGCATCCGACATAAAAACCTCTGCTAAATCAAACATGTGAATCAGATTATTCGCTGTGGCGACCCCTGAAAAAGGGAAAAAGCCAAAAAGAAAGAATAAAATAAATAAAGATTCAAGGACAGGAGTGTCGCAATATCGTAGTAGACGACAGTACCGGGAAGAGGAAATGTGAAATGATTTTATTAGTAATGTGAAGCTGTACCGATGTAAAGGTGTCATGAAGGGAAACACCTTTTTAGACAGATTTAAAACATTTTAGATGCTCCCTCAGTCATTTAGGCTCTGGGTAGACTGGAGCCTATATCGGCCAACACCAGGCAAAGGTAGGGTACACCCTGGACAGTTCGCCAGACGATTGCAGGGCCAAGACACACAACATTTCCACATTTACAAATACAATCACACCAAGGGACAATTTGGAACAGGCAATTAGAGTAATGTGGATGTCTTTGGACTGTGGGAGGAAACCAGAGTAACCGGAGGAATCCCACGGAAACACAGGAAGATCATGCAAACTTTACGGTGCTGCTGGTTTTCGCCCAGATGGTTTTCATCCAGGTGTTTTTCGCCCAAACTGTAGGGACATGTTTTTCGCCCAACTTTTTAAAATAATTTTTTTAGGGTTAGGGGCAAAAAACATCTAGGTGAAAAACAGGGTTAGGCGTGGGGATAGGGTAAGGGTTAGGGGTTAGGGTAAGGGTTAGGGTGAAAACAATCTAGACGAAAAACAGGGTTAGGCTTGGGGTTAGAGGTTAGGGTAAGGGTTAGGATGAAAACAATCTAGACAAAAAAACAGCGTTAGGGGTTAGGGTAAGGGTGAAAACAATCTCGACGAAAAACAGGGCTAGGCTTGGGGTTAGGGGTGCGGGCAAAAACAATATTGACGAAAAACAGGGTTAGGCTTGGGGTTAGGGCGAAAACAATCTAGACGAAAAACAGGGTTGGATTTGGGGTTAGGGTAAGTGTTAGGGCGAAAATAATCTAGATGAAAAACGGGGTTGGGCGTAGGGTTAGGGGTAAGGGTTAGGGGTTAGGGGTAAGGGCAAAAACAATCTAGATGAAAAACAGGATTAGGCTTGGGGTTAGGGGTTCAGGTAAGGGTTAGGGCGAAAACAATCTCAACGAAAAACAGAGCTAAGCTTGGGGTTAGGGTTTAGGGCGAAAACAATCTAGACGAAAAACAGGGTTAGGTTTGGGGTTAGAGGTTCAGGTAAGGTTTAGGGCGAAAACAATCTAGACGAAAAACGGGGTTAGGCTTAGGGTTAGGGGCAAAAACAATCTAGACGAAAAACAGGGTTAGGTTTGGGGTTAGGGGTTCAGGTAAGGGTTAGGGCGAAAACAATCTCAATGAAAAACAGGGCTAGGCTTGGGGTTAGGGTTTAGGGCGAAAACAATCTAGACGAAAAACAGGGTTAGGTTTGGGGTTAGTGGTTTAGGTAAGGTTTAGGGCGAAAACAATCTAGACGAAAAACGGGGTTGGGCTTAGGGTTAGGGGTAAGGGGTAAGGGCAAAAACAATCTAGACGAAAAACAGGGTTAGGTTTGGGGTTAGGGGTTCAGGTAAGGTTTAGGGCGAAAACAATCTAGACGAAAAACGGGGTTGGGCTTAGGGTTAGGGGTAGGGGCAAAAACAATCTAGACGAAAAACAGGGTTAGGTTTGGGGTTAGGGGTTCAGGTAAGGGTTAGGGCGAAAACAATCTCAACGAAAAACAGGGCTAGGCTTGGGGTTAGGGTTTAGGGCGAAAACAATCTAGACGAAAAACAGGGTTAGGTCTGGGGTTAGTGGTTTAGGTAAGGTTTAGGGCGAAAACAATCTAGACGAAAAACGGGGTTAGGTCTGGGGTTAGTGGTTTAGGTAAGGTTTAGGGCGAAAACAATCTAGACGAAAAACAGGGTTAGGTCTGGGGTTAGTGGTTTAGGTAAGGTTTAGGGCGAAAACAATCTAGACGAAAAACGGGGTTGGGCTTAGGGTTAGGGGTAAGGGCAAAAACAATCTAGACGAAAAACAGGGTTAGGTTTGGGGTTAAGGGTTCAGGTAAGGTTTAGGGCGAAAACAATCTAGACGAAAAACAGGGTTAGGTTTGGGGTTAGGGTGAAAACCATTTAGATGAAAAACAGGGTTAGGTTTGGGGTTAGGGGTTAGAGTAAGGATTAGGGATAAGGGTTAGGGGTTAGGGCGAAAACACTCTAGACAAAAAAATCAGGGTTAGGCTTGGGGTTAGGGGTTAGGGGCGAAAACCATCTAGGCGAAAAACACCTGAACGAAAACCATGGAAATCAAACTTTACACCACCATGCTGGCCAAAGTTAAACTTGTTCAAATATTTTATGAATGTAAACTTACAAGTGGGCGATGCCTGCTTTCCTGACAGCACTGGAGATGGCCTTCACAGCAGTGCACATTGCATTCAGGAGGGTGGTCAGTTCCCCTGTGGCTTTCACCTTTCTTCCCTCTTCTAATAAAAACCTGGTCAGAGTGATCGCGTTGGTATCGAAAGAGCCGCGGTCCGACATCTCTAACAAAATTCAAAACAGCACACAAGGTCTGAGAAAGTCATCAAAGTAACACTGCTGCACTTACTCAACAGTACCGCACTTCTCTACACGGAACTAACCGGGAAGAAAAGGCGTGTGAGTGACTGGAACCAATGAAAAGCGTCGATGCGCTAAAAAGGCGTGCTTATGGATAAAAGGGGCGTGGTCACTGGGACCAGACGCTGTTGTTCACGTTCGGTGAGGAA
>CM045734.1:45326063-45481063 GCA_024760905.1 Plotosus lineatus
TCTGCCGTAGAGAGCGTCCGGACCTACTGCTGTACAGTGCGGCTCAGCAGCTGTACTGCAGAGGACAGGAAGGCCTTGGAGTGGGTGGTGAGGATGGCAGAGCAGGTGATTGGAAAAACACTACCCCCACCCACCCCCACCCCACCCGTGACACTATCAGGGACCCCAATCACCATGGACACACCCTTTTTCTTCCCTTTTCCCTCCGAAAAAGGGTACAGGACTCTGAAAACAAAAACTGACAGACTCAAGAACAGCTTTTACCGGTGTGTATTTCTTTTTATAATTGTTGTTAAACAAAGAGCTGCTAAACTGACTTTCATTGCTCATGCAACGGTTGACAATAAAGATCTCTTTAATCTTTATTTTGAGTTAAAAAAAAAAAAAAAGACAGGCAGAAAGAAAGAAAAAGTGGCTATTATCTTGCAGTCGATCTTTCACCTTGTCCCTGCTGAAAGAAATTGATTAAATGCTTCAAGTAAATGGACCATTTTATTACTGATGGAAACTTTCAGAAAAAGACAGACTACTTTTGTACGTAATCAGTCAGGTAGGCCGTGTGTACAGTAATGGAGTGAGGATCACTGGAACAAAGTTAATGTTTACCAGGATGTTGAGTGACGTGTCTTAGGTCTTGTACACATGCGAACTGCAGTTAAAGGACAATTTCCAGGACAACTCCTTTGCTTAATTTTGAAAAGTTCACTTTATAAGTGTATTTTACGAGGTGCATTTATCATCATGTAATTCAGAATTCCAGTTGTTATGAAGTATTCTCTTGAAAAAAATTAAATATCACCACACAGCTTCTTAAAATGCACCGTATTATTCATTCACTAAATTTCTAAGCTGTTTAATCCTGTTAGGCTTGCGGGGAGGCTGTGCCTATTTTAGCCGACTATTTCTGTTTTCTGTTTTTGGACTATGGGAGTAAACCGGAGTACCTGCATTAACCCCATGCAAACACAAGGAGAACATATACACTGTACTGTATTATGATGATGATGATGATAATAATAATAAATGACGATAACAATCCATGATTTTCTGTACCACTGTATTATTTATATGTCAGGGTCATGGGGGACGCTGGAGCCAGTGTCAAGGCAGTGGCCTTGGGTGAGAGAGAGGTGGGGTACAATTCATCTTCATCTGTTGAAGGGTTAACATAGATTCAAACTAACTACCATTCACATTCACATCTGTGGAAGATTTTTGAAAGACAGTTGACTTAATGTGCATGTCTTTGGACTATGGGACCAAGCCTCAGTACATGGTGGAAACCTACACAAGCATAGGAGACCTGCAAACTCCACAGTGATTCGAACACTAACCTCCTCACTGTGCCCCGAATTATAATAATAATAATAATAATAATAATAATAATAATAATGGCAGTGGGGGCAGTGGTGGTCTAGTGGTATAAGGCGCCGGATCGCTGATCCAAAGGTTGGGGGTTCGAGTCCCACTCTCCACAAGGTTGTCACTGTCCCCCCCCCCCCCCCCCCGTGCAGCTAACTGGGTTATCAAAGGCCGGCCATGTCTCTCACTGTCTATGGCAGGGGTGCTCAATCCTGCTCCTGGAGATCTACCTTCCAGATGACTTTATCTCCAACCATAATGTGGCCCATGTGACATGTAAGATCCAGTCAGGTCTTGATGAGATGATTGGATGGTTAGGTGGGCGTGATTAGGGTTGGAGTGAATGTCTTCTGGGAGGTAGATCTCCAGGAGCAGGATTGAGCACCCCTGGTCTATGGTGTGAGGCATGTAAAAGAACCATTGCTGACTTTCGACAAGAGTAGGCTGCAAAGCCGTCAGCGTGTTTCCGCCCTGCGATGGCCTGGCGAGCTGTCCAGGGTGTACTCTGCCCTCGCCCTGAGTTGGCTGGGATGGGCACCAGCCTCCCCGTGACCCTAATTAGGATGAAGCGGTTACAGAAAATGAACTGAAATGAATAATGGCAGTAGTGGTCTGGTGGTACAGTGCTGGATTACTGATCCCAATGTTGGGGGTTCAAGCCCTACTATCAATGGCTTGTCACTGCTGTCCCTCCAGTGCAGCGAACTGGGTTATCAAAGGCTGGCCATGTCTCTGACTGTCTGTGGTGAGAAGCATGTAAAAGAACCATTGCTGACTTTCATCAAGAGTAAGCTGTATAGCCGTCAGCATGTTTCTGCCCTGTGATGGCCTAGTGAACTGTCCAGGGTGTACTTTCCCCTCACCCAAAACCGGTTGAGATTGGCACCAGCCTTCATTTGACCCGAATTAGGGTTACTCAGTTCAGAAAATGAATGAATGTATAATAACAATATTAAGAAATATTATGAAATTAAACTTGGTCAGCTTTGTAAAGGAGCACATTGTACACGTTATATAGACGAGTATGATTGCTTGCAAGACCAAGTGTGAGTAGACAAACTCTCAATGCAAAAAAAGTGGAGTGTTAGCTCAGGAGAATACATTTGTATGCCAGGCTTGGTCGGCTGAACCAGTCATCTGTTCGGGCAGCTTTCGGGTTGCTCGACTGATAGCAAGCAGTGTTTTTTTTTTTTTTTTTCATTTCCAGACTTTTTTCTGTAAAGGTCCTAGAAAGGGCTACTAATACAGTCGGCCCCCAACAAGACCCCTGTGTACGAAACCCCCAGGTTACGAAAATCATTTCCCTGAGTTCCCGTCCCCGAGATACGAAACAACCCCCTCTTACGAAAAGAAATTCAAAATTCAAACGCGCCAATCAAAATTTCACACGATGCACGAGTTGCCCTCTCATTGGCTGGCTCTCAACATCCCGCCCCACTGGCCTCCCAGATAGAGACTGAAGGAAGCTTCACTCTTTAGTTTAGGTTTTTAAGTTGTTTAATTCAGTAAATGTTGAATAAATGTGGGCGCATTTGAGCTCATCTGGAATTACGATCCCTCAAGGAATCAAATTAAAGTTGAGTTTGTGAAGCAGGGAATGCGCTTTGAATTCCACGTCTTGTGGGCATGAGAGAGAGAGATAAAGAGAGAGAGAGAGAGAGACAATGTTGTGTGTGTGTGTGTGTGTGTGTGTGTTAATAAAAATGTCTAATAATGGTTTAATTAATAAATATGTTAATAAAAAGTTTAAATGGTTTAATAAATAATTTTCTTTTACTTTTAACACATATTTCATACAAAATTGGTGTACTTTTATTATTTTTAAAGGGTTTATTCAGTCCAAAGACTGGAGCCTTGGAACAAATTAGGCGTTTAACATGTAAGACGCGACCCCTACTTACGAAATCCCCGCAATACGAAACGGGCCCTGGAACGGATTAATTTCGTAAATTGGGGACTGACTGTATTTAGTTATGCGTGGCTTACTGGAAAACAATAAATGTTTAGGCAGCCCTGCAACTGTCACACTTTTTCTGTTACAAACTGACCTCGGCCCCCTATCAGAGAAGGGAAAAGTTAAGTGGCCCTCACAGGAAAAAGTTTGGGGACTCCTGGTATAAATGCTTATAATAACAATTAAACATTAAAAAAAAAAAAATGTCTGTCTTCCTTTCGGCTTTTTCCCTTTTACTCAGGAGTCGCCACAGCGAATCATCTGATTCGCACGTTTGATTTGGCAGAGGTTTTTACGTCAGCTGCCCTTCCCGTCACAACCCTTTTTAGCAAGGGACAGAAACACGCTGACGGCTTTGCAGCTACTCTTTACGAAAGTCAGCAATGGTTCTTTTACATGCCTCTCACCATAGACAGTGAGAGACATGGCCCGCCTTTGATAACCCAGTTAGCTGCACTGGGGGGGACAGTGACAACCTTGTGGAGAGTGGGACTCAAACCCCCAACCTTTGGATCAGCGATCCAGTGCCCTGTGCCCTATACCACTAGACCACCACTGTTCCCATTAAAAAAAAATGTATGAGATGTAAATATTAACCTACATACACACACACACACACACACACACACACACCTGCACCTCACAAAATGTCAGTAGTTTTGATGGGAGGTTTTGGGTTGTTTGTTATTTTTGTTTGTTTGTTTTTGTTGCATAATTGGCCTTGTTTTGAGGCATTTTTCTTAACTTTCCGCCTATTCTTCCTTAATTTCCTTATTTTTTTAATTCGATGAATTGTATAAAAAAAAAAAAAAAAAAAAAAAACCTCGTGACGCACTGAATCCGCACGAATTTCAGCGCGAGGTCGCGACGGCTCCCTGTGCGTATATGTAGGTAATCCACTTTCTGCTGGTGGATTCCTGCACGTGTCTGCTCGGTCTGTATGCAAAAGTCATGTAAAGCCAAAAAAAACCCCCCAAAAAACTAATTCTTCACTTGGGGTGTTATAGACGGATTGATGACGTAAGACAGTGTTGAACGTGAGAAGTCCAGTCGCTTCTCGATGCCGGGGGTGTAATCCGAGCACCTGAGCTCGTGCGCGTCACGCCACGTTCATTGTTGCACGAGAGCCGACGGTCCTGCCTTGCGCGCATGCGCACACGGTGGGGGCAAACTGCAAATGCAAAACTGGTAGAGCTCAGTCGGACGGAGGTGGAGAGTCAGAGTTGTTTGGGTTTTTGTTTTGTTTTGGGTTTTTTTTTTTTTTTTTTTTACAAAACCAAAAACTTTGTGAAACCAATACGGAATTGGACCTGCGGGAGAGAAACCAACGAAGTGTGAGAGCTGGGAAGTTGATGAGAACCCTGCAGAACTCCGAACGCGTGTGGAGAAGAGGTCAGTCTCATGAATGTTCCCTTCAAGCTCGTGCCGCATTGTTATCGCCGCACCAGCGCGTGTTTCACGTGTCGCGCGAATTCGGCTTGTGCGTATCATCGCGCCGCGTGTTTGGGTTTGCTGGTTCCGTTTGGTACCAAATATTCCGAGAGCCCGTCTCTCGTCTGACGTTGAAGTCTCACCCCGAAGATGAGCCCTGGAGCTCGGTGGAGTTATTTGATCGCGCGCTTGTGTTTCTTTTTAATTATGGCGTGCTGGCGCGCGCGCGCACACACACACGCGCACACCTGTTCTCATTTGCTCTCAGAAGCTCCACACGCTTCCCATCCTGGTTCCGGTTGTTTGTTTCTGTTGGTGAAAGTAGTGACGTTTGTAGAACACCGTCAGAGTGAGCCCTCATGGTCCTCATAAGCTTGAGAGAAGCCTTCTGGACTTTTAACCTTTAACCTTTTCATAATGCACGTGCTTTCATTCTTCACTGTTCCTGTGAGAGGTGCAATTAAATCCTCTGGAGCATGTATTAAATATAATGAAATTAACATTCTGCATTTACAAAATAAAATAAAAACGAAGTGTAAACCATGAAGTTTAAACTGTATTTGATGACCAGGACCTTTTACTTGGAAAGCACAAGTAAGATGTTTTGGAGACAAAGTCAGAGAAGCTAGATTGAGATGGTTTGGACATGTACAGAGGAGGGATAGTGAGTATATTGGTAGTAGGATGCTGAGGTTGGAACCACCAGGCAGAAGGCCTAGAGGGAGACCATTAATGGACGTGGTGACGGAGGACATGAAGGCAGATGGTGTAAGAGAAGAAGATGCAGAGGATAGGGTGAGATGGAGGCAGATGATTCGCTGTGGCTGAAGGGAACAGCCGAAAGGAAAAGAAGAAGGAGATCTTTACTTGGAAATTTAAGGAGCTGCTAGGTTTTACCAAGTATCTCACTAAACCACTCAGTCACTTATTTCCTGAATCAATTATAGTACAGTAATCCTACTAGGGTTTCAGGGAGGTGGAGTCAGTGACGTAGTGGTTAGGGTGCTGCTTATGATCTGGAGGTTGTGTTCGAATCCCAGTTTAGACCCCCACCGTGCTAAGACCACTGGGCAAGGTGTTGACTACAAGTGTGCCTCTGTTCACCCTGCAATATAAATGGGTACTGTATTTTTCTTTTCCGGCCTTTGATAACCCAGTTAGCTGCACTGGAGGGGCAGTGACAACCTTGTGGAGAGTGGGACATGAATCTAGAACTTTAGGATCAGCGATCTAGCGCCCTTTGCCACTAGGCCACCACTGCCCCCCCCCCCAGCAGTATAAATGGGTACCAGTAAAAATATACTGAGAAGGTAACTTGCGATGGACTAGCGTCCTATCCAGGAGGAGTTGAACTCCTGGTTGCTTCACGCTATGGAAACCGGGGATAAGCACCAGCCTGATGAGCCACTAGGACCTGAAAAAGAAATCCAACAGGGATGCATGGAGGCTTAAGCTTATTTGTGCTGACACTGGGCGAAGGCACCCTGAACAGCTCGCCAGACCATCACAGGGCAACGCATACACACCTGCTCACATTCTGTCTCGCACACCTTGGGGTAATTTGGAACAGCCAGTTAGCCTGATGTGCATGTCTGTAGACTGTGGGAGGAAACTGAAGTACATGTAGGGAACCCATTCAAGCATGGGGAGAACATGCAAACTTGTCCTATTCCACAACAAGTCGAACCAAGGACCTTCTTGTTGTGAGGTGGACATGGTCGCCATGTGTGTCACCCTGAATGAACCAGCTACAGGCTTTCTGGAGATTTTTTCCGACAAACAAATAGGGTGTCCAAGATATTTACACAACACTGTATGGTATGGGGTAAATGCATGGAAGTGTTTAGCAAACACACTTGTTTGTGAATTTTTAATTGTGGAAAAAAGTATCTGCAGGTTTTCCATTTACTAACTTGAGAGCAATTAACATAGAGTTAAACGTTTGCATCTTGGTTGGAAGACTTCCAACAATACAAGTTTGACCCTGACCAATCATTGTTCATGTCATTGCATGTCATCAGGGAGGAGGGTCAAGAACTTGTCAGTCATGGTTATAGAAGCAATGGCAAGAATTGCACCAGAGGAGTTGTCAAACTAGGCGAGAGATATAAATGATCTGACGTTAGACCTTTTCAGTAGCGTGTTTATTGGGTGCCCCAGAGGCCACATCGCTGTTTTCCTACTATGCTGCACGACAAAGCCATTTGTTGCTTTTGACATGTATTCAGGCTTCATGCTGGAATAATTCGGCAATGATAAACTCTGGCTGAAACCATTCTCTCTACCACTACTCATTTTTCCTGCTGGTTTGGGATCAGATCAGTGAGCCTTTGGTCCCAAACCTGTTTGGACATTAGGCCACTGTCCTCTGGTTACTTTTCATAGTCCAAAATGGTGCATATTATGCTAAGTGGTTGTTTAAAATTGTCCATAGCTTTGAGTGTGTATAGTTGTTTGCGTTTGCCCTGTGATGGATTGGCGGGTTATCTACGGTGTACTCTGCCTTTATTAGTGGGATTAGGTGGTTTTGCAAATAAATGATTTTGGCAGTCCTGAAATAAAATTCTTGATGGTGAAAAAAAGAGGGACAAACCTGTAGTTGTATTGCCTTTGTTTGTTTTTTTTTTCCTCCTGTAGAAATGTGCATGTAGTGTCCTGTTAAAACTTTCTTCTTCAGACAAATAACAGTCCAATTATAAAGCAATACATCAGTGTTTCACGCTGAAAGTTTTATAAATGTAAAAAAAAAAAAAAAAAAAGATGTAGCATTGAGATTGCCACCCTGGCAGCAGTTAAGTGTATAGCTTAATGCTATACTTTCTGAGCTTGTAGATCTGATAACGGCAATGAAAGCCTTTCCTACCGAATTGAAAGTGAGCTAAAGTTTCTCATGTTCACCCCTGGTGTCTGTGTGAGTTTCCTCTGGATTCTGCAGTTTTCTCCCATCTCCAAAAAACATGCGAACAGGAGGACTGGTTCTGATAAAATGCCTCAAGGAGTGAACACCCAGTGTTCAAGGACTATGCTCTGGCCCACTGCAAACATGACCAGGACAAAGCAGTTTCAGAAAGTGAGAGAACGTCATGCTTGAAAAAAATGATGCAGTATATATTATAATTAATTAACAAATAATACTTTTTCTATTGCTCCGAAAGAAGGTTAAGTGATTCATGGCTTCCTGCTGAGTGAAGCAGGAATTCCTTTGGGGTCTTCAGATCCCTGGAGAGGATATGGTTTCCAGCAATATTTCCTCCTGTTGGAATTTCCAGGAAGTTTTTCACTTATCTTTAACACTGGCCTTAAAGTGATGTCAAGCGGAAACACCTAATGTGTTATAAAGGGCAAAATATGGCTTTCCTTTATAGTAGTGGGTTCCGAGTAGTTCTCAAATGTACACATTTCTTTTTGTTTCAAATTAAGTAATAGAATCCTATAAGTATTTTTTGTAAATATAGTGGTTTTGACCTTTTGTACAGTTTGGACATGCTGTGTCTTACAGCATTGAGACAGAAGAATGCGTGTGCGAGAGAGAGAGAGAGAGAGAGATAGAGAGACCTACACTGAACAAAAACATTATTATGTGATGGTGAAAGGGGTTGTCATCAACTTTCACATATTGCTTCAGAAAATGAAGCCTGTTGTTGTGCACATCTGAAGCATGGGACCGCACTCCCCTGTTCTCTTTGCGTTTCATCAGAAGACAATTTTTGGATTCTTTCTTTGCCAATTACTAGAGTAGAAATGTGGGAACAAATCCACGTCCAAATCTGGGCAAGCCTTGTCCTGCAATGTTGGAAGATTAGAAGTTGAAAGTTGGCTCCTACAGCGAGAATCACTTTAAATATTTATATATTCAGAGATAAAAAGAATGGATTCAGTGTAAAAGTTGATTGCGTGGACAACATAATGAAAGACTGCATTGAAGAATAAGAACAAAAAATGTATCTTCCAGTTTTTATGTCTGGATCCCAAAAAGTTACTTGTGCAAGTTTTTTTCCTCTTATTTTTAAAACTTTTTAAAAAACAGGGTGCAGTTGTGTTCCATGGTGAAAGTCACTGTGTGACTGTGTTTATTCGAGTGTTAAATGTGCTGGATGCATGGAAAATGAAGACAATGGTGCTATTAATTGTGTGTGAATATTTAATAGATTCACTGTGCTGGTTTGAGTTTGCATAATTGTATAATTTGGGCTTTGAAGGGTCATGTTTCTGAGGTTATTTGAAGTCTATTTTAAGCCCATAGCTATGTATCTTGCATTTGACCTTCATTAACTGTCTAAGTTGTGTACTGAGGCCAGGCTAAAAAAACCTTTCTTGGCAATAACATGATAAACCATGACCATGGAGGGAGAATTTTTATTTTATTTTTTTTGCCTGTGCAGGCCACCAGGGATTCGTGGGGAAGTTTTTCATACATCATTCTATGTTATGTATGTGATGTAAACACAGTAGAATGAAATAAATCTTATATCTGAAATCAGATCAAAGTTTATTCTTTTAATATTGTAATCAGCAGAGTGTCAAGGTTTCTTCAACATATCAACTTTTAATATTGCACTTAACAACTAACAAATACCTTCGTCACGCTCCGTGCTGTTGCTGACGATTTATTCGTATAAATAAGCTAACTTGTATTTGTTTGAAAATGTCAGAAAACATGTTGCTCAATTTGAAACACATTAATTTATTTATTATTTTCACTTTGGGACCTTTAATAGTGACAGAGAACAGTTTTTAGCCTCATCATTGTCCCCTTCCATCATGCTTTCTGCCATTGTTGTTAAGACGGTACTGGCCAATGAGAATCGCTGTTTCACTGAACTGGTCACTTTTGGTCACTTTTCAGTACGGCGCATGATAGGGGACACATTGATTATACAGATATTTCCTTCTCGTGGTTTTTTTGAACACAACCGGCCGGTATATTTTTATTTTTTGTGTCTGTGAATGCTCAGGTGGGGTTTTTATGTACAATTTCGGCCAAACCAGCCATGTTACCGCCAACAAAGAGATTTTTAAGGCTGGCCTGCAAAGGTTAATATTAAGCCCCTTCCACAAAACCAAAGCTGTTGTTGGAATAAACATGGGATACACAACAAATTTTCATTCCCACACAGTCTTTCAGAACAGTGAAATAATGGGGTTTCAAGCCCCACTACATTCAGGTTGTCACTGCTGTCCCCATGCAGCTAACTGGGTTATCAAAGGTCGGCCATATCTCTCACTGTCTATGGTGAAAGGCATGTAAAAGAACCATTGCTGACTTTCGTCAAGAAAGGGTTTCTGCCCTCTAATGGCCTTCCAAGCTGTCCAGGGAGTACAGTACTTTCCCTCATCCAGAGTTGGTTGAGATGGGTGCCAGTCTCCAGTCACCCTAATTAGTATTAAGCGGTTGAGAAAATGAATGAATGACTAGCTTTTATTCTCAGTTGTAGTATTAGAAAGCTTAAGGTAAACTTTTCACTTTCGCATACACATCCACATAGCCTATGCTGTTAGGACTTGGTAACCATTTGGCTGAAGTTTGTCTAAGTTATCACCTCACTGAGAAGACTCTGCATATGGAGATCAAGGATTAAAGTGTGTTGACAAAAGAAATGTCATCTCTGGTTGCCAGGCAGGCTGTTAAACTGCTTCTTGTTTATTCAGATGAAATTATTTAGACTTTTCTACTTGGATAGAACAGCTTGCAAATGTAGTCTGTGTTATTGCAGCCACTGGGGCTTTAATGGGTTTTCAGTATGTAGAGGGTGGGAGAACCAGTACCTCTCCTTTTTTCACTTTAAACGATTTTCGTGTTCATAGTTTTGTTTCTATCATACTTATTTTATTTTATTTTTTTTTACCAGTTTGGTGCAAACAAGGTTTCAATCTTCACAAGGCAGACCGAGTTTGAAGTTTTGTATTTTTACACATTTCCATTCATTTTTGTCCTATCAGAATTGAAAGGAAATCCCAAGGTGGTCTCCAGGATTATTTGAATCTAAAGTTTTACATGACTACAGATGTATTTCTTGTATAAAGGAGGTAAATAAGCCCCCTGATCTCTTCCTAGCGCCTGTTACCTGCATTGAGATTAATTCAATGGTACTTGTATGGTCAGTGTACACAACTAATTAGTACTGGGGGAAGCAATTAGACTCTTCAAACATTGATGAAACCTGATCTTTTGTACTCCCCAGTGTTGTTGAACAATTTGAAGGTCTTGACGACTTGAGTTAATTTCACATTTCGTAAGTTTAATAAAGGACTTACCTCCTGAAGGTGTCATGTCACTTATGTCGAACTCAGAAATATTTCAAAAGAAATGGAGAACTTGAGTTTTATTCCTGTGTGGAGAGTAACAATGTCATAGTCTTATATAAAAGTACCATGATGGTTAATAATTAGTAACAAGACATTTAAATTGAATTTCTTCATAGAAATATTTTTGGAATTCTATTATAAAGAACTCGGTGAGATACTCGGAAAGCAAGCCATTATTGCTAAATTACTGCTGAGAGGTGGAGGCAAGACTAATGTGAAATGGAGGGGCCCCTCTATCACATGAAGTGGATTATTTTACAATACAGATCTGCTTGCTATTTATTCTCCACTTATTCCATGGCTTCTTATTAAAGAAGTCAATATTAAATAACACAAATATTGATTTAAAATTGTTTTATTTCTTCCACTTGTGATATTGGTGCATGGCTACCATCCAGAAATAACATTGAATATGAGTCATATGGGCCAGTTAGAGGACTTTTTTTTTTTTTTGTGTAGAGCGATCCCTCGCTACTTTGTGCTTCAGTTCCTGTGGCTTCAGTGCATCGCGGGTTTTTCAAAAATATTAATTGAAAAAGGAAATTAAGGAAAAATAGGGAAAAAGATAAGGAAAATGCTGCAAAACAAGGCCACTTATGCAAGAAACCCCAAACAAACAAAAAAGCTTCCAACAAAACTATTTACATTTGTATGTGAAGTGCACATTTTTATTTACATCTCATACATTATTTTTGGATCATTAATTGTTATGATCATTTATAGTGTTGAATATGTATTTATTGATATGATATACACATACATGTACATATATGTCAGTCAGAGGGGTCGATACTACTTCGTGGAAATTTGCGGTGGGGATCCTCGGTCGCCATTAACCGTGGAAAGTGAGGGATCCCTGTACAGTCATCACTTCGTGGTCTTGGCACATCACGGTATTTTAATAATAAAAAAAAAAAATAAATAAAATTAAAAAAATATAAAAAATTCAAAATTCGCACTGAAACTCGCATGTAAGCAAGCGGAAGGCAGGGATGTTTTACAGGCAAGGGGCAGGCAGGGGGTTTACAAACGACAGACTGAAGTGCCCCTCCTCCCCAGTTCAGGCAGGGACCGCCCATTCAACTCAACCTTGCAAGCTGATTGTCTTAGACGCGTGACGCTGTTGCCGCCCGCCCGTTCAACTCATTCTCGCAAGCTGATTGGCTTAGACGCGTGACGCTGTTGCCTCGCACATTCCTGCGGGATTTTTTGTGATCTTATAGTGTTTGTGAACATCCTGCACCATCTAAGGCATCCAATCAGCCCAAGAAAAAGCGAAATATGATGACAGTGACCCAAAAAGTGAAGTTGCTAGCTATGCTGATGGCGAGCAATACGTATGCCCATGTAGCATGCCATTACGGCATAAATGAATCTACCGTGCGTTACATAAAAAAAGACTAAGATTAAGATCAAGCAGAGAAGAGCTATTGTCAGAGGTGAGTACAGTACTTAAAATATTTATATATACGTTCTATTTAAATATTAATACAGTATTTACATATGCATATAACTTTAACGTTTAATATACACTTCTTCATATTGTCAGAGGTGAGTGCAGTACTTAAAGTATTTATATATATATATATATATATATATATATATATATATAAACTATTTAAATATTAATACATTACAGTATTTACATATGCATATAACTGTTACGTTTAATATACACTTCTTGATATTGTATAGAGGTGAAAACATATAGAAATGAGACAACATGGTAGAAATGAGAGGGGCGTTCCTACTTCGCGGTTTTTCGAATATCGCGGCCAGGTCTGGTCTACATTATCCGCGATATTCAAGGGATGACTGTACAGTGGAGCCTCGGTGTTTGACCTTAATCCGTTCCAGACGGCTGTTTGGATTCTGTTTTTTTCGGATTCCCAATCTGCTTTTCCCATTACAAATAATGTAAATGGTCTTAATCTGTTCTGTCGTCTTTTGAACAGAAGTTAACAGTAGCAATTCATACCATAGGTCCGCAAATTAAGTGAAAAGTTATTGAATACAGTACACTATGTTATGGTTTGTATTGTGAGAGACTCTTTAAGTGAACTGTGGATTTTTATGGTCTCTTACAAATGAGTTGCATGTTGGAGAGGGGTGTGACGAAGTGCTAAACATACCTGCTTCCATTTAATCACGGGCTGTAAAGACTAGCAGCGCTCATTTTCCTTCGTTGCAAGTGACTCATGTCTGTGTCTCACTATCCAGCAGCTGAACCCATCTCTCTCTCGCACACTCTTTCTCTCTCTCTCGTGTGTGAGAGTGTGTGTGTGTGTGTGTGTGACATTCGCGTTGGAGAGGGGTGAGGCAAAATGCGAGACAAACACATCTGATTCCATTTAATCATGGGCTATAAAGACTAGCAGCATTCCTACCGGTCTCACTCACTCTCTCTCGTAACAGTAAGTACACATAAATGAAAGTTTAAACGTTTTTGTTTAAATCATTTTCCTTCGTTGCAAGCGACTCGTGTCTGTCTCGCTATCGAGCAGCTGAACCCATCTCTCTCACACACACACACACACACACACACACACTCCCTTGAAACGGCTGTAAAATAGCCTGATAGTTTCTGGTTAAAATCATGAAATAAAATTGTTTTAATTCAGAATGTAATATGATTTTATGTACTTGCAAGTGGTGTTTGAGAATAGAAAAAGCTTTTGCACCGCCCTGGTTAATTCGAGTTCATTGTGAATCTTCACAGCTAAGCAATTATCAAACGTTTGCGATCTGGTTTATTTAGCACTTTCCAAGATTACCCAGAATAATGATGGTAATATTTTAAATCCTTATTTCGTGTTTGTATTGCTTAATGAATGAAGAATTTGGTTTACTTGTATTGTTCCTTAAATGCCAGATATTTTATCCATTTTTCATTTCAGTCACCAGCGGAACTCCAGGTACAACTTCTAATCCCCAAAAAATTCACATTACTTTGAGAGCCTGCTTTTCCCACCTCCACCTGAAACGCCGATTTTGAGTGTGCATCCAGGACTGCCAGTTGGGCTTCCTCCTCACATTTATAGATTTTCCCCTTTTGGCACCTAATCTGCTGTGCTCTGATTAGTTCATTGCTCAGTGTACTCTGGTGTTGCGTCTATGGACCAGGTAGTGGTAGAAGTCAGCTAATCAGAAGTCATGACTCACAAGTGTGTAGTTAAAAAAAAAAAAAAAAAAAAAAAACACCCATAAAAGGGAATTGTCCAAAACCTTGTCTTTATTACCAGCTCAACCAGCTGGAGAACTTAAGCATGTACATGGAGAACTTAAACATGCATTAACCCTGTTATTTGATACTACTGTGTCGGATAGCTCAGTTTTTGAACACATTTTTGTCAACCCCCCCCCCCACCCCCCATTAGCTTATATTATTGGTTCACAGGGGTATTAAACACATTTGCTCTCCACATAGCCAAGGAATTGTTTTTTAGGGTGCTTCTATAATAGTTCAATTTATTAATTAAAAATTTAGGTTGCCAACAACAGTGTTAGACATGGTCCTTTAGACTGAAAGATGCTTTTGTTCTATCCATTATACAGGTTTTTTTGTGTGGGCTTTGCAGTGTTTCATCTTGTTCTTGAAATAGGAACGAGCAAACTGGGTATTCTCAGTAATGACAAGTTTCACCATCTGCCTGGATCATGGTTACAGTGTGGAATAAAGAGAGTCTAGAGGTGAAAGCCTGGAAAAGTTGGAAACTTTTTTGTGCACAATGGCTTGGTTTTGAATTAGTAATAACAATAGCCATCAACAAGATGACCAAGTAGACCATCTGACGTAAGGTGAATGACCCATGGTTACATCAGAGGCCCCCTGCATTTGTTATTGTGACCACGGAGGCTTCAGTGAAGGAGCTTTTTTTAAGGAGATAGAAGTTCTGGTTTAGTCTTCGTCTGGTTTGGAGAGTGTCATTGGGTGAAGTTTCTGTCAGGACATATTTTGAAATGATGAGATGGGCTTTTGTCATTTCCTAATTGAGGATTGTGAGAGCTGGCAAAGAGGGTATATTTCCCAGATGTAAAATCCAGTTGCTTGCTCAAGATCTGATTGCTTTAGACTACTGTGTAAATATTTAGCATTAAAATATTGACAAGTAATACAAGGAAAATATTGTAATGTGAATAAGACTTTAAACACAATACAGAAATCCCTCACTTTCTGCGGTTAATTGGGACCGAGATCCCCACGTGCAACCATCGAAATCAGCGAAGTAGGGTCAGCCCAACATATTCACACACATTCAATGCTATAAATCATTATAATAACAATTAAACATTAAAAAAAATAAGATGTAAATAAAATATAAATACACACACACACACATACAGAAGGTATTGCATGAGATGATGATGACCCATACATACACACGCAGATGAGCGTGCATACACAGGTGCTACAATGTAACTAGTTTTGATGGGAGGTTTTGGGTTGTTTTTTTGTTTGTGTTTATTTCGTTTTTTTTTTTTTTTTTTTTTTTTTTTTTAAATAATTGGCCCTGTTTTTGTGGCGTTTTCCTTAACTTTCCCCCTATTTTTTTCAATTCGATAAATATTAATTTATTTATTTTGTAAAAAAATGCGATACATTGAAGCCGCATGAATTGAAGCGCAAAGTAGTGAGTGTACTATCAATATCTGATTTCTATAAATATCAGGATGTTCGATATTCATGAAATATTAAAAACAAACTAATGTTTTAAATCAGAATAGGGCTAATTTAATATTTCAGCATATCTAATCACCTGGATTTTATGTTAATAGTATAGTTATTCGTTGCATCTGCCCTTTTTCCCTCATGCATGCTTAAGCAATTTTGGATCATAATAGTGGAGTTCTGGTGAGCCATACCTATGCAAATATCATAAAGCCATGAGTGTTTATGCTCATGTTCCCAAACAGGCAACTTAATAAATCTGGGGGGGGGGGGGGTGAAATACATTGTACACTCCGCCACGGTCAGCGCTGAGTGTATTTAAACTTTCCATCTTATTATCCTAATTAATGTATGCATATTTCTATCAACTTTGAAATACAAACAATTTTGTAGCTTTACTTTCAGGCAGTGAATCAAAACGTGCGAATCAGATGATTCGCTGTGGTGACTCCCGAGTAAAAGGGAAAAAGCCGAAAGGAAGACAGACAGACAGACTTTCAGGCAGTGCCTAGGGGGCAGTGGTGGTCTAGTGGTATAGGGCGCTGGATCGCTGATCCAAAGATTGGGGTTTCAAGTCCCCCCATAGTTTTGGCATGTGGGGGTTCAAGCCCCACTCTCCACAGGCTGTCACTGTTCCCCCAGTGCAGCTAACTGGGTTATCAAAGGCCGGCCATGTGTCTCACTGTCTATGGTGAGAGGCATGTAAAAGAACCATTGCTGACTTTCGTAAAGAGTAGCTGCAAAGTCGTCAGCGTGTTTCTGTCCCTTGCTAAAAAGGGTTGTGACTGGAAGAGCATCCGATGTAAAAACCTCTGCCAAATCAAACGTACGAATCAGATGATTCGCTGTGGCGACTCCTGAGTAAAAGGGAAAAAGCCGAAAGGAAGACAGACTTTCAGGCAGTGCCTAAATATTTATTATCGGTAATTATAACGCACAATAGGTCATTAATCACAAATGAACTTTGTCCATTGGTAATAAAAATAATGACATATGTACTCTCCAAAATTAAATATTTATTTTTTTCATAATTTTATATCTAAATTAAATCTGTTTAAAACCTTGTGTTTCTGCATGGTGTTTCTCAGTGAAATGTGAGAATATTGTAAGGTTAATTTTGGTTTAAATTAGATGTTTAAATTAGAGATATTGCGATTGATTGCAATGTTGTAATTTAACAATGTGACCACTTTGTGGAGTATCAAGATATATGAATATATGAAGCTTGTTCTTGGTATTATGACCTGAAAAAATGTTATTTCCAAAGAAAAAGTGAAAATTCTGTTAGCATTTACTGCAAAACATTTTAATTTTGAAACATTTAAAACATTGAGATTTCTTCAGATTGGTTTGGCGTTTCTTAATTTTACATTTTCAATTCCCCAAGTACCAGCCAACGAATAATAAATAAAACACTTTAAATTAAGATTCATAACTTGAAAACTAGTAAATCAACTGTTACATAACAGTAGTAACTTCAAAAGTTTTATAGGAACATGGTTTTGAGCATTAGGCCTACTAAGTTTTATTGTACACCTTCAGGCTTTTTACGTGTCTAGGCATCAGAAGTAGCTGTTGAGTGTGTAGGTCTTGCTGCATCTACAGCGTCAGGAATGCCAACCTCTTTGAAACCCTGCAAAATTGTACTTTTCCCCACACTCGGCATGTCCACAGCACTGAATATCCATTTTCCATGTACAGGTTTTAGTGTTGAAATGTTAAGATTTATGTGTATTTTGTCCATGTCCCTAACTACTCGTTTACTTTCTGAGAACACCACATAATGAATGAGTGTTTCATGTTTGATTTTCGAGGTTAATTGACTAAAATTACTGCAGATAGGCACATATGCCTGGTGAATGTTATCAGTGAGCTTTAAGACAGGCTTGCTGCAAATATGTCGAAGATGGCAAGTTCTGGTGCAGTTCTGGTAAATTGAGCATCTTGTGGGTCTGCTGGAAGTATAGGATGATTATTGCCTTCTATTCATTGCTCCGTTTGTATTTACACCATTTGGTAGATTCCCTTATCCAGAGCAACTTACATTTATCATTTTTATACAACTTGAGCAATTGAGGATTAAAGTTCTTGCTCCAGGGCCCAATAGTGTGGTTTGAACTGCTGACCTTCTGATTAGTAATCCATTGCATTAACCATTGAGCACCATTGCCCTGCGCCAATAATCTCAGAAGTGCCAAACAACCCACTCTGGTGGAAATGCAACTTTCGCATGACACTGAGGGGTAGATCCTGCATAAAGCAACTGCAGAGGAAGCAATGTTCCACTGAGAGAAACTGCCAGCAATGCAGTCATCTCATGCATCCAGACATTTAATTTGCACCTGCAGAATACAAAAAAAAACCCCAACAAAATTTAAGATCACTGACTGACTCAACTAATATTAATAAATTCCAGTTTAATTACCATCCAATTACAAAGACTTTATCTTATACCAATAGGCCTTACAGTAGATCTATATATTTTTTAAAAATTGGAAAACAAATTTTAGAAATTAAATGTAAAAATTTTTCAATTTAATGAACATCAGCAGATCTATTGGTACTAGTACATGTAGGTCTATGCCATTTATGTCCAAAATATTTTACAGTGATCCCTTGCTACTTCATGCTTCAGTTCCTGGAGTTTCAGTGCATTGCGGGTTTTTCAAAAATAATCATTGAAAAATAAAGGGGGCAGTGTTGGTCTAGTGGTATAGGGCGCTGGATTGCTGATCCTAAGGTTGGGGGTTCGAGTCCCACTCTCCACAAGGTTGTGACTGTCACCCAACCCCGGTGTAGCTAACTGGGTTATCAAAGTCTGGCCATGTCTCTCACTGTCAATGGTGAGAGGTTCATGTAAAAGAACCATTGCTGACTTTCGTAAAAAGAGTAGGTGCAAAGCCGTCAGCATGTTTCTGTCCCTTGCTAAAGGGTTGTGTCAGGAAGAGCATCCGACGTAAAAACCTATGCCAAATCAAACGTGCAACTCATTCGCTGTGGCGACCCCTGACAAAGGGAAAAAGCCGAAAGGAAATCTCATTCATCGAAAACAAACAAAAAAAAGCAAATTAAGGAAAAATAGGGGGAAACTTAAGGAAAATGCCACAAAACAAGGCCAATTATGCAAAAAACCTCCCCAAACAAACCTGATACTCCCAAACAAAACTACAGTCGACCCCCTTATGACGAAAACCCCTGAATACAAAAAATCCAGTGTACGAAAAACATTTTCCTAAATTTTTGTCATCTGTTTATGAAACAACTTCTTACGAAAAGCGCCAAACGCGCCATTAAAATGCGCCATTCAAACAATGCGCGAGTTGCTCTCTCATTGGCTATCTCTCAACATCACGCCCCGCTGGCCTCCCATTGGCTAGGAGGGATGACGCTGTCGTTCCAACTTTGTTCAAGTTTTTTTGAACTGTGTTCATGTTTGTGTGTCATTCCAACTGTATTTTATGCCTCAGGCTTTTAACATTCCATAAACATTTGTAAGACTATAACTTTGCAGACATGGTCAACACATGCGCACACACACGTGCGTGTGTGATTCCTGGTGAAAGTGATTCCCGGTGCCATGGTCATTGTAAGATTATAACTCTGCTAAAAAAAGACGTGGTCAACACACACACGCGCACGCACACACACATACGTGTGATTCCCGGGGAAAGTGAATCCCAGTTCCATGATCATTGTAAGATTATAACTCCGCTAAGAAGTCAACATGCGCACGCACACACACACACACACACACACACACACACACACACGTGTGATTCTCGGTGCCATGATCATTGTAAGATTATAACTCTGCTAAGGAGACATGGTCAACATGTCTGTCTGTCTTCCTTTCGGCTTTTTCCCTTTTACTCAGGAGTCGCCACAGCAAATCATCTGATTCGCACGTTTAATTTGGCAGAGGTTTTTTATGTCGGATGCCCTTCCTGTCACAACCCTTTTAGCAAGGGACAGAAACACGCTGATGACTTTGCAGCCTACTCTTTACGAAAGTCAGCAAAGGTTCTTTTACATGCTTCTCACCATAGACAGCGAGAGCCTTTGATAACTCAGTTAGCCGCACTCGGGGGGACAGTGACAACCTTGTGGAGAGTGGGACTCAAACCCCCAATCTTTGGATCAGCGATCCAGCGCCCTATACCACGAGACCACCACTGCCCCCACACGGTCAACATGAAGTAAGTACCTTAAAAGGTATGCTTTTATAAATTTTAAAGGGGAGTCTTGGGAGCCTTGGAATGAATCACGTGTTTTACATGTAAAATGCGCCTCTACTTACGAAAACTCCAGGTTCCAAAAAAGGCGCTGGAACGGATTAATTTCTAAGAAGGGGGCCGATTGTACTTGTATTTTTATGTGAGGTGCATCTGTGTGCGCGCGTTTGTGTGTGTGTGTATTTATGTTTTATTTACATCTTATGCATTATTGTTGAATGTTTAATTGTTATTACAAGCATTTATAGAATTGAATATGTATTTATTGATATTATATACACATACACATGTTCGTATATGTCAGTCAGGGGGATCCATCCTACTTCGTGTAAATTCGGTGTTTGCGGAGGATCTTGGTCCCCATTAACCGTGAAAAGTGTGTGTTCACTATATATTATTAGTGTTTAATATTAAGAAATAAGTTTAATGAGCTTAAATGAAATTTTAATTGATGTAAATGCTGTAGCTGTGTCAAAGGCCAAAGAGAGGGCGTATTATGACTTGTATGATAGGTTGGGCAGTAAGGAGGGAGAAAATATTTTATACAGATTGGCACACCAGAGAAATAGAGATGGGAGGGACGTGCAGCAAGTTAGAGTGATTAAGGACAGAGTGGGAAATGTATTGACTGATGACAGAAGTGTGCTGGGAAGATGGAAAGAGTACTTTGAAGAGCTGATGAATGAGGAAAATGAGAGAGAAAAAAAGAGTAGAAGAGGTGACCGTTGAGGACCAGGGAGTAGCAAAGATTAGTAAGGGAGAAGTGAGGAGGGCATTGAAGAGGATGAAGAATAGAAAGGCATTTGGTCCTGATGACATACCGGTGGAGGTATGGAAGTGTCTAGGAGAGGTAGCAGTAGATTTCCTGACCAAAACATTCAACAAGGTCTTAGAAAGTGAGCAGATGCCAGAGGAATGGAAGAGAAGTGTGGCCATTTTTAAGAACAAGGGAGACATGCAGAGTTGTGGCAACTACAGAGAGATAAAGTTGATGAGCCATACGATGAAGTTATGGGAAAGAATAGTGGAAGCTAGACTAAGGGCAGAGGTCAGCATTTGTGAACGACAGTTTGGTTTCATGCCAAGAAAGAGCACCACAGATGCAGTGTTTGCTTTGAGGATGTTAATAGAGAAGTACAGAGAAGGTCAGAGGGAGCTGCATTGTGCCTTTGTGGATCTAGAGAAAGCATATGACAGGGTGCCAAGAGAGGAACTGTGGTATTGTATGAGGAAGTCTGGAGTGGCAGAGAAGTATGCTAGACTGGTGCAGGACATGTATGAGAGATGTAAGACAGTGGTGAGGTGTGCTGTAGGTATGACAGACGAGTTCATGGTGGCGGTGGGACTGCATCATGGGTCAGCTCTGAGCCCCTTCTTGTTTGCTGTGGTGATGGACAGGCTGACAGACGAGATTCGACAAGAATCTCCATGGACTATGATGTTTGCAGATGACATTGTGATCTGTAGTGAGAGCAGAGAACAAGTGCAGGAACACAGAGAGAGGTGAAGGTATGCCCTGGAAAGAAGAGGAACGAAGGTTAGTCTCAGTAAGACAGAATACATGAGTGTGAACGACAAGGACCCAAGAGGAACAGTGAGGTTAGAGGGGCAGAGATAAAGAAGGTGTAGGATTTTAAGTACTTAGGCTCAACAATCCAGAGCAATGGAGAGTGTGGAAAAGAGGTGAAGAAGCGTGTGCAGGCAGGTTGGAATGGTTGGAGAAAAGTGTCCGGTGTGATGTGTGATAGGAGGCTATCGGCAAGAATGAAAGGAAAAGTGTACAAGACGGTGATGAGGCCAGCGATGTTGTATGGTTTAGAAACAGTGGCACTGAGGAAATAACAGGAGGCAGAGCTGGAAGGAGCAGAGATGAAAATTTAAATAGATTGAGATGGTTTGGACATGTGCAGAGGGGAGGGATAGTGAGTACATTGGTAGTAGGATGCTGAGAATGGAACTACCAGGCAGAAGGCCTAGAGGAAGACCAAAGAGAAGACTTATGGATGTGGTGAAGGAGGACATGAAGGTAGTTGGTGTAAGAAAGAAGATGCAGAGGATCGTGTGAGATGGAGGCAGATGATTCACTGTGGCGACCCCTTAAGGGAACAGCCGAAAGGAAAAGAAGAGTAAATGCTGGAGCTAGATCCATTTCTTGTTGCGTATTTTGTCAGAGAAAAAAAAAAAAGATTACTAACCTGCTTGTTTCCCTCTTGTGCTGTGGTCCACTCACGCACAGAATTTTGAACCAGCCTGGTCTCGTTTATCATGTCATCTGGAATGTTCTCTTTCACAACGTCTGTAATCTGTTCCTGGAACATTTCTCTTTTTGGTTTCATCAAAGTCTGCTGGGTGCTTGTGTGTTCTTTTGTGTGTTTTCTCCGTACAAGTCCCATTTTTTTCATAATTGACATTGCCCATGATTTTGACGGTGGAGCCTAGCTCCCATACTCTGGTAAGAGTATTTAGTTTTTGTGCAATACTCTTTTGTGCGTGCCAGAAATCACAATGCTCTTATTCCTGCAGGCTCAGGTTTTTAATGTACGTCCAAGTTGACTTGTCCAACTGATTCTGCAGTGCCAATGACTTCTCACACCGCTTATGAAGTTCTGTCACTAAATCCGGACTTTTCATAACTTTTAACTCCTTCAAATACCCTGTCTTAAAATAACAGACAGTGCTTTCAGGTAGTGGAGACTCATGTTTACAGAAATTTCTCATGTCTGCTTGGTTCCCATATTCCGTGACATAATGTCCAACACGTGCTCTGATGTCTGCATTATAATGATCATATTGTCTGTGAAACGTCTTAGTTTTAGGGCCCATAACAATGCCAACCTGCTTATTTGCAGCTATGGTCACGGCCACTGATATTCATGCAGGTTCAGGTATCCTCGGCAAAGTTTTTTCATAACCAGTTCAACAAAGGCATTGCTGCAACAACCAGCTGCAGACTTGTCTAAATACAGTCAGTCCTCTACTTACGAAAACCTCTGAATACAAAAAATCCAGGTTATGAAAAACATTTCCTAAATTTTCATCCTCTGTATACGAAACAACCTCCTCTTACGAAAAGCGCCAAACGCGCCATTCAAACGTTAAAATGCACCATTCAAACATTAAAACGCGCCATTCAAACAATGGTAAATTATCAAAATACTGCCCAGCCCAACGGCTGTTGCAGAACTTGTATGGCATTTGGAATAAAGTGTTCGGTAAGCACGTACAAAAAGCTCTGAATATGACACACTAACCCTGATCCCTCAGGCAGTGTTCTTTGTCAGACTATACAGTGAATATCCTCTAATGATTATTAAAGTCTGTTTTATGCCATCACATCACAATTTTGGACTTGGGTAGGAAATGAGCTTGCACAAATAAAACTTTCTTTGCAGTGAACTTGTAATAATAACCGTGCATTGTTTCCCCTTTTCTATAAGCATACAATAATATAGTATGCACTTTTAGGTGCGTATAGGTTCTATGTACTTTTCCATAATTGGTGGGTTTTGGATGAATAGTATAGCAAAACACGCCAATTAATACAATTTCAGCCACCCACAGATTTTTAACAGTGTTTTGTCTTTAGTACAGTAGCTGTGAGAATAGCATGTTTTGCAAATCACATTAAATTAACTTTTTGCTTCAGACAGTGAAACTGGAACATAAATGATCCATGTGAACCTGGTTTAATGATTCTTGATGTGTTATAACTATGTGGATAAATTTAATACAATCTGTCATATCTGTGGTTTTAATATGCCTTTGGACACTTTACTAATATTGTGTTTTTTTTTTTTTGTTTGTTTTTTTTTTGCATGCACTGAATTTGTGTACCCTCAGGCTTCATTATCCAAGATAGTCTGGTCTTTAAATATAACAGAGAGGTACATGTTTAAACATGATGATGCTATCATGTTGACTGTTGCTCAGACTATCTTATGAACAAAAACGCCAGGCAAATTTGTCAGGTTTTGGTTCTTTTTATGCTTTACAGGCACCATTTTGGCACATAATCGCATTCTTTTCATATATGAGTAGATGTGGGGCCAAGCTGTTAAAGAATGTTAACTTAAAATGCATGCATGATGCCTACTTTTCATTGCGAACTTGTGTACTGCCTCTAAAATTTATGAAGAGATGAATGCTCCATTGTTAAATGCTAGTCCAAGTCATAAATGCTTTTAAAAGGAAAAAGATGGAATACTTTGTGTGACTGAATCAGCATTTTCTTTGTAACTGTTTGCAGCCGACGTATCATTTTGATGAGCTATGAAAACATATAATTTCATGAAGGATGGGGTGGCTTCTTTTAGATGCTCAAAATTTTCAGTGTAGCATTTCTTAAAGTAAGCATTATGGATTTGGTATTGTACCACAAGAGCCACTGCTTGGAATCCGTTCAAATGCCCCTCTTTTCAGTTGAACTCTGAATAGCTTGCCCCTGGGAAATGTGAGGAGTGACTTGCTTGACGAGGCCTGTCATAATTGAATGTTTTCATAGCTCTTTATGATTGAGCCTGCTGCAAATATGAGGAGGTGAGTCAGGAACTGCAGTCATGCAACAAATCCTTTTGCTTGTTAAGCTTTAAACTTGGTGCTTTGCCACCATAATTCTTGCCACGAACTGATTTCAGTGAAGTAGAGAAGAAAACCAAAGAAAAAATAAACCCTCCAGAATCCAGTTTTTAGCTTCACCAGGGAATGGAATGCATTTGGGCATAAATCGGGTTCATACATTTAAATGGCTCACGTTTTGGACAGGAACGGACAGGCCTGAAAGGGAAAATTCTCAAAAAAGGAAAAGCTTGCAGGTGAGCTAACACTAAATGTCAACAGTGTTTGTGTGTGTGGGGCGCTGATCGACACAAGGCTTAAATACTATGCTTGGTCACTTTGAGTTAGGCAGTTAACTTTTGTATAACACGATTTACTTGTAAAGCAATAATTTCCACAATAAATCAAGATTTCCTGAATAGTCACACAAAAATCTTGCCATATAGCTCCTTTTTCGGTGCCATTATCATAAACCATACGTTCATAATTGTCCTTGCTGAAAAATACAGTTGGCGTGATGGGATATTTTGATGCAGTTAGACAACATGTTGTCTGAAAAACTGGGCTCTTCTTGGTTCAGGTCAGTCGGCAACAGTGTCCTCAGGTTTCAGTTGTAGCTGTGTGCTACGCCCAGTCAGCCTACTCAAATTACCTCTGCACTGTAGGCTCTCTATCTGCACGGGCTACCCTTCAGGCCTCACACTTACTGTCCCTTTGGGTTTTCCATTGTTCAAGGGGTATACATTAATGTTTAAGAAAGAAAGGACTCATTGCTACTTACTCAGAAGGTTTTCTGCTTTTTCTTCTGGTAATGATCTGAACTGTATTAATAAAAATGTAACTATATTCAGTACATTCATCACGCCCTTGTGTAGTCTTTCACCAAAATGTTAGCATACGTTGGAAACATGTATTCGAGCATGATAATGCCTCTGTGCCCACCATGAGACTTGTAAAGATAATTTGCTAATTTTGGAACAGAAGAATTTGGGTGGTGTGCACAAAGCTGTGATCTCAGCCCTGTTACACACATTTGGGATGAAATGAAATTTGACCTTTACCCCCTGACATCATTGTCTCATCTTAGTAACACTTTTGAGGGTAGATGTGCACAATCCCCCTAGCCATGCTGCAGTTTCTTAGAGAAAGAAGAAGTTATTACAGCACAAAGGAAGACTAAATCTAGAAAGACATTTGCCATGGAAAATGGCTAGTGGATTTAGCCAGACAGGGTATTTTTGATTCCAGCATTATACCTTTTGAGTATAGTTATGTCATGATCACAGAAGTGCCTGACATTACATGCTCCCAGTGTGGCTCCCTATAGTAAACTTTTAAATTAACTTAGGCTTGACTAATTTGCACCATGGTGCTTTTACCTTAAAGTTGAGATTTTATGACATTGTACTTCCAGATGTCTGACTTGTACAAATTTATTTCTAGTAATCTTGTTCTTTAAAACTTTCTCCCCCATACGTTGCTTTGTGGCCTGATTAATTGTATACTATCCAGATGTCTTCACGATTGTCTGCACATGAACATTGTACACTTAAATGCACTGAATCTGTCAAATTCTACAAACCCTCAGTTGCTGTATTCTCGCTTTATCGTCTGAAATTGTCATCGTTGAGCCTTGTAATGCCCAGATGTTGTGGCCATCCTTCTAATTTGTTGGCATACCCATCAGTCACCGATTCCTGTTTAAAAACTGCTGCAAGACCTGATAAAATTCCATATGCCATGGTGTTGATTAGCGTGTAGATGCAGATGGTGAAGAGGAAGCCTAAGTATGACCTTAAAATTGGAGCTAGCTTGTTGAAAGATCTATCAGTATGGACTCAAGCAGTGTTCACTGATTAGATATCTGATGATTTCTATAATTGTTGGCAGTCTAGGAGGTGTAATGAGTATTTCTCTTTCCTCTATAAATCACTTGGGCACCAGCCAATCATGTATGTATGCATGTAGGCAGGGACTGACAACCCCTATGGACGCCATACCATGTTGGATTAGCAGCATTTTAGAAAAAAACATGGCCTCAAGTACATCAGAGGAAGCCTGTTTTGGATTGAAATTAGTCAAAATGCTTCTACTAGCAAAACTACAGTTCATCCTACCTTGCTTGTTTTCCCTGCCAAAGTGCATTTGGAGCATCTTAAGTTTGTTTTTACAAATAAAACTAGGGTTGCTTTGGTACCAGAGAATCCATGCTGATGAAGCCTCCTGGTGGGGTATTTTGAACTTTTTGTTCAAAGAAAGAATATTAATACATGTTTACTGAAAGCTCCTCTCATCATGCATGTGGTTGTTCAGAGTAATGCTCAGGGCTATGTTCTTGAACTGAGCCTAGTTTGTTTATTAAAATTAGTGTGCAACGTGATATTCTCACCTGGACTGTTGAAAACTTGTTCCACGTGTTTTTTTTTATTTCTTGTATTACTGATCATTTTGTGTTTCCATGACTGTTTTTCACAGGTATTCTGGCATTTTGTGAATGGTAGCGATAGGTCAACAGCTGATTCAACATGGCTACAGTCCAGACTTTATTGTGTAGTATTTCTTAGAGGTGTTATTCAAATCTTGGCTTCCATGAGCTTGGCCCTGTTATGTAAATGGCTAGTATGGAATGTTTCCTAAGATAATTCTAGGCTTTCTCCTCCATTGGATTATCAGGAAGATTGTGAAACATATACTGATTTCATTGTTGATTCTGTGGGCTGGAAAAATTTTAACATGAGGTGCTTCAGCTCAGGTGGATCTTGTCACCCATTTATTGGATGTTCCAGGAAATTGTTCAGCAGTTGGGCATCGGAAAAAGTAGTTAATTCCTTGACCATAGTTGGCAAAACGTACCACAAGAATGGGAGGACAAAAAATTGGAAGCCAGTGGCACTTGAAGCCAGATCTAGTTTACTACAGTGGTATGAAAAAGTATCTGAACCTTTTGGAATTTCTCACATTTCTGCATAAAATCACCATCAAATGTTATATGATCTTTGTCAAAATCACACAGATGAAAAAACAGTGTCTGCTTTAACTAAAACCACCCAAACATTTATAGGTTTTCATATTTTAATGAGGATAGCATGCAAACAATGACAGAAGGGGGAGGAATAAGTAACCGAACCCTCTGCCTAAGGAGACTTAAAGAGCAATTGAAACCAATTTTTACCAAACAATTTAAGTCAGTTGTGTGACCAATCACTGATGAGTGGCTTAAAGCTGCCCTGCCCACAAAAAACACACACCTGGTAAGAATTGTCTTGATGAGAAGCATTGTCTGATGGGCACCATGGCTTGCTCAAAAGAGCTGTCTGAAGACCTGTGATCAAGAATTGTTGATTTGTACAAAGCTGGGAAAGGATACAAAACCATCTCTAAAAGTCTGGATGTTCATCAATCGACAGTCAGAGAAGTTGTCGACAAATGGAGAGAGTATGGCACTGTTGCTTCTCTCCCAAGGAGTGGCCGTCCACCAAAGATGACGCCAAGAGTTCAGCGCAGAATGCTCAGAGAGGTAAAAAAAAAACCCAAGAGTGTCTGCTAAAGACTTACAGAAATCACTGGCACAGTCCAATATCTCTGTGCACACATCAACTATATGTAAAACAATGGCCAAGAATGGTGTTCATGGGAGGACTCCAAGGAGGAAGCCACTGCTGTTTAAAAAAACATTGTTGCTTGTTTAATGTTCACAAAAAGGCACTTGGACACTCCACAGAATTTTTGGCAAAATATTTTGTGGACTGATGAAACCAAAGTTGAATTGTTTGGGAGGAACACAATGTCATGTGTGGAGGAAAATTGGAACAGCTCACCAACATCAACACCTCATCCCCACCGTGAAGCATGGTAGAGGGTGCATCATGGTTTGGGGCTGTTTTGCTGCCTCAGGGCCTGGACAACTTGCAATCATTAATGGAAAAATGAATTAAAAAGTTTATCAGGATGCTTTGCAGGAAAACCTGAGGCCGTCTGTCAGACAGTTGGAGCTAAAAAGAGGATGGATGCTGCAACAAGACAATGATCCAAAACACAGAAGTAAATCAACTTCAGAATGGTTTCAGAAGAACAAAATACACGTTCTGGAGTGGCCAAGTCAAAGTCCAGACTTGAACCCCATTGAGATGCTGTGGCACGACCTCAAGAGAGCGATTCATGCCGGACATCCCAGGAATCTGACTGAACTACAGCAGTTTTGCAAAGAAGAATGGGCCAAGATTAGTCCTGATCGATGTGCCAGACTGATCTACAGCTACAGGAAGCATCTGGTTGAAGTTATTGCTGCCAAAGGGTAGGGGGGGGCACAAAATATTAAATGTGATGGTTCAGTTACTTTTTCCTCCCCCTTCTGTCATTGTTTGCATGCTATCCTCATTAATCATTGTTTTTTCATCTGTGTGATTTTGACAAAGATCAGATCACATTTGATGGTGATTTTATGCGGAAATGTGAGAAATTCCAAAAGGTTCAGATACTTTTTCATACCACTGTACATTGTATTGAAATTTTAATTCACTGCAACAGTAAAAAAGATTCTATAAGTAATCTTTTTTTTTCTTTCCCCCCAACTTTGGCCAGTTCCCACCCTGAAAGTATTGCTTCTTTACCATGCCATCACCAACCAAGAAGGGGTGAAAGCAGAAGCATGTAACATGTAATGTTATCACCCGAGCCTTTATAAACTGCTACGCATGTGCATTCAATGGTTGCTTAACATTTTCAGAAAGGAAGTGCTCTCCACCTTGTATACATAAAATCACAGATGCCCATAATTGTCTGTTGATTTCTGTAAGTGATCAGGAGGTCTTCTTCTTTTCCTTTCGGCTTTTCCCTTCAGGGGTCGCCACAGCAAACCATGTGCTTCCATCTCACCCTATCCTCTGTATCTTCTATTCTTACTCCAACGACCTTCATGTCCTCCTTCACCACATCTATAAATCTTCTCTTTGGTCTTCCTCTTGGCCTTCTGGCTGGTAGTTCCAACCTCAGCATCTTACGACCAATATACTCACTATCCCTCCTCTGTACATGCCCAAACCATCTCAATCTAGCCTCTCTGACTTTGTTTCCAAAACCTCGAAAATGTGCTGTCCCTCTGATGTACTTATTCCTGATCCTATCCATCCTTGTTACTACCACAGAGAACCTCAACGGTAGCAGAGATGAAAATGCTGGCTTCATAATCGTCTTGTACACTTTTCATTCTTGCCGATACCTTCCTATCACACCGGACACTTTTCTCCAACCATTCCAACCTGTCTGCAGATGCCTCGTCACCTCTTTTGCACACTCTCCATTGCTCTGGACTGTTGAGCCCGAGTACTTAAAATCCTCCACCTTCCTTATCTCTGCTCCCTGTAACCTCACTGTTCATATGTATTCTGTCTTACTGAGGCTAACCTTCATTCCTCTCCTTTCCAGGGCATACCTCCACCTCTCTAGATTTTCCTGCACTTGTTCTCTGCTCTCACTGCAGATCACAATGTCATCTGCAAACATCATAGTCCATGGAGATTCTTGTCGAACCTCGTCTGTCAGCCTGTCCATCACCACAGCAAACAAGAAGGGGCTCAGAGCTGACCCTTGATGCAGTACCACCTCCACCTTGAACTCTACGGTCACACTGACAGCCCACCTCACCACTGTCTTACATCTCTGAAACATGTCCTGCACCACTCTAACATACTTCTCTGCCACTCCAGACTTTCTCGTGCAATACCACAGTTCCTCTCTCGGCACCCTGTCATATGCTTTCTCTAGACCCATAAAGGCACACTGCAGCTCCCTCTGACCTTCTCTATACTTCTCTATTAACATCCTCAAAGCAAACACTGCATCTGTGATGCTCTTTCTTGGCATGAAACCAAACTGTCGTTCACAAATGCTGACCTCTGCCCTTAGTCTAGCTTCCACTATTCTTTCCCATAACTTCATCGTATGGCTTATCAACTTTATCCCTCTGTAGTTGCCACAACTCTACACATCATCCTTGTTCTTAAAAATGGACACAAGCACACTTCTCCATTCCTCTGGCATCTGCTCACTCTCTAAGACCTTCTTGAATGTACATGTCAGAAAATCTACTGCTACCTCTCCTAGACACTTCCATATCTCCACTGGTATGTCATCAGGACCAACTGCCTTTCCACTCTTCATCCTCTTCAATGCCCTCCTCACTTGACCCTTACTAATCTTTGCTACTTCCTGGTCCTCAACAGTCACCTCTTCTACTCTTTTTTTTTTTTTTTTTTCTCTCTCATTTTCCTCATTCATCAGCTCTTCAAAGTACTCTTTCCATCTTCCCAGCACACTTCTGTCATCAGTCAACACGTTTCCCACTCGGTCCTTAATCACTAACTTGCTGCACGTCCTTCCCATCTCCATTTCTCTGCTGTGCCAACCTGTATAAATAATTTTCTCCCTCCTTACTGTCCAACCTAGCATACAAGTCATCATACGCCCTCAGTTTGGCCTTTGACACCGCTACCTTTGCCTTACGCTGTGTCTCCCTGTACTCCAGTTTACTCTCTTCGGTCCTCTCAATGTCCCATTTCTTCTTAGCTAACCTCTTCTTTTGTACACACTCCTGCACTTCCTCATTCTACCACCAAGTTTCCTTATCTACTTTACTTCCAGAGGACACACCATGTACTCTCCTACCGGTCTCCCTGATCACATTGGCTGTGGTTGTCCAGTCATCTGGAAGACCACCCAAAACCTGTTTCAACTTCTCCTTGAAGACAACCCGACAATCTTCCTTTTTCAGCTTCCACCACTTTGTCTTCTGCTCTGCCTTTGCCTTCTTCACCTTTCTTACCATCAGCATCATCCTGCACACCACCATCCTATGCTGTTTGGCAACACTCCCACCCACTACTACTTTGCAGTCATTGGTTTCCTTCAAATTACATCGCCTACACAAGATGTAGTCTACCTGTGTGCTCCTACCTCCACTTTTATAAGTCACCCTATGCTCCTGTCTCTTCTGGAAGAAAGTATTCACCACAGCCATTTCCATTCTTTTTACAAAATCTATCAACATCTGTCCTTCTGTGTTCCTGTCCTGGATACCAAACCTGCCAATCACGTCCTCGTACCCTCTGTTGCCTGCACCAACATGTCCATTGAAGTCTGCACCAATGACCACTCTTTCACCTCTGGGGGTACTCTGCATCACTTCATCTATCTCACTCCAGAATCTCTCCTTCTCTTCTAGCTCACATCCTGCCTGAGGGGCATAAGCACTCACGACATTGAACATCACAACTTCAATTTCTTATTTGAGACTCATCACTCTGTCTGACACTCTTTTCACTTCTAGAACATTCCCGACAAACCCCTCCTTGAAGACGACTCCATTTCTCTTCCAATCCACACCATGAAAAAACAGCTTAAACCCCTCTCCTAAGCTTCTAGCCTTGCTATCTTTCCACCTGGTTTCCTGAACACACAGTATTTCCACCTTCCTCCTTTGCATCATGTCAGCCAGCTCTCTACCTTTTCCTGTCATAGTTCCAACATTCAAAGTCCCTACTCTCAGTCCTAGACTCATGCTTTTCCTCTTCTCTCTCTCTCTGACTACAGACACGCCTCCCGCCTCTCCTTCTTCGACCAACAGTAGTCCAATTTCCACCAGCACCCTGTTGGTTAACAGCACTGATGGCGATCGTTGTTAACCCGGGCCTTGACCGATTCTGTATGAAATTTGTCTTTACGGTTTGCATTTTGTATTATGGCAAAAGTTTTACGCTGGATGCCCTTCCTGTCGCAACCCTCTGCATTTATCCAGCCTTGGGACCGGTGTGAGGGCGGGCACTTATTTGTGCCCCCCCTCACGGCTGCATTTGTAAGTGATGTAAGTGACCAGGAGGTGAGCGTATGAAATAACTCCCTCCCGTGAGATCTCACCAATTAGTTCTCATAGATGCCTTGCAAAAGATGGCTACATGCATCAATCTGATTTTCAAATTTTTGTAAAGTCCCGATTGATGGTTGTACCCTTTTGTTGATGTGCTATTCATGAGTCACAAAATAGTTCTTTTGAAAGTAGTCTAAAAATGTAAATAATGAAATTCTAATTAAAAAAACAAGCCAAAGTGTCAAGTGGAAAAAACAAAGCATCCATTTTCATGGCTAAATGACCTAATGCCATTTTCTCAGTTCATTACTCGTGTAGGTTGTGTAACTGGTTGTTAATCAGATAAAAGGGAAAGAGCACTGAATAAATTGCAGGGAACTTGGCAGGAACAGAGAATGCTTCAGCACGATAAATACAGCTAATTACCTAAAGGACAACTAGCTTTAACTTCCTTAAATGTTCAACAAAAAACTATTTTAATTAAGTTTTCAGTCTTTTTTTTTTTTTTTCCTCAGTGAACAGCTGACAAAAACACCTGACCCCAGTTTAGTGAAAGCTGGTCCACATTGTGCTGTCAATGGACATTGTGTCTGCTAATTTGATAAGTGTTCATTGATTCATTAGGCCCTGCACACTATTACTGAACTAATTCCCAGGCATGGAATTTGGGTGTCAAGGTCATACACATGGCCTCATACACATGGCCTTGTTTTATAAGAATAGATCACTCAGGCTGCCATGTGTATGACGTGTAGACTGACAAGACCATCTGACTCGTCTCAGTCTTTTGAAGAAGTGATTTTCACTTTAATGAACTTGTAGTCTCATGAACCTTATGATGGGAGTCTGTCTTTTCTTTCTTTTCTTTTCTTTTTGTTATACATGGCCAGGAATGGCTATTTTGACAAAAGGAGGTCTGTCATTGACACTAACCGACTTTATTCGTTTGTTACGATGAACTATTTGTCACTCTTGTGGTGGGAAGCTTACTTTTTGTGGCCATGCATGGAATTTTTCTTTCTTTTTTGCATGCCTAGGCAGGCAAATGACTCTGAAGCTTGTGGACTGCTACTTGTCCAGTAAATGTAATGTGAGATATTTTGTATGATGTCTAAAGGTCATACTTTTTAACTCTGTGCTGGCAATTTTTGAAAGGGGTGTTTTTTTGTTTGTTTTTTTTCTTCAGGAAAAAATAGAAATGTTTAGGAAAAAACACTGAAGATTAGTATATGAACAAACTCAGGAATAAAGCCCGACATGGTACTCTTGTATAGGAATTTAATCAACAAAGGTGAGGATTATTCCTGGCATGTGTTCTTCCCCCTCTAATTACAGCGGTTTGCAGTGGTAGCAATATTTTAATTAATTAATGAATGCCACATATTTCTATCCATTAGATGAGCTCCTGAACGGACCAATATAGTCATGGAATATGGCTTGGATTGTTGTCTGACGTCTGTACGTGCCCAGCACAAGAATCCATATGATGCTTTCTACTCTGAGCTCACTGAGTTGATGTTGATTAGCTGTTATGTATCACCGACTTGCATAACGATTTCCAGCAATAAAAAAAAATCAGTAGATTTATTTATGGTAATGAAATAAGAGCTCATGCACCACTGCTCAGATTTGCACACAATTATAAACAATCAAACTCAAGTCGGCAGACAAAATTGCAAATAAATCGATGTTCGTTTAGCAAACACAGAAATCAGAAGCTTCACAGAACACGAACTTTTAAAGTCACAAGGCATGGATGACAACAAATCATTTAAAGGTAAACTTAAAAGGTACATTAAAATTAACCAAAACTGTAACCATTGTTTTTATCACCGGCCCCTGTACTGCCTGTATTGTACTTTCTTTATGCAGAACACCTTATATCTGTTTGTTTGAAATTCTTTCTTGCAATGCTGTTTTTAGTAATTAGTTATTCTAACTATATGTTTTTGGAATGTGCAGCAGGGATGTGTGATACAATAATCGTGCAACCCCCCCCCACCCCACCCCATTTTTTTTTTTTTTTTTTTTTTTATCCAATTGTTAACATTCATAGCTCGAGGGGATTTTTCCTGTGGGAGCTTCGGCTCTCCTATACTCAGGTCTCATGTAATTGCAGGGCTAGATGAGAAGAGAGGTGTCTACTTTGATGTTTGATAGCTGACTTCCAGGTTGCAGGGTCAGTGTTTGTCTCCATGGCTCCCTTATTACTGCTGTACATTCTGTTAAGAGTGGAGTTCTTCCAGATCATCTCACCAAAAAGCACTGTGTTCACAAGAGCAGAGAAGTCTGATACTGCCGTGACCGCCGGACATATTTTCATATCCGAAATGAAGAATTACACCGTTGTTGCCCACATGGGCATTGAAGTCTCCCAAGACAATGAGTGAGTTTCCTGAGGGAGTCTTCTCCAACACACCCCCGTATAAACTCCAAAAAGTGTGGGTACTCTGAACTGTCATTTAGTGCATAAGCACAAATAAGTCAGGACCGACCCCTCACCCGAAGGCGGGAGGAAGCTACCCTTTCGTTGACTGGGGTGAACTCCAACGTTTGAGCACCGGGGGGGGGCGCAAACCATGATGCCCACACCAGCTTGCCACCTCAACCCACGAGCAACTCCAGAATGGAATAAAGTCCAGCCTCTGTCGAGATGGGTGGTTCCAGAACCCAAGCTATGCATTGAGGTGAGCCTGACTATATCTAGTCGGTATCTCTCCACCTCATGCACCAACTCAAGCTCCTTCCCCATCAGCGAGGTGACATTCCATGTCCTCAGAGTCAGTAGCCAAGGATCGGTCCAACAGAACCCATGCCTTCGGCTGCCACCCAACTCATAATGCACCCGACTCCTATAGCCCTTCCCACAGGTGGTGGGTCCATGGGAGAGCAGACCCATGTCTTCATTTTGGGCTGGGCCCGATCGGGCTCCATGGGCAGAAGCCTGACCACCAGGTGCTCTCCTTCAAGCCCCTTCACCAGGCCTGGCTCCAGGGGGTGACCCGCATCCGGGCAGGGGAAACTGTGTCCTTGTTTTCTTTTTATTTGGCATAGAGGTCTTCTGAATTGCACTTCGTCTGGACCTTCACCCAGGACCTGTTTGCCTTGGGTGAGCCGACCAGGGGCATTATTCCCCCGACAACATGGCTCCTAGGATCATTAAGTCACGCAAATCCCTCCACCACGATAAGCGATTCAAGGAAGGTAGGAGGAAGAGGGTGGGGTTTGCCCATCACTGGAGCGGAGGTCACAGAGGGAGTCAAAGCTCCTCGGTGGTTGGGCTCCGGGGGTGGATGAGATCCATCCTGAATATCTCGGGGCTCTGGATGCTGTAGGACTGTCTTGGTTGACACGTCTCTGCAACATCGCGTGGTCATCGGGGGCTGTACCTCTGAATTGGCAAACTGGGATGATAGTCCTTCTTTTTAAAAAGGGCGATTGGAGTGTGTGTTCCAATTATTGGGGAATCACACTCTTCAGCCTACCCGGGAAAGTCTATGCAGGGGTACTTGAGAGGAGGATCCGACCGATCGTCGAACCTCTGATTCAGGAGGAACAATGTGGTTTTCATCCTGGCTGTAGCACTCTTGACCAACTCTGTATGCTCCACAGGGTCTTGGAGGGAACATGGGAGTTTGACCAATCTGTCCACATATGTTTTGAGGATTTGGAGAAGGCTTTCGACTGTGCCCCTCGGACTATCTTTTGGGGCGTGCTCCGGGAGCACGGCGTTCTGGACCTGTTGCTGTGGGCCATTTGATCACTGTATCACAGGCACCAGAGTTTGTTCCTTATTGGTAACAACAGGTCGATTTTGTTTCTGGTGAGGGTTGGCGTCCACCAAGGCTGACCTTTTGCCACTGCTTCTGTTCAAAAATGTTATGGGCAGAGGGGTTGAGGGGTTCTGGTATTGTCGCCATCGGATCTCATCTCTGCTTTTTGTGGATGACATTGTTCTTTTGGCTTCATCAAGCTGGGACCTCCAGCTCTCATTGGAGCGATTCGCAGTTGAGCACGAAGCGGCCGGGATGAAAATCAGCACCTCCAATTATGAGGACATGATTCTGTCAGACAAGGGTGGAATGCACACTCCGGGTCGAGAATGAGGTTCTGCCTCATGTGGAGGAGTTTCAGTATCTTGGTCTTGTTGACGAGGGAGGGAAGGATGGAGCGGAAGATCAACAGAACGATTGCTGCAGCCTCTGCTGTAAAGCGGAGCCTGTATCAGTCCGTTGTGGTGAAGGGGAGCTGAGCTGCAAGGCAAAGCTCTCAGTTTACCAGTTGATATATGTTCAAACCCTCACCTATGGTCACGAGCTTTGGGGAGTGACCGAAAGAACAAGATCTCGGATACAAGCGCCTGAAATAAGTTTCCTTTGCCGGGTGGCGGGGCTCTCCATTAGAGCTAAGGTGAGAAGCGCTGCCCTTCGGGGAGAGCTTGGAGTAGAACCATTGCTCCTCCGCATTGAGAGGGGCCACTTGAGGTGACTTGAGCATTTGGTCAGAATGCCTCCGAATGACTCCCCGGTGTGGTGTTTCAGACATGTCCAACCAGGAAGGGACTTCGGGGTCGACCAAGAACACGCTGGAGGGATTATGTCTCTCGGCTCGTCTGGGAACGCCTCGGTGTCCTCCCAGAAGAGCTGGAGGAAGTGGCTGGGGAGAGGGATGTCTGGACCTCATTGCTTAGACTGCTGCCCCCGCAACCTGACCCCGGAAGAAGTGGAAGATGATGATGATGATGAAATGAAGCATGAATGAATGTCAGGTTAATAGGCTCATATGGACAAGATTGCTTTTGTAAAGGTTACTATTTAACTGTTTTCACGGGTGGTGAAACCATCCTCTCTCTTCAGGTGATTACAGAAGAATTTTTTGAAGATTTGAAGATGGAATTTTACTTCCGGTATAGAACTCGCGGATTATCTTGATTCGCAGGAGGAGCCGGAACCAAACTCCCGCTAATAACGAGGGCCTACTGTGTGTGTGTGTGTGTGTGTGTGTGTGTGTGTGTGTGTGTGTTTGTTTTTTATTTATATATATTGTACAAGTAAATTTGGTGTAGCCTAGGCTAACCTAGAGACAAGCTAATTCCAATTAAGTTGTTTTCAACTTGCGTCGTTTCTCCTGGAACCAATTAATGATGCAAGCTGTCTTATTTCAGAACAACTTCATAGTCCTGATTGAAATTTGACTGGACTTGACTGTGACATAAGCAGGTCCCCTCATTTACGTTGCAATAAATATTTATAATTATATCTGGAGCACACAATTCAGGCCGTGTATATAAAATCAAATTGAAATGTATGCACATTCCTTGAAAGTTTATTTTCAGTTTATGGTTATTTACAGCATAATGACATCACTTTAGATTGCAGTGTCTCCTGTCAGATTTTTAATGGTGCATGTAATGGAGAAGAGTCCCTTAGGCTTAGGTCTTGTCATAGTAATTGTTCATGCTCACCTAAGTGTTCCCTTTTACTAAGTTCTTTTTTGAGAACTTTGTGTGGGATTTTTTTCAGTCTCTATCTTTATATATTTCTTTTATATGAATTCATACTTTTTACATTTTATTTTATTTTATTAAAAGCACTGAGATTTTGATTTTGGTATACTGTATTAATCCCCGTAAGGGAAATTATTTCCTCTGCAGTTAATGCATCCAAAATGAGCACACGAACATGCATGTAAACAGTGAGCACGCATGCACTTGGAGCAATGGGCTGCCACACACATTGGGGTTCCCGGAGAGCAGATGGGGTGAGGTCAAGGGCACTTCAGTCACTAATGTGGAGGAAGGGAAAGTGCAACTCACTCCCGCACCGCCACACATTTTCCCTGTTGGTTTGTGCATCAAATCAGCGATCCCTCGTTCCCAGAGCTGCTTCTCTAACCGTTAGGCTACGGCTACCCCACGATTATGTCCCAGGACACTGGGATGCATCTTTACAAGTTTATAAGATTCTTTTTAAGATAGTTGTCTTAATTTACAAGTTAAATCTTATGTCATAGTTTCAAATTGTATCGTGAATAGTGGAATGTCTTAAAACCAATGTTAAGTAGTGTCAATTTTATCCTATTAGAAATGTTACAGACGAATGAAGAACTTCATAGCCATTTCTGAAATACTGTTTTTGATAAATCATTGCAAAATTAAAGTTTGAATGCAAATGAAATTTAAAATCAACCAAAGCTTTTGTTATTTTTAAAATGTGTATTTATGTCTGTACCAAAAATTGCACCAAAACAAGGCATTTCACTTTGTCTTCTTTAGGCAAAGGTTTGTGACTGGTTCATGAACAAATTCCTCCAGACACTTTTAAGGAGTGTAGTTTCTGATTCAGGTTTTCTCTCATGCTTTTTAATCCTCAAATACTCACTTTAAACATTCTGTGCTGGTTATCTCTTACACTCCAGTAAATCATTACATTCCCAGTAATTTCTTTTTTGTGCTCTGCAGTTTGATTACTGTGTTTAATCAACAATTTGGTTGCTGCTTAAGGTCTTGTTGCTGTGGGCTTTGCACTTTTTCACCCAGCTAATACTTAGCTGGTTAATATATCAGTTTGAATGAAAGCATTTGGCTATTTAGATTTTTTTTTTTATCCAGTTGTCATGTATACTCTCTAAACAATACAAAGACAAACTTTTGTCTCAGGAAGACAAGGGATAGGCCTAATTTTTTAAAGTTTGTGTCACCTTGTGGTTTCACCATCCTGCTCCTACTGCCTGAGCCTGTACTCTTCATACAGACAGAGCCCCATTGTAAAGGTGCTTGCTGAATGAATAGATGTCCAGATGCTTTTGACGCACTGTCAACCACAGCACTCGGCACATACCAGCATGTAACCACACACTACAGTGCACTTATTAAAGAGCGTGAGTCACCATCGTCTTTAAAAAGCACCAAACAGCATGATTTTCCTTACTTGACAAGTTTTTCATGGTTACTCGAACACCATACTCGTATCCTATGCATATCAAGATGAATTTGTTTTATAATAACTTTGTTGTTGAACACAATAACCAAAAAAAAAAAAAAAAGTGCAATCTTGGTCTTGATATGTAAAGTCCCCCATCAAGAAACTGGATGGATTGAACATTTCAACTGTAACAATTAAGTTGTTTTTGAATTGTTTTCTCTGTAAAATGTATGATTGACTGACAGAATCAATAACTTGTAGCTACAAAACATCGAGCAAATAATTTATCCAATTAGATTACAAGTGAGTATCCATAGCATGCGACCTTTCTATTCAAACGAGTAATGCCTTACACTGCAGAAATAGTTTGAATGAAAGTACCAACTGCATATTTGGCCATTGGACATCGATGTACAAGTGACACTCGAAATATTGAGCAGACTAGCACAAAAAATCGAACCCTCCAAACTTAGACACACTGGCACGTCCTAATCACATGACTGATTTAAAATGACGTAACAGTTAAACGGTCTTCAACTCGTGTCAGAAATGAAAAGTATTTCAAAATAAAGTCGGAGGTCCCCCCCCCCCTTTCCTTTAATAAATTTAGTTCACCTCATCAGTTACTTGTCAGATTTTTATTTTATTTACCTTCATATTTAATGTGATGCACAAGCTTGTTTCTCCAGATGCTGGACATCCAACGTCATCTGCAATTCTCACTTCGAAATAATTACGAACAGCTCTTTTTATTGACATCACACTGCCATGCCCCTCTTTGCGCACTACCGGGATATAATTTAAACCAAAATGGTGTAACAATTGCAAGCTGGTTCAGATAAGAAAATAAGTGAAAAATCAAAATCTGGCAATCTCACCAAATCTACAGGAATAATTTTTGGAATTTATTGGTAAGAAAGGTTTCATTATTGATGAGCTACCATGGCTCGACGATATGTGGCAAGTAGAATTCTGATTAGTTTTTTATAAGAATGTGTTGGGGACAGTTGCATAATGGTTAGCACCCTTGAGCTTTACACCAAGTCCTGGGCTTGAGCTTGGTTGGCAAGAGCCTTTCACGTTTTCATGTTCTTACTGTGCTTGCAAGGGTTTCCAGTTTCAAGTACATTACACGAATTGGCTATTCCAAATTCCTCTGAGTGTGACACTGTGAATGGCCCAGTCATGCATGCCAGTCCTAAGTCCAGATGAATGGGGGATAGAAAAAGACCCAGTGATCTGATCTGTAAATGATATAAAAATAGACTGGGAATTATAAATGGCAGTAACTTATATCCCTAGTTTTAGACTACAAACATAGTTTCTTCTTGTGTTAAGAATGATAAAGGTTGTGACAGTGTGTTAAACCCATGGTAGTGAAATAGCAATCCTTTCAAACAGGATAATGGAAAGGGATTTCAGGAGGTTTCAACTTTGTTAATACTGATGATTTTGGCATACAGCTCATAAACTCTCAAAATTCCTATCTCAAAAAATTAGCATATCATGAAAAGGTAGTCTAAATGAGCTATTAACCTAGTCATCTGAATCAACCAATTAACTCTAAACACCTGCAAAAGATTCCTAAGGCTTTTAAAAACTCCCAGCCTGGTTCATTACTCAAAACCACAATCATGGGTAAGACTGCCGACCTGACTGCTGTCCAGAAGGCCATCATTGACACCCTCAAGCAAGAAGGTAAGACACAGAAAGAAATCTCTGAGCGAATAGGCTGTTCCCAGAGTGCTGTATCAAGCCACCTCAGTGGGACGTCTGTGGGAAGGAAAAAGTGTGGCAGAAAACGCTGCACAACCAGAAGAGGTGACCGGACCCTGAGGAAGATTGTGGATAAGGGCCGATTCCAGACCATGGGGGACCTGTGGAAGCAGTGGGCTGGGCTACAGGTGCCGCACTCCCCAGTTCAAGCCACTTTTGAACCAGAAACGGCAGCAGAAGCGCCTGACCTGGGCGATAGAGAAGCAGCACTGGACTGTTGCTCAGTGGTCCAAAGTACTTTTTTCAGTTGAAAGAAGATTTTGCATGTCATTCGGAAATCAAGGTGCCAGAGTCTGGAGGAAGACTGGGGACAAGGAAATGCCAAAATGCCTGAAGTCCAGTGTCAAGTACCCACAGTCAGTGATGGTCCGGGGTGCCATGTCAGCTGCTGGTGTTGGTCCACTGTGTTTTATCAAGGGTAGTTTCAATGCAGCTAGCTATCAGGAGTTATTGAAGCATTTCATGCTTCCATCTGCTGAGAAGCTTTATGGAGATGAAGATTTCACTTTTCAGCACGACCTGGCACCTGCTCACAGTGCCAAAACCACTGCTAAATGGTTTACTGACCATGGTATTACTGTGCTCAATTGGCCTGCCAACTCTCCTGACCTGAAGCCCATAGAGAATCTGTGGGATATTGTGAAGAGAAAGTTGAGAGACACCAGACCCAACACTGTGGATGAGCTTAAGGCCGCTATCGAAGCATCCTGGGCCTCCGTAACAGCAGTGCCACAGGCTGATTGCCTCCATGCCACGCCGCATTGAAGCAGTCATTTCTGCAAAAGGATTCCCGACCAAGTATTGAGTGCATAACTGAACATAATTATTTGAAGGTTGACTTTTTTTATTTGTCGGATGAAATATACTAATTTTTTGAGATCGGGATTTTTGGTTTTTCTTTACTTTTTTACCAAAATGATCAATATTAAAACAATAAAAGGCTTGAACTACTTCAGTTGTGTGTAATGAATCTAAAATATTTGAAAGTCTACTGTTTATCAGTACATTACAGAAAATAATGAACTTTATCACAATATGCTAATTTTTTTAGAAGGACTAGTATATATGGGCAACACCCTTTCATACCTACTAGTGTTGCCATGTTTTTGCCAGGACCCCATCTTGGCCTTTGGCTGTTTTACTACAGGGTGCACTTATTTTCTGATTGCATGGCTCCATCCTGACAGGTGTTGTAGCACACTAAAAAGGGAGCAAATCTCAAAGTAGGGCTGTAAGGATTGGGACAACAACCAAACCAGGAGGAATATGCAGGATACAATATGTTAAAAATATAGTATGATGTCACAGTGTATTTCCATTTTTTTTAATCAGTAAATACAGATTTTTGCTTCATATCACCAAGGTGTTGTCTTGAAGGTACAGAAAATATTAAGAAAATAGCTCATGTTTGTCTTACCTTTACACAGTTCTGCTTCAGGGATCGAATAGCATATGACTATTTATTAGCTGAGGGAATATGTATACCCTCATGTCTATTGGTCTTCATGATCTTACCTCCTAATGTCAATCTGAATAGCAAAGATGGTATTAAGTCATTCTTGACTATGATGTCACATGTTGTCCCTCTGGGCTTCCTCCACTACTTAAAAACAAAAGGCTAACAATGTCAGAGGGAAGTAGTGAGCCGAACAGCTGCTCCACTCGCTGCCCAGCAGATGGAGAGTCGTAAGCACTAGATCAGAGTCTTGAATATGGATTACTCCCGAATACAATAGGACCAGCCACTCGGCATTGAGCCGATTCATGCTTATGCAAAAGCTTGCCTTGTGGAGTCCTGTGCCACTGTGATTGTGTAATGTGTGCGAGTGTGTGTGTTTTCGGATGATTTTCTAAAGGTAGTCATTCTTTTTTTGGTTTATTTTTTTTCTTTAAATTCATAAACATGCAAGGTGAAATTGGAAATGGCAATTAAAACCGGTTTGAAGAACAATGCCAGGCAAGGGTGGAATTAAGCAAAAATAAGCTACTGGGCAACAGGACTAGTGAATGTACTGGTCAGCAACTTCTTCTTTTCCTTTCGGCTTTTCAGAGGTAGCCACAGCAAACCATCTGCCTCCATCTCACCATATCCTCTGTATCTTCTACTCTACTCAAACTACCTTCATGTCCCTCTTCACCACATCCATAAATCTTCTTTGGTCTTCCTCTGGGCCTTCTGCCTGGTAGTTTCAACCTCAGCATCCTACTACCAATATACTCACTATCCCTCCTCTGTACATGTCCAAACCATCTTACATGTAAAATGCTGCTCAAGTTACGAAAAAATCAGGTTACGAAACCACTTCTGGAACGGATTAATTTTGTAAGGTGAGGTTCCACTGTACTGTTTATTGATAGCATGGGAAGTCCTCCTTTGTAAGGAAGAAAGGAAAAGTGTTTTTTTATTGTGCTGATAGTCAAGAAGCTCACGATTGGTGGATGTAATGTCTAGCTCCATACATGTATGTGCCCCCTGTGGGTGAGATCTGGTTATATTTGTGTAGTACCATTTTAATGCTTCGCCACCTGAAGTGACCTGGTTGGACAAATCCCATCTGTTTTTAATTTTGTTTAAAATCTGCAAGGGATCGTTTTGTTTGGATTTCTACTGTCAACCATGTGTCTTTGACTTCTGGGTTAAAAGTCTTTCCTTTTTCTTACATCCTGATTTATTTCATTTCCATTGGTTTTATTTTGATTAGTAATCGTGACTACTTGCCACTTTCTCTGCAAGGCCAGACTTTGTCTTTCAGACTTCTTCCACTTTTTCTTTTAAATGATGTGGAGGAAGATTTATCAACATCACCCCTACCCATTTACTTTGAAAACCCAGATTTCTTTAAAGGCTATTTTTGGAATATATTTACTTTTCGGTTCACTTCAAGTCAACTATCCATCTCTACAGAATTCCTCACTGGGGAAACATGACACTTCTCAAGTCAAACAAGCATGCTGACAGGTTGCTGACTACAACTGTCTGAAGTTGAGCGAGCAGAGCACCCCCCCCCCCTCTCTCTCTCATCTGAACTGCAATTTATTGTTGGTGCTTGTGAGCTGAGCATAGAACACGAAAACTTTTTGAAGGTCACCCAACTCATTAATCCGTTGAATTTCTGGGTGCTATGCAAACATTTGCCTCGTGCCTAAAAAGTCAAAACGTATAAGCTAACCATCTGAATCAAGCCGAGTTTTTCGATTGAAGTTCATGTAAACTCGGTGCTCAGTGTGCTGATTTTTCGTGAAGGGGACTTTCTCTCACCATATTTCAGAGCTCTGATGTAGGGAAGACCTGGCCATGGGCTCATCTGTCTGCCTGGCTCCCCTTAGTCTGCCTGGAGAGCTAAATAAATAACTGGCTCCAGCCTGTTCTTTGTCAAATGGAAAAAGGGAAGCTGATAACAAAGAAAGAAGGGGGACAAGTGGTAAAAGAAAGGACATGAGCAACAAAGAATGGCCAAGAACTCGACTAAGCTTGGAGCCAGGTGACCTTCGAGGTCTGAAAGAGTAATGAACAAAAACCTGCACTGAGGAAGAGTTGAACCGATCACGATATCTATATGTGTATGTGTTGGACAGAGAGGGTGTGACTAATTTTAGACACCTCCCAACCTCTGCAATTGTTTCAAGGGTGTGCAGAGTGGGGGTTGAGTCATTGTTGAATGGCATGGTGAGTTTGGCCAGAGCCTATCACACTGCGAACAATGAAGACCATATATTTCAAACATATTTTCTGAGCAGAGAGCATTTTTCTGACTTGCATTTAATCATTTAGTTGTAACGGGTTCATTTTGTTTTCTTGGAATGAAACCTCAACAAATTAGTTTTTAATCCAGAAACTTTGGACTGTGCTGGAAACATGTAGGACAGAGCCGTTCTGAGGTAATTATGGTCTTTTGGGAAGCCAACATGCATTTTGGTAGAGACCCTTTAAGAGAATGAGATCTATTAGTGTGACTTATGATTATTATTAATAATAATAATAATAAATAAATAAATAAATAATTTTTTTTTTTTTTTTTTCATTTTAATTTAGTCATTTCTAGTTCCCACCCACCAGGTATTTCCTTCCCTATCACATTACCACCACCAACCAGAGAATGCCCCCCTTCCATGATATAAATTGATAGCCACTTACATCTTTTCAAACTGCTGCACATGTGTATTTGGGGGCGGTCAGAGGGAAATCGTTGTCCGCCCCCTCATACGAACAAGCTCACAGGTGCCCAGGCTGGCGAACACTGTGACAGGGAAGTGAGCGTATGCCACCTTTCCCGTGAGAGCTTGGCCAATTAACTCTCATGGCTTCCTGGTCACGTATGGCTTTGGCATCAACCTAGATTCAAACCTGCAATCTCTGGGTTAATAATCACACCCTTGTTGATGCGCCACCTGACTGCCCCATTTAGATTTATTAGATGTTTTTTCCTTTCACATTATATTTGACAGTCACCTCCACAGAACGCCACATTCTTTCCATAATTTTATGATAGCTTACTTAACATAAATGAGCACCTGCATTCTTTTATCCTTTCAATATTTTATCCATGGCTCTAGATGGCAGTGTTGTCTGAGAGACAAGCAGCACAAAAATAAACTTTGTGTTACTGTAGCCCATTAACTCATCCTGGGTCCATATAATGTAATGTGTTTGGTAGATTTAGAAACAAAGTTTTTTAACCGTCCCACATTCAGCAGTTTTAGTGCACTATATTGCTGGTTTAAGAAAATGACTGGACAGGACAGATTCCTTTTGGCATAGAAGAGAAAAGGGAGAAAGAAGATGCCAACAGACTCTATATTTATTGAGTGAATACTCTTTCATCTCAGTGGTTGGTGTCTTCTAACTTTCCTTCACAATGCTTTAAAATTCACATGAAGCATTTCGCTCACATGACATTTTTCTTGTAATGTTTAATTTGTCTAACAAAAACCATTACATTTCTCAAAGCAATTCTTTGCAGAAACTGTTGTTTTTCCATTTTTTGTTATTGTCATCCTGTAATTTAACAGAAAGTTGAGCTTTTCTATTTTTTTTTTTTTCTGCTGAAATAATTTTAAGGTTACATTTACATACATTCTATTTTTAGAGTTGAGTTTTCCAACACTAAAATCCGAGAGTGTGTGTGTGTGTGTGTGTGTGTGTGTGTGTGTGTGTGTGTGTGTGTGATTTAAATTAAATGAGGAACTTGATTATAATACATTGCCCTAATCATGGGATGTCATGTACGACTGCTTCCAGACACATTAAAATTCCTTATTCAGAATTAAAACAAATTTCTAGTTTGGTTTTTGCTGACTTGTTCACATTTTTGAGGACCGATCATGTGTTATGGTCTTGACTTCACACCTTGAGGTTCTGCCGAATAAAGGAATGCAGCTGTCTTTTTACACTGGAATGCTGCTTGAACATTAAGCAGAACTGTAAGGTCTACTGAAAGGAGGAAGACGTTTCTTCTTACTTGTCGTCCCCCCATAAACAAATTGGAAAGCAGAAATACTCCTTTAATAATCAAGGTTGTCTTTCAGAGCTTTTAGAAATGTAGTTAAAAAAAAATCAAAGAAAACTCAAATCATCCCTGGACCACAACATGTTTTCAAAAATTGTGAAATAAAAAAAAAAAAAAAATTGTGAAGTACGCTTTTTCCATTTTTAGTGGACCATGGAGCAGAAATGGGTGTTTTGATCATTTTTAATCACTGGAATACATGGCATGTCATCACTGATTTTGTGGCTGTATACCCACCATATTCACAAACACATGCATCACATATCTAGAGAAAAGCATTAACGTTCGTGTTCTAAACATAATATAATTATAAAATGATAATAAAATAAGAATTTTTTTAAATTGTACTCTCAGTGCACCAGGTCGTGGGGCAGTGGTGGTCTAGTGGTATAGGGCGCTGGATCGCTGAGCCCAAGGTTGGGGGTTCGTGTCCCACTCTCCACAAGGTTGTCACTGTCCCCCCCCAGTGCAGCTAACTGGGTTATCAAAGGCGGGCCATGTCTCTCACTGTCTATGGTGAGAGGCATGTAAAAGAACCATTGCTGACTTTCGACAAGAGTAGGCTGTAAAGTCGTCAGCGTGTTTATGTCCCTTGCTAAAAAGGGTTGTGACAGGAAGGGCATCCGACGTGAAAACCTCTGCCAAATCAAACGTACGAATCAAATGATTCGCTGTGGCGACTCCCGAGTAAAAGGGAAAAAGCCGAAAGGAAGACAGACAGACAGTGCACCAGGTCATTAAGTGGCAAAGCATTCAGTAGAAATTCTTTCCAAATGATATTTTCTTAATTTCTGCGTGAACTTTTTTATATGAACATTAACATGTATTAAACTCTATCTGTTTGTAGAACAGCAGCCTTGTGGAAAGTTTTGGTTGGGTTGACTGAATAAGGGTTGCTGAACTTTGGCTTATGCTGGATTCCTGGTTTCTCATCATTGTCTGTACCTGGAAGTCTTGCCAACCAAAAAAAAAGAAAGAAAAAAAAACACTCTCAAAATCACAGAAAATGCCTTCCCCAATGTAGAAACAGCACAGAGAACAATTTCGTGTTCGATGGTGTGATTGTGATTCTGAGATTGATTTAGTTCTGTTTGAAATAGTTCATTCATTTTCTGAACCGTGTAATCCTAATTAGGGTTATGGGGAGGCTGGTGCACATCTCAGCTGACACTGGCCGAGGGCAGAGTTACACCCTGGACAGCTCGCCAGGCCATCGCCGGGCAGAAACACCCTGAGAGCTATGCAGCCTACTCTTGTCTAAAAGTCAGAAATGATTATTTTTATTTGCCTCACACCATGGACAGTGAGAAACATGTCTTGACTTTGATATCCCAGTTAGCTGCAACCGGGTTTGGGGCAACCGTTGCTTGGTAATCTTACCACTGCCCTGTTTGAAATGGTTATATTTTCTAAAGATTTTTGGAACTGCACGTTTCTGTTCTATAGGCTGTGTTTCAGAATGTACATGGAGAAGACTGGTCATGTCGGGTGTATTGCATAGCTTCACCCGCTTTACCTTCACTTGGCTTCAAAAGCTTTTGGGTTTCGACAGTGACCTCAATTTCGATTTAATAAAACAGAAAAACCCGCATGCCACATTTTGGTTTTGAAAAAGTTCTAACGAGGAACCATGATGTATATTTTACGTCTTTTTATTTTGAAATCTTTGTTGCCTGGGGTGGGGTGTATTGTATTATTTCTGAGGGGTGATTGAAATTTGAAAGAATTGACATCAATCAATAGAATGCATAACAGCAAGCTAGCTTAATCTTTTTTTGAGTTATGATGACTGTCCATTTGAAAAATGCTGCCACCACCAAGTGTAAGGATGATGAATTAGGTGTCATGGTAATAGTTGATGCAAAGAATGCATGATCTTTGAAAGGTCTTCAGGGCCACTTAAAATCAGTTGGTGGGTTTGACTTCCTGCAGGCCTGGAGTTTGACATCTGTGATGTACCCTGTTCTGAAGAGTCAGGTAATCTAGTATACTTTTTAAAGCTCACAAAATATCTTGTAGTGCCTTCCACAGCATGTTCACTGGTCATGCCCAAGTCTTAATTATTATTTTTAAATAGACTTTAAGTGGTGTATCATTAATTAGGAAGCTCAGTGCTTTCAGTAAGACAAGGCCTAAGAATGATGGAAAGGAGGTAATTCAGGAAGGTGGAAGAGAGAGAAAGAAACACGACACTTGATTCTGGTTATTTATTATTTTCGTGACACTTGTAAAGATAATTGTAGTGTTTGTTTGGAAACTGGATTTGACAGGACAGGATCGGTACAGTATAGTGGCTGAGGCAGTACTGCTTAGTTCCACTGCCTTGGCCCAAGACGATTGCAAATTCACAGGTGTGCAGCCCTCCTACCGTTTTGTTCCTTTTCATTTTTTTTGTCGGTTAGTCCCGAGACCTTGTTTGGTTGGAGTAATAAACTCCATATGCCTGCTTTCAAAAAAAAAAAAAATTAAATAAATAAAAACCGCCAATTAGGGGTAGGGGCAGTCGGCAATGGGTAGAAAAACATACTGCTTGTTTATAAACACCACACAGTTTTTCCATCACTGGAAAACAGTCATATAAGTTGGAAATTCAACCACTTTTATGTGGTGATGCAGGCGGGCTTTTTTTCACAGTGACTGCCAATGAGAATGCAGATAGCTTTGAGTTTCTGCTGGAAATAAACAGAAAATATTCTGTTTTGACTTGTCTTAGAAGGGCAGGGCATACATTGATCATCACAGCAAACTATTTCTGCATACGTGCATCAACTACTTTAATAAACGTTTCTCATAATGGCTTTCATGAAATCAACTAGCTCTTTTCGGTTTTGAGGCCAACGATGCTGTATGGGTTAGAAACAGTGGCCCTGGGGAAAAGACAGGAGGCAGAGTTGGAGGTAGCAGAGATGAAAATGTTGAGGTTCTCTTTGGGAGTAACGAGGATGGATAGGATTAGGAATGAGTACGTCAGAGGGACAGCACATGTAAGACGTTTTGGAGACAAAGTCAGAGAGGCTAGATTGAGATGGTTTGGACATGTACAGAGGAGGGATAGTGAGTATATTGGTAATAGGATGCTGAGGCTGGAACTACCAGGCAAAAGGCCTAGAGGAAGACCAAAGAGACGATTCATGGATGTGGTAAAGGAGGACATGAAGGTCGTTGGTGTAAGAGAAGAAGATGCAAAGGATAGGGTGAGATGGAGGCAGATGATTCGCTGTGGCGACCCCTGAAGGGAAAAGCCGAAAGGAAAAGAAGAAGAAGAAGAACTAGCTCTTTTCGGTTAGAATGATTTGCTCTGTGCCTGCAGCCTCCTTGCTGATTGTCTAAAAAGGACACAGTAATGGTCCCACGTCACAGAAATTGTGAATGAGCTGGAACGACTACGTTTTCAATTGTTAGAGATCTTAAACTCTAGTCCTCTATATAACTTGGGATTTCATATCACTCTCTGCCCATTTTTCTGTCAGAATAATTGCAGTGAAGTAGTTAGTCTTGGTTCTTAGGTAACTATTATGCACTGAGCCTGAGGTGCATATTTATCGGTATATTCTACCATCTTGTTATACACAATAAATGAGAACTCGCTCCAGGCACAGACAGGTGCAGGGACTAACAGCAGTATAATTCCAGCAGTTGTGATGGTACAGAAATGCTGAATAAAAAAAAATTTAAATCTTTTTTTTATAGTTTATATTTATGTATTTGAACCATGCCACTGAGGCAGGTCAGGAGAGCTAAGCTTTGAGTCCTTTAATATCTCAAACAATATCTTGTCAGGTCAGGTCATACCTTGCTACTGGTAACATGTAAGCCAGTACAACCTGTTGCACGATCGAGTGGTCAGTGACTAAATTGGATACCCCACCAGGTCCCAAATTTGGTGAGTAGGGTGGCTAGCAACCCAGTAGGAATAAAAACAAGACCTATCAAAGGGCAGATGAACTCTTTAGAGTCAACGGCCAGCTATCGAGAGATGGCATCTCAATAAAAACACCCTGCAGAAAGAACTTTGGGCCTCTACTGCTGATTTTTTGCTCTTTGTATACAGCCATGACAAGCTGCTATGGCTGCCGCCTACGCCAGAATTCTGGCAGGACACCCAGATTGATTGAATATCTCAAACACTGTGTAGCGAATGATGTCTCTTCTCATCTGTTCAGTGTACGGTACACATTTACACACACAAATAAAACAGCACTCTCTAAAGGTGTTTATTGAAAACATAAAATAAAGGTGAGGTAAACTGCATACGCTGAGGATGCATAAAAGCTCCATGTCATCCCATGATCACCCGGGTTCATATAGACCAGGGGTCACCAACCTTTTTGAAACTGAGAGCTACTTCATGGGTACCAATTAATGCGAAGGGCTACTAGGTCGATACACACCTCTGAAATTACAAATTTGCTCAATTTACATTTAATTAGATTTAATTAGATGTTATTATTAATAATTAATGATATTCATCTATGTGAAGATATTGACTTGATTTAAAAATATATTCAAAAAAATTATATGCAGCTCAATGGAGAGTGGCGCTGTCCTAAAAATGGGCCTGTCCTAAAAATAGCAGTGAACAGGTCCGCGGGCAACTTATATTGTCCTTGCGGGCTACCTGGTGCCCACGGGCACCACGTTGGTGATCCCTGATATAGACTAATAGATATATTGCGAATAGTGTTCATTATGAGATAAAAATTGAGTAATGAAACGAATTAATGTAAATTGTGCTGTTAAAAATGCTTTCATAAATGTGAGACACTCCACTGAAAGTAGGCTTTTGCATCCAAAAATGAGCTTTTTTCACAGTCAGATAGAGGAGGCCCAAAGCTGCAAAATGCAGCAAGAAGTTTGTCAATACAGTACCTTGAAAATTGAGCGAGCTATGCCACCTCTTGTGTCAACATTCAACTAAAAATTTCTAAAGACGTTTTAGAGAAAAATTAGCACAAAGGTTGCACTTCTTCCAAGATCATTCGTCCTCAGCAACCAAACATCTTTATGTACCTCAACCATATAAATTTTTAGAAAACATATCTTGGAAAAGTTGTTCAAATGATACTGATTGGAAAAAAAAAACACTGTCCGGTTCAAACAATCACACGGAAATGAAGAAAACTATGGATAAGAAAACTTTCTAACAAAACTCTCTGATCTCTTTATACAAGTAATCTTCATCAACTCTGCCCTCATCATTATCATCTTCATCTATATCCTGCTCAGCAGAAAAGGATCACATCTCATCCCAAACACAACAAAATGGACTCATCACACTTTTATTAACAGATGCTTCTTCTTCATCAACATCAAAATCTTCATCAACACAGCTGGCATCATCATCAGTTTGTTCATCTGTAAAAGGAATGAAAGGAGTGAAAGTGCTCATATACCTAATTTGATGAATTGTGTAAAGCTAGTGACAATACATCTATAAGGCGTTCATTATATTCTCTCACAAACCAGCTTTAAGCGATTTAAGGGCTTCATCAACGTCAAGCTTCGGAGCACAGGAGTTTTAAAACGGCGCATTTGAATGATGTCATATCGTTGACAAAGCTTCGACCGGAACTGCGAGATTGCAATGTAAACGTAAGGCTATATACCTGACATATATATAATACAAGCTCACGGAAACTTGGAAAAAACACACATGATAGTAGTTTTTTTTAAACCATAGACGAAGACAATTTCGTCCCCCAGTGCAGCTAACTGGGTTATCAAAGGCGGGCCATGTCTCTCACTGTCTATGGTGAGAGGCATGTAAAAGAACCATTGCTGACATTCGTAAAGAGTAGGCTGCAAAGTCGTCAGCGTGTTTCTGTCCCTTGCTAAAAAGGGTGGTGACAGGAAGGGCATCCGACGTAAAAAACCTCAGATAAGTTCAGCATGCATTTCAGCAACATTTCAGATCTTCCTTAGCAACCAACCTGCATTGTTTACGAGCATATCGTCTTCATAACCTTTATTTTATTCGCTGAAACGGCATTTTAATAACAAGGCAGTATCCAAAATGTAGAGACGAATTCACGACAGTTCTTCTGGTGTATGGATTATAGTGTGTCTATGGATAATCTTCAAAGCCAAATTCCAGCAACTCCCAAGTAAAAGGGAAAAAGCCGAAAGAAAGACAGACAGAGGAAGACAATTTCGTAGAAGGATTTAGAAGGTTATTTATATGAACCACTGAAGAAAGGCTATCCACATTTAGTGAAATCGGACCAGGAAAGTGACGACTCGGAGGACGATATTGGAGAGTCGGCAGAAGCTCTTACACGGGAAAATCGTAGCAAACAACCAGCAAATATTTGGTGCTCTTGTGGAAAATGTGTGCGTCAAAAACCCGATCAGGAGTGCTATTGTTGTAAAGAACATGAATTGCTTGAGGAAAATATACTGACATTCTGCAATTGGCTATACAACTGTCAGCGATGTTATGTCACAATGACCTTTAACCCCGGTGAAAAGAAGCCAACATGTCCGCACGCTCAACCTTCGAGAGCAAGGAATGTCATATAGAAGAAAAGGAAATGTGGACTTATAAATAAACTACCGACATCAAGCGATGTTTAAAAGTTAATAATAAAGTATAGTGGATATTTTTTGAATGCTGTAAATTTTGGGTACAGGTACCCTTTAAGTATTTTTCAGGTCTTGACCAATTTTCGTACAAAAATAAACAACCCACGATCCAGCATGTCCAGTCCAGACAAGATTACACACAATCAAATACAGTTGTCCCCCTACTTACGAAGACCCCTGGGTACGAAATCCCCGGGTTACGAAGATCATTTTCCTAAGTTTCCGTCCTCGGGATACGAAAACAACCCACTCTTACGAAAAGAAATTCAAAATTCAAACGCGCCAATCAAAATTTCACACGACTCGCGAGTTTCTCTCTCATTGGCTGTCTCTCAACATCCCGTTCCGCTGGCCTCCCAGATGGAGACAGAAGGAAACTTAACTCTTTAGTTTAGTTTTTTAAGTTGTTTAATTGAGTAAATGTTTAATAAATGTGGGCGCATATGAGCTCATCTGGAATTCCGATCCCTCAAGGAATCAAGTTCAAGTTGAGTTTGTCAAGTAGGGAATGCGCTTTGAATGCCACGTCTTGTGGGCATGGCCCGCAGTGAGCGAGAGAGAGACAGGGGTGTGTGTGTGTGTGTGTGTGTGTGTGTGTGTGTGTGTGTGTGTGTGTGTGTTAAGAAAAAATGTTTAATAATGGTTTAATTAATAAATATGTTAATAAAATGGTTTAATGTGTTACTAAAATGCTTAAGTGGTTTAATAAATAGTTTTCTTTTACTTTTAACACATATTTCATACAAAATTGGTGTACTTTTATCATTTTTAAATGGTTTATGGGGTTTATCCAATCCAAAGTCTGGAGCCTTGGAACGAATTAGACGTTTAACATGTAAAATGCGACCCCTACTGATGAAATCCCCGCGTTACAAAAAGGACTCTGGAACGGATTAATTTCATGGGTAGGGGGCCAACTGTAATCAAAAAATTCCATAATCAAATTTTGCATGCAGAGAAAAATACTCACCGGCGAAATAATCTTCAAGAACGCCAAGCATTCCAGCATCTTCGAACCCCAATTCTCGCGTCGAATTGAACATCTATACTAATGCTGCTAGACAATCACAGATGACATTTCAGTCTTCTTCTCCAGAAATTGTGTATTCACAATCTTATAAATAAACTTACTTACTGTTATTGAAGAGAAAGTCAGAGATAAGTTCCACATGCGGTATACTAAATTCAGGAAGTAAACAGGAAGTTAACGTGTGACGGGCACTGAGCATGTGACAGAGTTCACCAATCAGGGTGCTCGTTTCAAACCTTCCTTAGCGACTAGCCTTGCATCGTTAACCTGCATATCGTCTTTGAAACCATTATTTTATTCACTGAAACGACATTTTAATATTAAAACACTATCCAAAATGGAAAGACGTCCATTTTGTCATGACCGTTCTTCTGGTGTATGGATTATATTGTGTCTTGTACCGAACTCGGTGAATAATTGCAAAGAAAACCGGTAAGTTTGCTCCTGTTTTTATCTAGTTTTATGAGGGTACTCGTCAGAAAAATGGAAATAAGACATTTTTAGTGACTTTTAGTCGATTTCACTTCAGCAAGTGATAGTTGAATACTTGTTTTAATGGTTTATGCAAAAATCTGAGTTTTGATGAAAAATGACCTTTTTTTTTTTTTTTTTTTGGTCATTTTCTCGAAAGTAGTCCGTGTGACAAGCGCTTACATTCGGTGGAGCGCCTCACATTTCATCGACTTATTAAAGAAAACTTGAAAATAGGCATCTTGTGTAAGCTTCCTTTGCCATTGTGGTCTGCTTAGTTCTTTGTTTACGATCCTTTCGGGGAATTAGAAAAGCATTTTTCCTGGATTTGACTACCTACTGTGTACATCTGTACTTTTCAAGGAGGAGTAAGAATGTTTGGTGTGGTCCTTGAACATTTCAAACCAGTATGTTGATTGGTCATACATGAGGAATCAGAGTGGCATTGTTTGCGTCACGTTAGTGACTTCATGCTAATAGCATGGATGGTGTTTGGATCAAATTCTTCAATGCCAATTTACTAACAAGAAATTAATATACAAAGGGTGTGTAATTAGTTGGTAGGATTTTCTATGAAACTTCACCCTGAGTTTCAGAAGCATTTGGCCACTGAGTCAGCAAGTTCTGACAGGTAAAGGGTGGATGGAAACATCACAAATATGTCTAAATATTTACACATGGCCATGTGAAAAGGGTTGTTCTGTGGTTGACTGTGCGCCCTTGAATGCAACATGGCCCATGGCCTTACAATGGGCCACAAATAGCAAAATACTTCCCCAAATGCACCCAATTCTGTCTTATTTACAACTTTATTACTATTACTAGCATTAATATGAAGTCAGGCATGTTCATGAATCGCTTCTAATATTGCTATGATATCTGTCTATCTGAAGTGGAACACCATTATCCCCATGTTTTTTAATTGTTTTCCTCCCTGATAAATCAGAACTTTGACATTTTTTTTGTAGTCCTACATACACCTTTGGGATTTTCTTTTTACCGCTTTAGAAACGTGGAATGTGGTTGAATTCACTTGTATGCTTCATCTTTGTTCTTGATACCAATCACCATTAATGCTACATTTAATTTTATTTTTAGTTCATGGGTATAGCATGAGTAAGAATTTCATGGTGGGATATGTTACTCTTGGAATGATATTGGTAATCCTGACATTAGTTATCAATATTATATTAGCAGGATGCTGTTACATGTTGTACTGGGGCAGTGGTGGTCTAGTGGATAGGGCGGAGGATCGCTGATCCTCAGATTGGGGGTTCGAGTCCCCACAAGGTTGTCACTGTCCCCCCAGTGCAGCTAACTGGGTTATCAAAGGTGGGCCATGTCTCTCACTGTCTATGGTGAGAGGCATGTAAAAGAACCATTGCTGACTTTCGTAAAGAGTAGCTGCAAAGCCGTCAGCGTGTTTCTGTCCCTTGCTAAAAAGGGTTGTGACAGGAAGGGCATCCAACGTAAAAACCTCTGCCAAATCAAATGTGTGAATCAGATGATTCGCTGTGGCGACTCCCGAGAAAAGGGAAAAAAGCCGAAAGGAAAGAAGAAGAAGCTGTTACATGTTGTACTAACAGTGTAGGATGTCCCACCCCTGTCTGAGTTTTAGGAGAGACAAATAAGCCTGGTCTGCTGGTTAGAAACTGCCCATTGATGTATGAAACACGTCACATTCAAGATGGTTTATGAACATTTTGGCGCCACTACATGACACCAACTACACCCACTCTTTTGCTTAAAGGTCTTACTTACTGTTGATGCATTTTTAACCTAAGCATCCCTGCAATTCGGCTCAGGACATAACTGGTATTACAAGTAGACTGTGATGGGTTGGGTGCTGTAAATATAGGTGTGTCATTCAAGTTTATAGTTTCATAAGCTCTCCTGCTCATCTCGATGTCTATTAATAAGCTGTACCTCTACTGTTTTCAGACATGCCTTGATGTTGGTCTTAGCATCCCAGCTAGACTTTCTACCTGAGGGTCTTTTTCAGGGTGCAGACTGATCTGTTTACTGATCTCTTCAGTCAGGATTTGTCATTTCCTGATATAGGACCTAGATCATTTCACTGTCATCTCAGCAACTTGGCTAATTCTGGCTGCAGCACATTAGACACTGCTCTGTGTGCGATGGTGCAGGACAGACTATCAGTAGTCACTTCACTTAACCATTGCAGACGTGGAACAGTTTTAGGATGATTGAAGACGGTGGGTCCATGTTGCTTTTTGAGAATGTTAAATATTATTGTAGTCTTAACTGGATTTGTGAGTCATATTTAAAATTGTAACTTCGACTCCATTGCAATGCTGAATTATTCTTTAAGGGAATCCAAAATTATGTTGAATTCAGTTTACTTTACTGCTTATATATAAAATGTATACTCTTTATTTCATTAATTAATGTGGTGTCTTTTTATAATTTGATAATCATTAATTTAGTATCTTGACATGCTGAAAATGAACAGTTATATTCTGAAGATGTCATGGGTGGATGCCACTTGAGGGGAACTGTGCAGTTCAAGTGACATCCATAAAGTTTGAGGTGCATAGTCGATATTGTAAATGAGAACCGAAGCAAAAAAATAAATAGTCATCCCTTGCCACTTCGCGATTTGAGCATCGTGATCTTGATACATCGCGGTATTTTAATAAAAAGAAAAAAAAAAGTATTCATAAAAAAATTCAAAATTCGCGCTGAAACTTGCATGTAAGCAAGCAGAAGGCAGGGCCCCAAGGCAGGCTGCGTCCATTGTTTACAAACAACAGACTGAAGTGCCCCTCCTCCCCAGTTCAGGCAGGGACCGCCCACTCAACTCAATCTCGCAAGCTGATTGGCTTAGACGCGTGACGCTGTTGCCTCCCGCCCACTCAACTCAATCACACAAGCTGATTGGCTTAGACGTGTGACGCTGTTGCCTCGCACATTCCCGTGGGATTCTTTGTGATTTTGTGATCTTAGTGTTTGTGAACGTCCTGCACCGCGGAGAAGAGCTATTGTCAGAGGTGAGTACAGTACTTAAAGTATTATATATAAATTCTATTTAAATATTAATACATTACAGTATTTTAAATATGCATATAACTGTGTAACGTTTAATATACACTTCTTGATATTGTATAGACAAGAAAACATATAGACACGAGACAACATGGTAGAAATGAGAGGGGTGTCCCTACTTCGCGGTTTTTCGAATATCGTGGCCAGGTCTGGTCTACATTATCCGCGATATTTAAGGGATGACTGTAGGGGGCAGTGGAGGTCTAGTGGTATAGTGCGCTGGATTGCTGATCCAAAGGTTGGGGGTTCGAGTCCCACTCTCCACAAGGTTGTCACTGCCCCCCCTTCCCCCCAGTGCAGCTAACTGGGTTATCAAAGGCGGGCCATGTTTCTCACTGTCTATGGTGAGAGGCATGTAAAAGAACCTTTGCTGACTTTTGTAAAGAGTAGGCTGCAAAAGTCGTCAGCGTGTTTCTGTCCCTTGCTAAAAGGGTTGTGACAGGAAGGGCATCCGACGTAAAAACTTCTGCCAAATCAAACGTGCGAATCAGATGATTCCCTGTGGCGACTCCCGAGTAAAAGGGAAAAAGCCGAAAGGAAGACAGACAATTCAAGGGATGACGGCAACAATAAAATCACATTCTTATCTTTTAATTCCCACATTTATTTTATATTATGATGAGGGGCAGTGGTGGTCTAGTGGATAGGGCACAGGATCGCTGATCCTAAGGTTGGGGTTTCGAGTCCCCACAGGGTTGTCACTGTCCCCACCAGTGCAGCTAACTGGGTTATCAAAGGCGTCTCACAGTCTATGGTGAGAGGCATGTAAAAGAACCATTGCTGACTTTCGTAAAGAGTAGCTGCAAAGCCGTCAGCGAGTTTCTGTCCCTTGCTAAAGTGTTGCTAAAGGGCAGCCGACGTAAAAACCTCTGCCAAATCAAACGTGCGAATAAGATGATTCGCTGTGGTGACTCCCGAGAAAAGGGAAAAAGCCGAAAGAAAGAAATTTTAAATTATGATGAATATAGGTGAGTACCCATGCACATATGCAGAGCTGTATATGCTATGTTGAAATATATAAGCTAAACTAAAATGAGATTTTAGTAGAAAAGTTCTGCAGCTCCATGCTTTTGCAAATGTCATAAAGCTATTTTGTCACGTCTGCTCACCTGCACACACAGGCAACAGAATAAATAAAGAAAATGGCGGGAAAAATAAATTATTTGCGTATGTCATCGGCCTTGAGTGCACTTGCGTTGTGCAACATATTCTCTTACTTACACATGTTTCTGTAAACTTAACCATGCCAACGTTTTTGGAATGCTGCTTTTCAGCAGTGCCTACTAAATAATATGATTTGCATATTGTAACAGTGATGGTGGGTTAGGTGAGCTGTGTGCTTCAAGCAGAACTGAGCACTGTGTAGTTAGCGTGTTTAATCATACCTATTCAGAGTTTTGTACTTGGTACACTACACTTCATAAAGATGTTCTCGGGTATGATAAGTAAACACATGAGGAAAAACTAACTAATGAAAATTTTGTACCTTATTTATGTTTTATACCTGACGGAGACAGGTCAGGTTAACTGTGCACATGGAACTAATCTAAGTGTGATGTAGCTAATGGTGTCTGTTTCACCTACTCATTTAGTGTTTAGCACCCTACATGTATGATGTAAAAGTGTTTTAATATGCAAGATGTAAAATCTACAAAAATATGATTATAATTTTTTAAAAGCATGACAACAATGACATCACCTGCTCCTAATGACCCAAACAAACGTTGAGTGTCTGTTATAATTCAATCATTATCCATTGAAATAATGTGATTCTGAAAGATCCTAGTGATCCAGTAAGATGGATTTTAAGTACAGTGATACCTCTGCTCACGAATATAATTGGTTCCCAGAAAGTGTGTGTAAGGCGAAAAGTTCGTCTTCCGAACATTTATTTCCCATAAGAAACCATTAAAATGAGAATAATCCGTTCCCAGGTCCCCATAAAACATAATTTTCTACTAAATAAGCCTTAAAACGACACAAAAATATACCTTATTTTATGTATAATAAATGTGCTATTGTATTGTAATTAAAGAAATAAACTGTACTGTATAATAAAGTGGTTTTATTTACCTTTGTGATGGTAGTTGACGGCTTGATGGAATGGAGTGGGAGGAGGAGGGAGGGAGGGACTTACTGTTTGGAAGGAGTGTTTGGAAACGCCTACTGTTTGGAAACACGCATAGCCACACACGCACCCTTAATAGCTTCCTTGTTCTTAAGGATGGGAGCAATAGTAGACTTAGCGTACTGGTACTGGGACGCTGAGTCACACAAACGCACACCTCGTTCGTGTTTTTCAATGATCTCCGCCTGTGGTGGGGTCTTTTTCGGTCCCATAATAGCAAAAGTACACTCAATATGGTCCAAAATGTCTATCAAACACAAACCACGTCCGCACTCAAAGAAAGGGGTGTGATGAACTGTGACGCCATGAGCGTGCGTCAGCTTCTCGCTGTTCGACCGCGTGGTTTGATTCGTCCGCCGAAAACTAGTTCATCAGCAGAGACAATATGCTCGCAAATTTAATGTTCTTGAGGCGAAAAGTTCGTGAGCTTAAGCGTTCGTCAGCGGAGGTTTTACTGTACTTAGGCTCAACAATCCAGAGCAATGGAGAGTGTGGAAAAGAGGTGAAGAAGCGTGTGCAGGCAGGCTGGAATGGTTGGAGAAAAGTGTCCGGTGTGATGTGCGATAGGAGAGTGTCAGCAAGAATGAAGGGAAAAGTGTATAAGACGGTGGTGAGGCCAGCGATGTTGTATGGTTTAGAAACAGTGGCGCTGAGGAAAAGGCAGGAGGCAGAGCTGGAGGTAGCGGAGATGAAAATGTTGAGGTTCTCTTTGGGAGTAACGGGGATGGATAGGATCAGAAATGAGTATATCAGAGGGACAGCCCACGTAAGATGTTTTGGAGACAAAGTCAGAGAGGCTAGATTGAGATGGTTTGGACATGTACAGAGGAGGGATAGTGAGTATATTGGCAGTAGGATGCTGAGGTTGGAACTACCAGGCAGAAGGCCTCGAGGAAGACCGAAGAAGAGATTTATGGATGTGGTGAAGGCAGACATGAAGGTCGTTGGAGTCAGAAAAGAAGATGCGGAGGGCAGGGTGAGGTGGAGGCGGATGATTTGCTGTGGCGACCCCTGAAGGGAGCAGCCGAAAGTAAAAGAAGAAGAAGATCATTATCATGACAACCAATTCAAATCCACCCTTCATATTATTAGACTTTTTACAGTACGTTAACACGCGCTATTAACACATTGTAAAGCGAGCCGCGATGTATTTTATTTTTGTTTACATTTTAAAATATTATTATTATATTTTTTTAAATATTGGTTTATTGTATGTATTTAATGCAGACCAAGGTAAATGTCGTGTGTGTGTGTTATTTATTTATTTATTTATTTAATTTAATCATTCTGTGATTACCCTAAATGTTTTCACATAAGGAAAATATACTGTACTTCATAAAACAAGGGGCTGGTGGTGTAGTGGTTCGGGTGCTACGCTCATGATTGGGAGGTTGTGTGTTCAAATCCCAGTTAGACCCTAACTGTGCTAAGACCCCTGGGCAAGGTCTTAACCACAAGTGTATCTCTGTTCACCCAGCAGTATAAATGGGTACCAGAAAAAATATACTGGGAAGATAACTTGCGATGGACTAGCATCCTATCCAGGAGGAGTTGTATCTAGTCGCTTCATGCTACAGAAACTGGGGATAAGCACCGGCCTGATGAGCCACTATGGATCGGGTGTGAAAAGCCCAAAGGACTTACCTACTATAAAACATGTAGTGATCTTTTCAATGGAGTAATGTGTGTCTGTATTTCTGATGTAAATATTGTGATCAGGTTTAAGCAGTAGTACTACAATTATCTTTTCCTTTCGGCTTTCCCCCCCTTTTATTCCCAGGGGCCGCCACAGCGAATCATCTGATTCGCATATTCAATTTGGCATAGGTTTTTATGTCGGATGCCCTTCCTGACACAACCCTTTCTAGCAAGGGACAGAAACACTCTGACGGCTTTAGCAGCTACTCTTTACGAAAGTCAGTAATGGTTTTATTGTTATTATTATTATTGTTATTATTATTATTATTATTATTACTATTACTATAATATTGTACTATAATTGTGCTGATTACTAGGCCTGTGTAAGATTCCTTCTAAACGTAGGACTTGGGTACCTCTTCCGTAGTAGTATGTGTTTTTGCTGTTCTGAGCCTCCTGTTTTTCTTTTCTTTTTTGCTTATTTTCCACAACTTTGACTGTTTGCACGACCGCACAAGAAATTCCTATGTGTGTAAGAAGCACAAATGGCAATAAAGAATCTTGACTTGACTACTTTTACATGCCTCTTACCATAGACCGTGAGAGACATGGCCGGCCTTTCATAACCCAGTTAGCTGCACTGGGGGGGGGGGGGGGGTAGTAAAGAACACAGCCTTGTGGAGAGTGGGACTCGAACACCCAACTTTAGGATCAGTGATCCAGCGCCCTTTACCGCCAGGCCATCACTGCCCTACAGTAGTACTATAATTATAAGTAGTGTTAATATTGTTCTGCAGTATTTGAGTGCCATACTGGTCAATATTCTGGGAAAGGAAGTAGCATTTTAGAGATCCCCCCTCCCCCCACCAACACACACACACACACACACACACACACACACACACACACACACACACACATTGAGTCATGAAGTATGAAACCCTGCAGGAATTTGGCAGGTTTTCACTACAAATAGCAGAGAGTTTTGTTCATTGCGCAGATGTCTGGTCATGCTGTTCCTGATTGTTTTATGGTTGGGTGCTTAAATAAAGTATGAAGTAAATGTGTTTTTCAATGGCTGGTTGAGTTGATGAGAACTTGTGCTTTGAAACTGCCCTGTTTCTGTGTGATTTTTATCGAGCAGTTGTTATGCCATATTGTTCCCGTGGAAATGAATGCAAGACATTTGGGATTTACAGTTTCTTTTCCGTATAATTACATAATTTAATTTCATGTTTAAAACATGCCTATCGCTAGTCACCACCCAATAACCTCCAGTAGTCAATACACACTCAGGGCAGTGGTGGTCTAGTGGTATAGGGTGCTGGATCGCTGATCCAAAGGTTGGGGGTTCGAGTCTCACTCTCCACAAGGTTGTCACTGTCCCGCCAGTGCGGCTAACTGGGTTATCAAAGGCGGGCCATGTCTCTCACTGTCTATGGTGAGAGGCATGTAAAAGAACCATTGCTGACTTTCGTAAAGAGTAGCTGCAAAGTCGTCAGCGTGTTTCTATCCCTTGCTAAAAAGGGTTGTGACAGGAAGGGCATCCGACGTAAAAACCTCTGCCAAATCAAACGTGCGAATCAAAATGATTCGCTGTGGCGACTCCCGAGTAAAAGGGAAAAAGCCGAAAGGAAGACAGACAGTCAATACACACTCAGCCAGGAGAAGGATAACCTTGGGTTTGCACTCAATGCCAGGCTGTCATATAAATTAGGTTGTCTTTGGTGTTTTTCATTGTGTTCTGTTTGCTTTAGGAAGCGCAATTTTGTGTTGCTTCTGGTGCTGGTTATCAAGATTAGCATCCTGCCTTATTTCCTATTGTTCTGGTCTACTCTTCTGAGAACTCGCCATAAACTGCTTCTATATCCTTTTTTCCCCTCAAGAATTGAAGACATGTTGTAAATTCAGGCTCCGCCTCATCTGTATACTTCGGTTTGTTTTTTCCCCAACATGACTGATAGCGTCACTCGAAGACCACTCCATCTTGCACACTTTCCCACCATAGACTTTAGCACTTGAATTGATGGCCATGTGCCACATGATCAGCATTACATGGTCAAAGAGCTTCACCGGGCCTCTGATTGGTGGGTTCATGTCTGCCTCCTTCCCTGTTTATTTTCACAACACAGATAAACTAGCTCTCAAGCTGGGTCAGGACGAGAAGGTAGTATGTCCCGGTCTATATTTGACATTACTTTAATAGTTTACGTGGGTTATTTAGAGTTGGTCTCAGGTGCGATTCTGGAAATGAAGCCCCGTTTTGTTGCCCAGCACTTTAAAAAGCAAAGATCGTATCTGGTTTGCTTTATATATAAGGGTCTGCTGTGTGGCTATTCTGTACATAGTGCAGTGTTCCTTTAAATAAAAAAAAAAACCAAAACAAAAACAGCAGTGTTTATAAGGTGAAGTCATGTGTGGTTTCCTTTCAGTATTAGTCATAATTTCTTCTTTCTGTTTAAATGTCCCTTGAATTTGACAGAAATTATTTACTTAAGATGGTATAACCAGCACTCTGTCTGTCTATCTTGCTGTCTGGTTGGTTGGACACCGGGGATTTAGCTCAGTTGGTAGACCGTCTGCTTTATCCTCCGGAAGGTTGAATCCAGCCGAGTCATACCATAAGACGTTAAAATTTGGGAGTTGTTGCTTCCTGCTTGGCGCGCAGCATCAAAAGGATAGAAAAACGCAATATTCTCATGCGCATTGAGCATACGCTTGTATGAATAATGCGCTATATAAGCATCCTTAATAATAATAATAATATATATCAAATTAGAGGATTAATTTGTTTGCAGCTTTCCTAATAGACACCCAAATAGCTAATACACGAACATAAAGCACCACACTTGAATCATAAAATTAGGATACAGGCATCAGGAATAAGGATTGAGTTTAGATTAAAAAAAAAAACCCAATAATGTAAGTAATAAAAGTAAGCAAAGAAAAATCTGAATATTTTGTTGATCCTCCAGGATTGTTCATTTGATCGGAGATGTGATGCACACATTTTTGTTGCAAGAAAGATGTAAAATGCTAATCTTAACCGTGTGTGTGTGTGTGTGTGTGTGTGTGTGTGTGTGTGTGTGTGTGTGAGAGAGAGAGAGATGGAGAGAGAGAGAGAGATAACATCTGAATTGTGCATATTGTTACTAATTTAAGGTGTATGACCAGACTAACATCAAACTAAAGCATGTGCAAGACTGAAACTAATTTTTAATATATGCGCTAAAAGTATTTCTGACTTTAATGGTATGGACAGATATGTTGCATGATGCTTTACTTTACCTTAATGTTGTGTTTCCTGTTGTCAGGTTGCATGGTAAGCTGGATTTGATGCATGGCATTTGTATGACCCCATTCAGCACTTCTGTGGGGTTGAGAGTGACTGACTCTAAATATGGCCCAAACGACACACCTTAATGACAGCCCTGCAGGTAAGACTACTTTCTCATGAAATGCTGATAAAATTTTTGAGCTTGGACTTGTTTTCATGTGCACTATGTGAATGTGTAGTCTACACATTGCTAGCATAGTCCACTGCAGTGCACTAGTCTTGCATTAACTGTGTTCATTAACTATTGGCACTTACACACACACAAAAAAGACTGGCACTTAAGTTTTTTCCTGTCCAATTTGTTGCCAATGTTGGCCACTTTCTCATTTCTACATGCTTACAATATTCATAAGCACACAATAGCAACAACTAGGGAACGTTTTTATTTTATTTTATTTATTTATTTGCTAAACCACTCCAAGGAAAATGCTGCCCACCCTCTTTTGCATACATGAGCCTCAAGATACCCAACTGGCTAATGGTACCCTGATTGACAGGCAAACTGAGAACTGGTTTCTTGGCCACTGAACACGGACACCCTACATTGAAAAGCTGGCAAATATAATGACTTTTATATATATATATATATATATATATATATATATATATATATATATATATATATATATCCACTTTTTATTATAATCTTGATCAACTTCGAAAGACTATTCATTAAAGATATGTTTTAAAATGTAAACACTCTAACATCTAAAAATCATTGCAAAATGAAACTATAATATGCTAAAGCCCAGGCAGAGTTTTCAGATTCTCCGGCGCTTGGTGACCATTTCCGGCCATACTGCTTTAAAATGTTCAGTCCCTGCAAAACAAGATGGACGAGCTTCATGCTCAGATTGCAGCGCAGAGTGATCTACAGGACTGTGTTTCTGTGAAACATGGCTCAAGTAGAGTACACCCGATAAGGCAATTATACTAGCGGGCTACACGTCCTTCATCCCCTGCAATCCCAAGCGCCGGAGTCATCGTTTGGCCCTTTCTCGCCTCGGCTTCTTTGTTAGCTGGGATGCGGCTCGCTGCCTACCATAGCATGTTAGCTGTGCTAAGTTATACACGCCCGACGATATTCCGATCTTATACAGTAGCTGTAGTAGAGTCGACCGGTCGTAGACGAGCATAGTCCAAAACATGAACAAACAAAACAACAAATAAAACAAAACGAACCATAGCATGCTAGGTCTGCTAATAGCGTACTAGGTCCGCTAATAGCGTGCTAGCTCTGCTTAGTTATACACTTCCGAAGATACTCCGATGTTATAGCTGTAGTACAGTCGACCGGTCATAGACGAGCATAGTGCAAAACACGAACAAACAAAGCAACAAATAAAACATTTAAAACGAACAAAGAAACAATTTGACTCGCTCTATGGGCAGCGTCATCTTGGAGATGTCACTCCAACTTCAATGTAAAAGGACATGAAGAGTACTGTAATAAAGTTTATCCTTTTGGTATCGTTTGTTAAACATGCTACAGAACATAAAATATCACGCATAAACATGAACTTAGGTACTGTTCTGGAATAATAATTGGAAAAGATTTTAATACAACAGTTCAGAGAAAACCGTTGTTTCTCAGGAGAAAGTCTTATTTCTTCAGAAGAGACATCCAGCGTTTTCTATCGCTTAGCCAGAGAAGACACACAGCATTTGAGCAGTATCATAGAGCTTAACTGGTAATTAAAACACATACAAAAAGGAGGCTCATTGACAACTTGTGCATGAATGATGAAAAAGGGGCGGGACATCAGCTCCACCAATCAACAGAAAGGAGGACAGCCATTGGCTGAAATTGAATCACGTGCTGGTTGCTGGGCAGACCGCATGTACTCAAACCACGAGTGCAAAACCGCAAATAGTCAAGGACCTACTGTACTTGTTTTAATATTTTATGTAAGAAGAAGATGCAAAAATCTGAATTTCGATTAAAAATGGATCATTTTTACTTTTCTGGCCTTTATCTCAAAACTGGTCTGTGCGACAATTGCCTATTTTCGGTGGAGCTTCTCACAAATAGGAAAAAAGTTAAGAAAAACGCCACAAAAAACCCCAAACAAACAAAAACAAAATAAATAAAAAGAAAACACAACCCAAACCCCCAACAAAACTACTTACATTTTTATGTGAGGTGCGCATCTGAGTGTGTGCGTGCATGTATCTGTATGTGTGTATTTATATTTTATTTACATCTTGTGCATTATTTTTGAATATTTTATGATCATAAGCATTTATGGCGTTAAATATGTATTTCTTGATATTATGTACACATACATACACGTTAGACATCCTCAAATTTGACTTTTTTCATCAAACATATGCAAACTGATATTTTTACCCTTCTCCAAGGTCTAAATTGACTAAATATACCAGTTACTTTGATCTTGGACCTTGGCTATGCCTGCCCCAAGAGCCATGTAGTATTATTGTTGATGTTTTTCAGAAATGCTGGGGGGCGGGTCCTACTTTGCGGAAATTGTTGGTCGCAGGGGGGTCTCAGCCCCCTTAACCGCAGAAAGTGAGGGATCCCTGTAGTTCTTTAGAATGCTCGGACTTTCTCATGTGTTGTTTCTTGGGTCAGAGTTAGTTTCTGCAAAGACGTTACGAACTAATAATTAGTAATTGGTACCTCTGATGGTGCAAAATCACATGAAAGATTGTGTGCCAGCTAACACTTTTACTGAATCATTTATCTGAAGCTCCCACAAACTGATGAAATGATTACAGAACGACTCTTGCTTAACACAGATGCATCATTTGGCTGTATAGTTTTGATCATGCTGGATGTAAGAAAAGCTCTTCACTGTAGCCATGTTGGCTCTGGGATTTTTTTGTGCAGATGTTTGTCAGAAACAGGTGTGGGGCAGTGGTGGTCTAGTGGTATAGGGCGCTGGATCGCTGATCCAAAGGTTGGGGGTTCGAGTCCCACTCTCCACAAGGTTGTCACTGTCCCCCCAGTGCACCTAACTGGGTTATCAAAGGCAGGCCATGTCTCTCTCTGTCTATGGTGAGAGGCATGTAAAAGAACCATTGCTGACTTTCGTAAAGAGTAGCTGCAAAGCCGTCAGCGTGTTTCTGTCCCTTGCGAAAAAGGGTTGTGACAGGAAGGGCATCCGACGTACAAACCTCTGCCAAATCAAACGTGCGAATCAGATGATTCGCTGTGGCGACTCCCGAGTAAAAGGGGAAAAAAGCCGAAAGGAAGACAGACAGACAGACAGACAGACAGACAGTTTGTCAGAAACAGTTGTAACTGGACAGTTCAAATGAAGCTGTGTTCAAAGCATGTTGCTAAGCTGTGCCTCTGGGCAATGTGGAGCTGTCACTGATTAACAGCTCTGTAAACAGTGGAATCCTTTCCAATAAGGGGGGGTCGGTTTTGTTACAATGGCTTGATAATCATCAGCAAAACTGTTTTTCTGCCCTTTGGCGAACTCCATCTTATTTAAAGATAATTAGATTTGCTTCATTGCAGTTGTGTTCACAATTTTATAACAATTAATATATTTATCAGTAATTTGTGATGAAATGTTTGTTTTCATACAGCCCATAACATTACACATAATGATGGTTAGTTTGAAAAATAATTTTATATAGTAGCAAAGTCAGTTCTACTAGGTCATTGGATCCAATATTAATTGTTTCAAATTTTATGGCATCAGCAGCTGTGGCAAGGGTTAGCACATGTGCCTCACAGAAAGGTCCTGTGTGTGTGTGTGTGTGTGTGTGTGTGTGTGTGTGTGTGTACAGGGATCCCTCACTTTCCACGGTTAATTGGGATCGAGATCCCCACGCAACCATCGAAATCCACAAAGTAGGGGGGAACCCCCCCCTACGTATACGTATATGTGTATATAAAATCAATAAATACATATTCAATACTATAAATGCTTATATCAATTAAACATTTAAAAAAACAATGCATGAGATGTAAATAAAAATATAAATACACACACATGCAGATGGTATTGCATGAGAAGACGACGACACACACGTGCGTAAACAGTTTTGAATGGAGATTTTTTGTTTGTTTGTTTTGTGTTGTTTTTTTTTTGTTTTTTTTTTTAATAATTAGCCTTGTCTTTGTGGCATTTCCCTTCACTTTACCATCTATTCTTCCTTAATTTACTTATTTTTTTAATTCAATGAAAAAAAAAAAATATATATATATATAGTGTGTGTGTGTGTGTGTATCATATAAAGTGTATGTATATACACACACACACACACACACACACACACACACACACACACACACACAAACATAGATAGATATATAGATATATAAATAGAGAGAGAGAGAGAGAGAGAGAGAGAGAGAGAGACTGACATGAAATTTTGGGTAGTTAAACTTTGGGAGCTGACGTGGTTTCCCTGGGACGGGTCAGGAAATACCAGACTAGTGTGAGGAAAAAGGGCCCTTGTTTTCTCTCAGTGTAATGCGTGTCTGTGAGCAGTGTCCCAGTAGTTACCAACTACAGCACTGCTTACACAGCTCTCATTGCGAAATGGAGGTTTCTTTCATTTGTTGATGGATTCAGAGGTGAGTCTAGACTAACAGTATGCTCTTGTGATTTCAGCTTTTCTTGGATTATATCTAAAAATGTTAGAAAAGCTGTAGAGAGGGAAAATGAACACTTGTACCAGACTTCTATTATAGAAGTATTATTATTTGGAAGATTATAAGGTGACACTTTTTAAATCTTCACTGGAGAGGTAATGGATCTGAATGTATCTTGCAGATTATCCAGGTTCTGGTGATTTCGTTTTTCTTTACACAGAAATTTTTCACATTGTTATGTAGAAGCTATGCCTGTTAGTTATAATGAGAAAATACTAGGCATTTACATCACAGATAATTTGTGACTAATCTATGTAAGTCATAATGAAACATGTCTGGCATTTTAAAGTATTGTGGTGATGTCTTATTGCCAATCACTTGTGTATGTAAAAGTCTTTTCTTCCTCTAAAAGACTGGCTTTGATTCTGTGAATATTATTGCATTAAATAACAGCTGTGACTAAAAAAATGTGTAATATCAAGTTCATTTATGAAAGCGGAGCTGCCTCTAGAGATATTTGCAGTTTGTAAAATGATCTGGCATGCGATGTTCATTTCTCCTCCCCCCCCATTATTATTTTGGGCTTAATTGAGGCCAAGCACGACTGTCTTCCTTTTATTTTCATTTTCATCATAAATATTTATATTCCACTGCCTAATGTAACCGGACCCTCTAAAACTTATCTTAGAAATGTTGTCTACAGAGGAATAGGATTTGCTTTGCCAAAAACATTTGGTTAGTTTCGATATAGAAGAAAACTTGTCAGACACAATGAGCAGAACTATGATTATGAAACCCTAATCATAACTTCTTGAATGCAGCTTAAGCAGAACACTCATGCCAACGATCAAAATAGGAAACTGGATTTGTGTTTTAGAAGTTCCAAAATTTAAAAGAAGGTGATAAAAATACTTACTGGCTGTGGTTTCAGGATCTGCGCCAAATTCCTTCCAATTAGCAAGCACAATTTTTATTTATTTATTTTTGACCAGATGGTCAAGTGGTTAACATGCTATCTAAGTAGCCACTGGTGACACTGCTTTGCAGTGGGATTGTTAAAAACATTAGTTGGTTAAAAATTCAGTCAGAGACTATATGTTTATTGTTATGTCTGTCTTCCTTTCGGCTTTTTCCCTTTTACTCGGGAGTCGCCACAGTGAATCATCTGATTCGAACGTTTGATTTGGCAGAGGTTTTTACGTCGGATGCCCTTCCTGTCACAACCCTTTTAGCAAGGGACAGAAACACGCTGACGACTTTGCAGCTACTCTTTACGAAAGTGAGCAATGGTTCTTTTACATGCCTCTCACCATAGACAGTGAGAGACATGGCCCGCCTTTGATAACCCAGTTAGGTGCACTGGGGGGACAGTGACAACCTTGTGGAGAGTGGGACTCGAACCCCCAACCTATGGATCAGCGATCCAGCGCCCTATACCACTAGACCACCACTGCCCCGTTATATGTTTATTGTTATATGTGGTAGTAATTCAGTGACCTCAGCAAAGCTCGCGAATTACAACATGTTTAATTACAAATGAGTTTTAAACGGGGCTAATATCATATAACACATTTATCTTGGATATAGAAAGTTGTAGCTTGGCTGAACTGGTCAGCCGTAGAAATGTCAAATGCTTGCAGATATTAATTATTTTTTTCTCTGTCAGGGAAATATTACCACAACTCAACTTTATATTGGCTAAACTTTACTAGTTTTTTAGCCTAGCGCTCGCAAAATCGCGTTGAAAATGGTGCTGATTGAGCAGCTGCTACAAATCAAATGAAAACCACTTCTGTTTCCGTTTGCTTTGACTCAAACTGTGGCTAGTCATTAATGTTTATTTCCATTTGTATTTGCTCTCTTTGCAGATATTCGAACCCCATTTTTCTTTTTTTTTTTTTTTTTTAAATCCATGTATTTGATATGTATGTTTTACAAGGTGAATCTGCAGCATCAAAGCATATCTGATGGATTTTTGAGAGCATGCTCCATATCTTATTTTTAATTTGTCGATGTTTCGTCAGTTGCTATCGGTTTTGAGATGTTCATTTTCCTAAAATGTTGTATTTGGTTCATTGTCTAGCTGAAGTAACTTCCATGTTTATGCTATAAAAGAAAAACTGAATGAAAACAGTGTCTGCTCACTGTAGAGTTTAGTCTCTAGGAACAGATAAGTTTAGTCATTATTCAAAGGTCATTAGGCATTTTGTAATCCAAACACGGGCTCAAAAATATTGCCTTCCTCAAATCTCACTTTTATTTATTTATTTATTTATTTATTTTTTTTAAATAAAACCAAGCTAAAAAAAAATCGCCTAATTTGGGTTACTGGAATCTAAATGTGTCCCAAAGCTTGTATTAATGTTTTTCCGTTGAAGCAAGGGTGTTCTTGTACTCAGTCTTTTTTTTCTGCATTAGTCTTTGTATTTTGCATCCGAGTTTGTTCACAAACAACTCTGTGATAACACAATCATGCCACTCAGTCTTGTGTGTTTGCTAATCCAGCTCGAGGTTTCTTTGGGGTCACCGTTTACTGCGATCCTATTGGCTGTGTCTGTATTTTTGTGTCAGGCAGTCACTTTTAAATAGTTAGCGAAACACATGCATTGTCAAATATTGTGCATTTACAATTGAAGTCATTATTACTTGCTCCAGGATACTAACTAAAGAAACGGGTGAAGACAGATGACATGAGAAATGTCTTGCATTGAATGGGGGTAGTGATCATCTGAGTTTTTTATTTTTTCCGCCTGAACTCAGGTGGCAGTAAATCTTTTAACCAGAATTATGGTTGCCTTTTGATTGCTGCTTGTGTTGCTTATTTTGCGCTCAATCCAGGTAATACCACAATCTGTAAGTTTTGTGTATTTGGCGTTGTTATTGCTTTGTCATTTTTATGGTGAATTATTTTGACCTTTCTGCTGCTTTTGTTGGATTTGTCTTTTTTGCATCCTTTTTCATCGTTGGATTTATGACCCCCTGGATTGCACAAGCTGAGGTCAGAGCCCGGTTGTTCCTCGTACCATACTGTCCAGTATCCACTGCTTTTCCAACAAGCTAGGAATTGTTGTCATGCATGTACTGTATGATGGCTGTTGTCCAGGAGATTGAATGGGTATTTTATTTGAAACGTATCCATTTGTCTTTTTGGTACAATAGACTAGAATAACCTTTTTATTCAATGTTTTGAATAGAGTCCTGTTTTCATTTTCAGTCTATATAATTTGTCATTATTGCTTGAGATATTGTCTTGAAGAAAGGCTTCCTTGTCAGAGTAGTGTGGGTATGAGGAATTTAAAAAAAATCTTGCAAGAAAAGCAAAAGCAGAAGAATGAGGCTTGTAATTGGCTGAATGGCTAGTGAAGCCAGCCTATTGGGGCTGTGTTGAGCTTGGCTAAGTTTACACCAATAGTGGAATTCTTCCCTTATGGAGTGAAGAAAGTGCCTGCTTCAAGCTTGTTCTGGTTTCTGCCGACTGTTACTGCAAGAGAGTGCAGGGAACTCTGAAATAGGCACTTCTGTTTGAGGCTTGGTAAGTGGGGCTTGAAGTATTAGGAGTTAAATTACCACACTTCCCGTCCCAGATTCTTTCTTGGTTTGAAGGAATTCGTCTGCTGTTTTACCTTGCTGAAGAATTGGAACTGGCGAGGTAAAGAGGTTTTGCATGCTACTTTCGTACAGCACATATGGAGGCTAAAGCTTAAAACCCTGTAGATTTGAAAAGTAGCTTGGTGGAAAATGTCAGGAATCCTCGCTGTCTTTGGTGGAGTTTGGAATGTGGTACACGCAACGCTGAATGCATTTTTATTATTGCTCTGTCACTGCATTCCTTTCGGAGCGGTCATAAATGAGTCGTTTTCTTCTGAAATCAGTGTTGTACAAATGGATTTTCACTGTCAACAGATCTGTCCTCTGTGTTTGCATGTAACCCCACCTTAACTAACCCACCTTTTGCCAAATTTGGGGAAGAAACAGTATCCTATACGAGTGTGTAGTTCTATCCAAGTTGCATTAATATCTCAACTGTGTTTAGTTGTCTCCAATTTTGAGAAGTGAACACTAAATCAGTACTAATTTGCCATCTGCGTTTCTCAGTGGCATGCCTGTAATGTAAACTTGTTCCCTCGAGCTGTCTTGATGAATGTGTCCAGCTTTCCAGAAATTAAAACAGTTGGCATATTTATGTTCTTTCAGGTGCTTCATACACATAATTTCCATTTTTGTTAAGTTTAATAAGAGAAGAAAATTATCTAAATAAAAGTTAATGTTTGTCCTTTTTGACTTGTCTGGGATTTTTAAAAAAAAACATTTTGTGCGCTCTCTCTCTCTCTCTCTCTCTCTCTCTCTCTCTCTCTCTCACTCTCTCTCTCTCTCTCTCTCTCTCTCTCTCTAGAAAATGATGACCGTGACAAGGACTCTTCAGCCCCTTACTGTTTGGAGACACCATATGGTTATCAGATAGATTTGGACTTCCTCAAATATGTTGATGACATTGAAAAGGGAAATACAATCAAAAAGCTGAACATTCAGCGAAAACCCAAAGTGACCAAGTCTGTGCCACCTCCCAAGTCTAGTCAGGCCGAATGGACCTCTACAGACTCTCTGTCCTCATCCAACAGTGATGAAAGCAAGCAGTCATCAGGATACTTTGCAACACGTAACCAGTTAGCCTCACTGGGCCACATTGCACAGGTCAATGAAGCCTCCCAGGCCTTTGTGAGCATTCTTGAGGCCAAGCAGCCGCAGCTGCCACCACCTTCACCCAATCTCCCTCGCCACAATCTCCAGGTAGTGAAGACACTAATGGAGACTCGGAGACGGTTAGAACAGGAGCGGCTACTTTTGCAGCCACCAGCAACCGAGCCACCCCGTCGGCGTCTGGCCAGTTTCGGGGGAATGGGCTCCAGTAGCTCCTTATCATCCTATGGTGGCTCACACGGAGCAAGCCAGATCTCACCTAGTTCTAATTCTCTTCAGCATAATGGGCATCTGGCAAATGGTGAATATAATCTTTATGTAACATCCTCCATGGGCAGCTCAATACGTCACAGCCCACTTAGCTCAGGTATGTCCACACCAGTAACTAACATAAGCCCCCTGCACCTTCAGAACATTCGTGACCAGATGCTAGTGGCTCTCAAACGACTTAAAGAGCTTGAGGAACAGGCTAAAACCATCCCAATCCTTCAGGTTAAGATTTCTGTCTTGCAGGAGGAAAAAAGACAGCTGGTATCACAGATAAAGAATTCAAAAGTACCTGGACAGAACTCATCTGGAGGCTTTCGGAAGCGATCCTTCAGTGTAGGAAGTGCTGATCAGTTTGAACCTGTGGCCCAACTTAATTCAGGTTCTGAATTGCACATTGTTGAGCCCGAAAACATAGAACAGAGCTCACAAAGACTACAGGAGTTTCGGCAACTGACAGCTGATGTGCAGGCTTTAGAGAAAAACATTCAGAACACCACCATGGAGTCAGAGCGTGCCCTACACCAAATACAACACAGTACAAATCAACGCAGCTTGCAAAGTCAGTGGAACCGAGAGAGTAAGTCCATTGGAGTTGGTGCAGATGAAAACATGAATGATGTAGTAATCTACAGGAAGTTGCCAGGACATAGCAAGGATGTTGCTGTAGGAACTGAAAAGGAGACAAAGAGCACAGGTGTTGGGGTGACTGAGGCCATGCTGGGCATGAGCAGTGAGGCTGAAGCTGAAATAGATCTGCAGCACCAAACCATTGAAGCCCTTAAGGAGAAGATCTACAGACTGGAGGTACAGCTGAAAGAGACCACTCATGAAATGGAGATGGGCAAACTGAAGCTAGAGCTTCAGGTGGCTGGTTCAAGGAAGAAACTGGACAAGGGTTCGCTGGCAAGACCTGAAATGTACAGCACTTCAGTAGAGGCCAAGGTCTCCACAAAGAGTCAAGGGGTGGGGAACCACACAGAACGTACTGACATCAACACAGGATATGTACCACAGCAACACACTGTTGCTGTCTGGTGTCAGCCAGACACTAGTCATATTGCTGTGGGTCCAGATTTGCCAATGGATAGATGGGTAGTAAAAGAACATGTAGAGGTTCAAGAAAAGTGTGTTGGGAAGGTAGTTTTAATGTGCAACCAGAAAGTGGGGGAAGAAATAAGTAATTGTGAGGTGGGAGTTAACACAGAGTTGGCCGTTGAAAGTTTAGACCTTTTTAAGACAAAGCCAGAAGTATCAAAAGAATTCCAGTCCATTGGATGTGGAGATTGCACAGTGAATGTATTGGTTAGTCCAATTAAGGAGGTATTCTCCAAAAGCACAGTGACTGACACTGTAAGTAAAGTGGACTCGGCTGTAACTGTTTTACCCACAGTGCTTTCTCAACAAACAAACACTGAAGTGAATACTGTAAATAACTCCTCTAACACTGAATGCATTGTTCTCACTGATTCTTGCATTAACACGGAACAAAATTTTGAAGACAAAGAAACCAGTACAGTACCATTGGAAACTCGCACTGTTGCTGTTGGTGATGGACTTGTAAAAGATATACAGACCACAGTAAAGTCTCGCTCCATTGCAGTTGGTACGACAGCTTCAGATGAGACTATTGAGAAGGTAACCTGTTCCAAAACCAAAGAAATTGGGGTCGGGCTTACTAGTATAGATGATAACTTTTTGGTGGGGCTTAAGACACGGAGCATAGCTTGTGGCCCTTTTCAACCCATAAACCAACAGATAGAGAAGAGTGTGGCAGTTGAACAAATGATTGCTGCACACAATGTCAATTCACAAAGCAAAGCTGGTACCCATGTTGACTTGGATCACTATATCGATAGAGTACAGAAGCTTCTTCAGGAGCAGCAGATGTTGCTGGCTGAGAATTACAGTGATTTGGCTGATGCATTTGGTCCACCACAGCAGTCCCAGTTTAACTCGATCAACAGTGAATTGGTAACTACCCTGTCATCCATCAACTCGGTGATGAAGTATGGCAGTGTTGAAGATCTCTACAATGTGGACCTCCGGACTCTGCAAGCAGACCCTGGTAATGCTAGAAAAGGTCAGTTATGTTTGTTTATAATTTTGTTTGTTTATATTTTCATGTGTTAAACAAACAAGCAAAACAGATGCTGTGTGTCCTCCCCATGTGGTTCACTTAAATGTATTAATTTCTTTAAAGCAATGCAAATTAACATGACTCACATTATTAGCTGAGGTCTTTGATGGCTAGCCCATCTAGCTGTGCCATGCAGCTGACTTGATGTTGATTAAATTTTATATATACATACACACACACATACTAGTCCTTCTAAAAAAATTTGCATATTGTGATAAAGTTCATTATTTTCTGTAATGTACTGATAAAAATTAAACTTTAATATATTTTAGATTCATTGCACACCAACTGAAATATTTCAGGTTTTTTATTGTTTTAATACTGATGATTTTGACATAAACCCAAAATCCCTATCTCAAAAAATTAGCTTATTTCATCCGACCAATAAAAAACTGTTTTTAATACAAAAAAAAAGTCAACCTTCAAATAATTATGTTCAGTTATGCACTCAATACTTGGTCGGGAATCCTTTTGCAGAAATGACTGCTTCAATGCGGCGTGGCATGTTACAGAGGCCCAGGATGCTTCGATAGAGGCCTTAAGCTCATCCACAGTGTTGGGTCTGGTGTCTCTCAACTTTCTCTTCACAATATTCCACAGATTCTCTATGGGCTTCAGGTCAGGAGAGTTGGCAGGCCAATTGAGCACAGTAATACCATGGTCAGTAAACTATTTAGCAGTGGTTTTGGCACTGTGAGCAGGTGCCAGGTCGTGCTGAAAAATGAAATCTTCATCTCCATAAAGCTTTTCAGCAGATGGAAGCATGAAGTGCTCCAAAATCTCCTGATAGCTAGCTGCATTGACCCCGCCCTTGATAAACCACAGTGGACCAACATCAGCAGCTGACATGGCACCCCAGACCATCACTGACTGTGGGTACTTGACACTGGACTTCAGGCATTTTGGCATTTCCTTGTCCCCAGTCTTCCTCCAGACTGTGGCACCTTGATTTCCGAATGACATGCAAAATTTGCTTTCATCCGAAAAAAGTATTTTGGACCACTGAGCAACAGTCCAGTGCTGCTTCTCTGTAGCCCAGGTCAGGCGCTTCTGCCGCTGTTTCTGGTTCAAAAGTGGCTTGACCTGGGGAATGCGGCACCTGTAGCCCATTTCCTGCACATGTCTGTGCACGGTGGCTCTGGATGTTTCTACTCCAGACTCAGTCCACTGCTTCCACAGGTCCCCCAAGGTCTGGAAACGGCCCTTCTTTCAGTTTTTCCTTCCCACAGACGTCCCACTGAAGTGCCTTGATACAGCACTCTGGGAACAGCCTATTCGCTCAGAGATTTCTTTCTGTGTCTTACCCTCTTGCTTGAGGATGTCAATGATGGCCTTCTGGACAGCAGTCAGGTCGGCAGTCTTATCCATGATTGCGGTTTTGAGTAATGAACCAGGCTGGGAGTTTTTAAAAGCCTCAGGAATCTTTTGCAGGTGTTTAGAGTTAATTGGTTGATTCAGATGATTAGGTTAATAGCTCGTTTAGACTACCTGAACATGATATGCTAATTTTTTGAGATAGGAATTTTGGGGTTTCATGAGCTGTATGCCAAAATCATCAGTATTAAAACAAAAGACCTGAAATATTTCAGTTGGTGTGCAATGAATCTAAAATATATGAAAGTTTAATTTTTATCAGTACATTACAGAAAATAATGAACTTTATCACAATATGCTAATTTTTTGAGAAGGACTAGTATGTGTGTGTGTGTATGTATGTATGTGTATATGTGTGTATACATATACACATAGTACTATCACGTATCAATTACCGTATTTGAGGTAATAAGCGCCCTGCACCAATAAGCCCACCAATTTTATTTGATCAGTCTCTGTAAGCGTAAAATGAGACGTTCACTGCCTGTAAAATTGGACCTATCAGAAAGTCTCTCAACTTCTTTGGTGCTTCCCTGAAAAAACAAGAGTTCTCGCAGAGACTTTAAACAGTGTCCGTGGATGATGCTATGAATTAAAAAAATGGCTAACTTGACATACAGGTTCATAGCTTTTGATCTGGGGCAAAAACATGGTTGGTTCGGGGGGGTTTTTTTTGTTTGTTTTTTGGCTAAAAATGAATGCTGTATTGCATATTTACTTGGTTCACTATTATGATGGTCACCAGCATGGTTATAAAGGGGGTTTAAACTTGAATGGCAGCGGATCTATGGAGCATTTTTTTGAGTATTTCAGCTGAACCCTCAGTGGTGATGTACTCTCATGGTGGAACTTCCGAAGGGGAATATTAATGGAGCCTTACATGTTTTATATACTTTTTAAGTGACCGTAATTTAGACGAGCACATATTTTGGTCCAATACAGTTATCTATGGGTTTTACTCTGAGTTGGATGTTGGATTCTACATAGGTGTTCACTGAGGCCTGATTAGACCTGCCAGGCAAAAGTTGTCTCCGACACTGACGATTTCATATAAAAACAAGCAAGGTGATTACTGCTGACTCTTTTTTTAATCATAAATAAACATCATAAATAATTTATCATAAATAATTTATCATAAATCATATGCTTCTGTCAGTTAGATAATCCCACTTTAATCAAGTCTCTTATATTTCAAACATGCTCTCATAATTGTATTTTCGTATTTCACTTTAACATTGTACAAAACTAATGTTTTACATCGAATAGCATAGCGAGTCTCAATGACTTCATCAGTATGGGAAAATCAGATTTTCCTGCTGCCTGTGCCAAATACTGAATGCTATTTTAAATAAATTAGATTAAGAGGTCTTTTTATAAATGTTCACTATTAACAATATTTTGGTGCTGTCCTCCTGACTTTCAAATAATTTTGCAATGAAAAAATATGATGCTGTAAAGTGCCAAAGAATTAAAAACAGCATGATTTTTATTGGCTGTTTAACAGTTGGTAATTCAGAACGTATTTGTTTTTCAGGGGTCATGCCATTTGCAATGAATCACCGCAGTACAGATAAACATTGTTTGCGCCGCCTTCAGAGAAACACACAACTGGCTCTTGTGCCTGCATGTTATATCAAGAATATTTGTTTTGGAGACAAAAACTTCATAATGTGTACCACTACAAAAACAGTTAGTCATTAAAGCTGGCATGAGTAATTAGTGGATGTGAATGCAGTTGTGTTTTAACTTGTCTTTGGCTTTGTAATGTGGCAATGTGGCTATTTTTGCCGAAGCGGAAAATAGAACCAGTCATTTAAACTCTGCACATGATTCTGTCCATGTTTGCACTTTTATTTCGAAGGAATGCAAGTTAAGTCTATAAAAAGCTTACTTTCCTGTAATAATTGTACATGTCTTGTTTTTATCCTTATCTGTTCTTTTCAGACTCTCAGATTGCCAGCTCTCATTTGGCTGGTGCAAAGCTGGAGGTCACTCACACAGAGAGTGGGTGTGCTGTGGATACAGTGACCCATAAGGAGAGTGTAGCTTTACAGAAGAGCCATATGGACCAGCAGATGTGTTCTGCTCTACATGGTAAGAGTTGATCATATAATGGGTACATGTAAAGATTTATACAGTTGAACATGTATTCGAGTACAGAAATTTTTTTTTTTTTTTTGAAATCCCAGCAATTGGTTGTATCAGAAAGGTGGTCGAATAAAGTAGCCTCTGCAGTGTTAAACTAGTGCTATTGACCACAGATAATAGGAAATGTACACCCCCCCCCCCCAAAAAAAATAAATAAATAATAATTTAAAAAAAAAAAAAAACTTTTGACATGTACTTTATTGTATGCAGGGAGAGACAGGAGGAGGCCATATGTGTGAGGCATGTTCTGGCAGTTCACAGGGCTCTGCTCTCTCTCTCTCTCTCTCTCTCTCTCTCTCTCTCTCTCTCTCTGGAGAGAGGCGGATGATCTCTGGGGTGTTTGGCGGTGCAAAGCCTGTAGTTAAAATGTTTGGGATAGTTTAGGTTTTGGACAGATTTCTGTTGCATGTCGATAATTGTTATTTTAAACTCTTGAGGGTTTTATTTATTTATTTATTTATAAGGTATCTTCAAAAACATCTGCATTAATACCGGACTGATTCTGTATTTTATAAATAAATATGCATAATTTGGCAGGGTGCTGCTTTCATTCTTGAATAGTGGTTGTTTGCTGAGAACATTGAGGAAACTTTCTCATTTCCCAGCAATGCCAGTAAAATGACAGGGTTTGCTTTGCATGCCAAGCAAGATTGAAGTGTCGAAAGGTAACTCCCATGAAGTCTGGGATGTTGTTTGGGTCTCTGTTCACTTCAGCCATGTACAGTGTATTCTTCTGTGCGCCACCTTGTGGCTAATAGAAGAATCCCTGTCTGCATATCAAACAAAACCCAGACACAGGGTTAGATCTCGTCACCGGATATGATTGTAAATCAGTCATAGTGCTAATATAATACTTTATTTTCCATGTAGGTAGCCAGAGCACTTTGAAGTCCATCATGAAGAAGAAAGATGGTCGTGATGGTACCAACAGCACCAAAAAGAATCTGCAATTTGTTGGTGTAAATGGAGGGTAAGAGCTCAAGATCTTAAAATGTATATTATCCAGGATATCTGTGAGTGCGTTCACTGTATGTGCCTGCTAGTTTTTATAACCCTGATATTCCATGTAAATGATGTTTTGTCCAGGTATGAGTCAACATCAAGTGATGACTCGAGCTCTGAGGAAAGCAGCTCTACAGGCTCTGAGGGTGAGGAGGAAACAGAAACGCTGGAGGCAAATATCAAGGAGCGGAGGCACGATCCGTTGAGTACCGAAGGAGCACAGGATGTAAAGAGAGATGCGGGAAGTTCTGGCCAGGAGAATCTGGAGTCCCGAGAGAGGTAGAAATGTCTTTCTTGCCCAAGTTAATATCTCGTTAATATTACAATATCGATATAATTTTCCCCCCCCAATTGTCCAGGTATGAGTTGAGCGAAAAGATGCTGTCTGCTTGCTATGTTCTGAAAACCCACTTAAGTGACCCCAAGGCTTTATCCAGTAAAGATGCAGTGAGTTAAACATTTTACTTGCCGTTCAGACCAAATTAATCACAACAATCCTGATTAAATAGTTGCCTGTGTCTTCCAAATCCACACTTTTCTTACCTCCTGTTCAGAATCCTTGTTTTTTCCTTCAATGCTAAAAAGAATTTCATATAAATCAATTTTTTTAATAGTTCCTTCTGCCCTACTTCACCATTGTGCTGCAGGCAGTTAGAGGATAATGACTAATGGGCTCTTTTGTGGCTAATATAGTGAAAAAGAATGTTACAGGAACAGCAAATAAGAGCAAGAGGCAGACCTTAGGGCCAGATATAACTGTGCTTTGGCAGGGTTCAGCATGCTCCAAAAACGAGAGCCAACTGATATTCCGAAAACCATGTTACCATGGTCGGTAACAATGAGGGTGCTTTGGCGCCCTGTGGCGATTTTATTTTATCCTAAATTTTGCATTTGAGTTTTTGTGGTTTCATTTATTTCCCAGTTTTCTTTTTATGTTGATAATTAGAACAGATTTGTTGTTTTTTGATCTCATGTTTCAGTTCTGCATATTTTACTGAGCAGCACAAAATAGGATAAAATACTGATCGTTATTTATATTATTATTATTTATATTATTTTTCACAGTCCAGTGACTGCTTCTTTTAGTTGTGATCACACTAATTCCTTTTTTCATAAATCATATCACAGAGGACATGCATGAACACAGTGCAGCATGAGTGGTTCCGTGTGTCCAGTCAGAAGACGGCGGTGGCAGCTATGGTTGAAGATCACCTGAACACTTTCCGTAACATCTCACCCACCCTGCTGCAGCATATAGTCAACATGGCCGATGGCAATGGCAACACCGCCTTACATTACAGTGTTTCACACTCCAACTTCCATATTGTAAAGAAGCTGCTGGATGCAGGTAACTTGCTAGCACCACATATTTGCAATGCCTTTTATTTTAAAATATAAAAATTAAAAAAAATAGCTTTTTTCCCCCAAAACATTTTTTCACTTGGATAACAAATGAATGATTGGGTTTTCATTTGTTAATTTATTTACTTTTATATCTAGTCACTTATCCATAATAATAATATAGAATGTGCAGGAACACAATATTCATAAAAGGGTTTATAAGGCTAAAGATTAGAAATTGATGCTGGGATGTTGTGCATGAGTAGTCTAGGCAGTTAAAAAAAAATAGAATTGTAAAAGCAGAAACCGTAATAAAAATAACTTTATTGACGATCAAAACTGCACAAAAGCAAATCAGTCAAAAGGGTTTTAAGTTCAACAATTTTTTTTTTTTTTTTTTGTGTGTGTGTGTGTGTGTGTGTGTGTGGGGGGGGGTCGTCAATGTCATCTGGAGTTTAATAATGGAGCTGCTGCACAGTTCTGTAATTTTTAACCACAGACACCTTACATAATATGATGCACTGCTTTTGTGAGGATGGGTTTGAATTTGATCCTTCAGCACAGGAAGCACATGGAGTAACCTTATTAGAACGGTCAAATAAAAGAACGCACAAGTTTATGAAGCAGGTGAGTGGCACCATATGAAGGAAGCCAGCAAGAAGAGGGTTATGTAAATATGTCAAAGAAATTAGAGGTTTCTTTAAAGCAGCGCTGATTTTTTTAGTCACTCGTGGTGTGGTTTCTTTGATAATGTGAATAATAATTAAAATGGCGATTCTGAAAGGCAGTTGAATTTCTCTTCTGTAGAGTCTGATATCTTCATGGAGAAAAGCCATGTGTGTCATCTATCATTAAAATAAGAGTGGACCAAATAATCATTCTTGGGAAACCCCAGTATTGAGGTAGTCAGGATGAAGCAAACCAGCGACATAGAGTGGCAGTAGTATTGATCTTGCAAATGTAAAAAAAAAACAAAACAAAGAAAAACCTCAAAACAAACCAAGGGTTTAGTTTAAGAAATGTTTCAGACAGGCAGGGAAAGTAGTGTATTTTTTTTCTTCCAAATATTACACATGTATATTAATATTGAAAAATGTACAGGGATCCCTCACTTTCCGCGATTAATGGGGACTGAGACCCCCCGCCATTGCCGATTTCCGTGAAGTAGTATCAACCCCCTTGACCGATGTATACGTACATGTATGTGTATATAATATCAATAAATACATATTCAACACTATAAATGCTTATAATAACAAACATTCAAAAATAATGCACAAGATCTGAATAAATATAAATACACACATACAGACATACACACACATACAGACGCGCACACAGATGCTCACATCACATAAAAATCTAAGTAGTTTTGTTGGTTTGTTTTGTTTGTTTGGGCTTATTTATTTATTTAATTATTTATTTTTGCATAATTGGCCTTGTTTTGCTGCATTTTCCTTAACTTTTCCCTTATTTTTCCTTAATTTCCTTATTGTTTTATTTTTCTATGAATATTTTTGAAAAATCCGTGATGCACTAAAGCCCCAGAAACTGAAGCGTGAAGTAGCGAGGAATCACTGTATTCATTTAGGAAATATGTGAATTTTACCTCATAGGTCTAGTGCACTATCCAGCAGAGGAAGAGAAAATCATTGTCACATAACATTTTGTATATGAAAATCTCATTAAGTTCCAGCTAATGAAGTAGGTATAATCATGACCACTTGACCAAACTAATGCCAAGGTCTCACAGTGATGTGTGAGAACTGTGGCTGAGATTATTGTGTCAATTCCAGTGGATTTTGGGGGCATGCCTTGCAGAAACATGTGCAAAGGAAAGAAGTACTTGACTGTGAAATGTAAGCATCTACTAGGTCCAGTCTACATCAGTGACAGCAATGCATAGTGGCAGTCACTGTTCCATATGTATTTTTACCACAATGGGGATCTATGGTAGCATCCAGTCGGTAATGTATGCTTCACGGGTGCCATCAAGGTTGCAACAGTGGAATTGATTTGGCGCTTGACCCAGGGTCGATTTCAATATGTCCAAACTTTCTGTGAATGGAAGCCACACCCTCATATTTCTCAGAGTTGCTTCCTGGCTCTTGCTTATTGTGACGCAAGTGCTCAGAACACTGTTTTAAAAAAAGAAAAAAAGATCTCCTACCATCATCATCTTTCAAGTCATTCTGTCTAAGTGAGATCGAGCTTTTAGATTCACTGTGATTTAAAATGATGTGAAATGAATAGACTGTCCAAAATAGGAAGCTAGTTTTTGTGCTTGTGAATATTTTATAAATCATTCATCAGAGCTTTAGGAAACAGTGACGAATGTGCATCTAGTTTTTAAATGAAGGAACATCGACTAAAACTTAATAAATTTTATTCATAATTGTGCAGCGAAACAAAAATTTGAAATTGTTTTGCGTGTAGTACATACGCTCATGAGTTTCTCAAGCCAAAATATACATACATGTTGCTAATCCTTCATTAGAAACCCCTCGAAAGTCCTACAGAAGTGGATTTCTCCAAGCCTTTGTTTTCTGGCTCTTCAGTTCTTTTAGAAATATTCATGCTCTTCATGATGAGCTGCCAGCATTTATTAGAGTGCATAGCCTATTGTCAACTTCATTTTAAGCTTCTCAGGCCCTGATGCCCCATGTCTCAAGAGGGCCCTCCATCCTCTCAGAGCTCGGACCAACTGCCAGTCAATAAAACTGAGCTTCAGCTCTTTTTCCTTCTCCCCCAAGTACTAGTCCTTCTCAAAAAATTAGCATATTGTGATGTTCATTATTTTCTGTAATGTACTGATAAACATTATACTTTCATATAGTTTAGATTCATTACACACAACTGAAGCCTTTTATTGTTTTAATATTGATAATTTGGCAAAAAAGTAAAAAAAAAAAACAAAAATCCCTATTTAAAAAAAATTAGCATATTTCATCCAACCAATAAAAAAAAGTGTTTTTAATACAAAAACAGTCAACCGTCAAATAATTATGTTCAGTTATGCACTCAATACTTGGTCGGGAATCCTTTTGCGGAAATGACTGCTTCAATGGGGCGTGGCATGGAGGCAATCAGCCTGTGGCACTGCTGAGGTGTTACGGAGGCCCAGGATGCTTCGATAGCGGCCTTAAGCTCATCCACAGTGTTGGGTCTGGTGTCTCTCAACTTTCTCTTCACAATATCCCACAGATTCTCTATGGGCTTCAGGTCAGGAGAGTTGGCAGGCCAATTGAGCACAGTAATACCATGGTCAGTAAACCATTTAGCAGTGGTTTTGGCACTGTGAGCAGGTGCCAGGTCGTGCTGAAAAATGAAATCTTCATCTCCATAAAGCTTTTCAGCAGATGGAAGCATGAAGTGCTCCAAAATCTCCTGATAGCTAGCTGCATTGACCCTGCCCTTGATAAAAACACACTGGACCAACACCAGCAGCTGACATGGCACCCCAGACCATCACTGACTGTGGGTACTTGACACTGGACTTCAGGCCTTTTGGCATTTCCTTCTCCCCAGTCTTCCTCCAGACTCTGGCACCTTGATTTCCGAATGACATGCAAAATTTGCTTTCATCCGAAAAAACTACTTTGGACCACTGAGCAACAGTCCAGTGCTGCTTCTCTGTAGCCCAGGTCAGGCGCTTCTGCCGCTGTTTCTGGTTCAAAAGTGGCTTGACTTGGGGAATGCGGCACCTATAGCCCAGTCCACTGCTTCCACAGGTCCCCCATGGTCTGGAATCGGCCCTTATCCACAATCTTCCTCAGGGTCCGGTCACCTCTTCTGGTTGTGCAGCGTTTTCTGCCACACTTTTTCCTTCCCACAGACGTCCCACTGAGGTGCCTTGATACAGCACTCTGGGAACAGCCTATTCGCTCAGAGATTGTCTTACCCTCTTGCTTGAGGGTGTCAATGATGGCCTTCTGGACAGCAGTCAGGTCAGCAGTCTTACCCATGATTGCGGTTTTGAGTAATGAACCAGGCTGGGAGTTTTTAAAAGCCTCAGGAATCTTTTGCAGGTGTTTAGAGTTAATTGGTTGATTCAGATGATTAGGTTAATAGCTCGTTTAGACTACCTGAACATGATATGCTAATTTTTTGAGATAGGAATTTTGGGTTTTCATGAGCTGGATGCCAAAATCATCAGTATTAAAACAATAAAAGACCTGAAATATTTCAGTTGGTGTGCAATGAATCTAAAATATATGAAAGTTTAATTTTTATCAGTACATTACAGAAAATAATGAACTTTATCACAATATGCCAATTTTTTGAGAACGACTAGTATATGCTGTCTCAATAATTTGCATATAGAGTGCTTTTTTCTTTTCTTTTTTTTCTAAGTCTAAACAAAGGAAGCCCTTTGTCCCAGTGTGCTAACGTGAAGGGTGGTCTGTGGACCCTCTCTGATCTACCGGTTCTTATTTTCGGTTTCAGATGTCTGCAACGTCAATCAGCAGAACAAGGCAGGCTATACTCCCATCATGCTAGCTGCATTAGCTGCTGTTGAGGCTCCTGAAGACATGAGGGTGGTGGAGGAGCTGTTCAGCAAAGGGGACGTCAATGCAAAAGCAAGCCAGGTGAATCTATGATCTTTGAACTTGAACTTATTTCGAATTAAATTATGTTGATTTGTCAGTTGATTTTAAATATTATAGTGAAATATTATAATGAAGATAATTGGTGTAGTGGTGGTCTGGTGGTAAAGGGCGCTCGATCACTGATCCTAGGGTTGGGGGTTCGAGTTCCACTCTCCACAAGGTTGTCACTGTCTCCCCAGTGCAGTTAACTGGGTTATCAAAGGCCGGCTATGTCTCTCACTGTCTATGATGAGAGGCTCATGTAAAGAACCATTGCTGACGTTTGCAAAGAGTATCTGCATAGCCGTCAGCGCGTCTCTGCCCCTTGCTAAAGGGTTGTGTCAGGAAGGGCATCCGGCGTAAAAACCTATGCCAAATCAAACATACGAATCAGATGATTCTTCCCTTTGGCGGCCCCTGAAAAAGGGAAAACAGCCGAAAGGGAAAAATTATGATGAAGATAATTGACAAAAAAACAAAAGGAAACTGGTTACGTTAACCTTGCATAAAAGTTGAAAACATCAAGCCAAGACTTAGTCGACCGCAGCATGCACTTACTTGAGCAAAGTGTAAAGGCAGACTTTTCTAGGTACCACTGAAATCACTCATTGGACCAGTGTAGTCCCCCATGTAATACCATCCACCCACTTAAGGTCAAGAGTCAAGACCCCCTACCATATATGGTGATGTGCTCTGGCGAACGTTTCAATTATGCCTTTTAAGGAAACACTCATAGTTAATTTAAAATCTTATAGATGTGGCTGCATTAAGCCACCCAAGTCCTAAACTGTTGAGATATTCTTTTAAGTCAATTTATCAATTGAATCGACAGTTTTAAGAAGTCTGTGACCAGTTTCCTTTTAATTGGTAAATGTTGGACATGATTAAAAACGTACATGAAGAAACTCATCATACACACCACACACAAATCTGTTAAATATTATATATTATTATTTAATATTAAATGTTGTCTTCATGTTTTAAGTCCTTATTTACCTCCATGATTCTCTCTTCTAGGCTGGTCAGACAGGACTGATGCTGGCAGTTAGTCACGGCCGGATGGACATGGTGAAAGCATTGCTTGCTTGCGGTGCTGACGTCAACATCCAAGACGACGAGGGTTCCACAGCGCTCATGTGTGCCAGTGAGCATGGTCATGTGGAGATAGTCAAGCTGCTGTTGGCCCAGCCGGGCTGTGATGCCACACTCCATGACAATGTGAGCAAACCAAAAAAGCATCCTTCCTACACTAGTGTTTAATGCTGAAATGTTTGTGTGACTAACTACAAACAAGAGCTGGTTGTAACAGTGAGGATTTCCATTGCTTTATGCTGACTGACTACTGATTCATTTAATGAAAGAAATGTAACTGAATTTGAGAGTTACTGAAGTGTGTGCTACTTTGCGCATGTGTGGGTGTGTGTGATTCAGGATGAAAGTACTGCTCTGTCCATTGCTCTGGAAGCTGGACACAAAGACATTGCAGTATTGCTGTATGCTCATGTCAACTTCTCCAAAGCCCAGTCACCAGTAAGTGTCTCCCCATCTGCCGTCTGAATAACTCACTTTAATTCCCAGTAACACCTCATTTAGTGCCTGCTTAAATCATCTGTCCAGCTAATCACAATCCTTTATAGACATTTATCATGCAAATGCTTCTAATGCCCCCAGAGCATCATGGCCTGCTTGGCCTTCAAATTAGCTGGCCTTCCCCACATTGCGCCCCCCCGATGCATTGCATTATTTCCACCAGTTCATGTCTACCTCTCAGTGCTCTGACCTGCTTTCAGGCAACCAGTTAGAGCAGAGCAGAAAGACCATAAAAGGGAGGAGGAAGCCAAACAGCTTGTACAGCACGAGCACTCAGAATCGGTGTTTTAAGTGAGCTGGGGAAGCAGCTTTCTGAAGAAATGTGGAGTGCTTTGGTGTCCCACTGGCCTCCAAAATGCAAAATGGCAAACTGAAATTGGGTGTAAGGTGATCCCTCGCTATTTCGCGCTTCAGTTTCTGTGGCTTCAGTGCATCATGGGTTTTTCAAAAATATTCGTCGAAAAATAAAAAAAATAAGGAAATTAAGTAAAAATTGGGAAAATTCCACAAAGCAAGGTCAATTATCCAAACACCCCCCCAAAAAAAAAAAAAATGTGAGGCATGCATCTGAGTGTGTGCGCGCGCGCATCTATATGTGTATTGATAGTTTATTTCCATCTTATGCATTATTTTTGAATGTTTGTTATTATGAGCATTTATAGCATTGAATATGTATTTATTGATATTATATACACACATGTACATCTATGTCAGTCAGGGGGGTTCGATCCTGCTCCGTGGAAATAGGCGGGGTGGTCCCCTCGGTCCCCATTAACCACGAAAAGTGATGGATCCCTGTAATAACCGCCTTTTAAACATACGACACATGTATAGCTGGAGATGGTGATACAATATTTATTATTGTACTGAAGACATTCTCATGTGTTCATACATTCCTAGGTTATTAAGCCAGCGTGTCCAAAGGTCATAGTTCAAAGTTCCTGCGTCCTTTGTGTATTTTTTTGTTTTTATCAGAGAGTAAATGCCCTCTTGATAGGAATGCTTCGTGTGTATCTTGCTTACACTGGATGGTGATTGGCTGTTGGACGGATACTTATCGTCCTCGGTTTGTCTGTGGGTTATGTTTTTGAAATGTCAGAATGTTATACCAGTTATGTCTGTTTTTTTTTTTCCCCTCAGGGAACACCTCGACTAGGCAGGAAGACTTCTCCAAGTCCCACTAGAAGAGGCATTTTTGATTAGACAAGCTCTATACCTCCTTCACTTTTTCTCTGCTGCTAATTGTAGTTCTTATGTGTCTAGTATTCATAGCCAGCAACTCATTAAATCCTGGATAAAGGACCCTCACACCCTGATTCTTCGACTCGATCATAGACTGTGAAAGGACATTTATTCAGCACTTTTCTGCCTTCAGTGTCATCTCCATGTTTTCATCCATTTAGAATTTGTCAATGGGTTTGTGGTTGTTTTTGGGTCACAGTGACTGGGTTGTTCCTGAGTTTGTGCCTGAGATCACAATCGAGTGACGTGCATAGAGGAACGCTGCTGTCTACTGGAACATGGTCACAATGTCAACTCGAATCAGTGTAGATTTTCAGGTCTGTATTAATTTCTTTCTGGGAGTTTTTCCACATGCGTCCACCGTGTACCTACAGATTACTGTTGTTTTCATAATCAGGAATCTAGTCTACATTATCGAAGATGATCCAAGGCTGAGCTTTATATTTTAACCCTATATATATGATTCAGATTTACAGTAAAGTGGATGTAAATCAGTCTTATTCTCAGTGTCCCGTAGACATAATGGGTCAAAATACAACAATTGGACAATACTTTAAACAATGCAGTAAATATCTAGAAGAAACAGTCCTTACTTTTATACATACCATTTTAATTTAATAATCACAGTATTTACCAAGTTACTATAAATCCCTAATAGGACATGAAGTTATATATTTATCAATTAAAGGTTTTATTAAGATATAATTGTATTTTCATGCTATGTAAATGTTTACAGTACGTGATTATCATTAGTTTGACTTTCCTTTGGTAAATAAACTTGTATCAGACTTCATGGTACTTTTCTCAAAAATTCAGTGGTTAAAGTTTGTAATCCTTTCCAGAAAATAAAATTCTGCAAAACAACGTTTCACATTTTTTTTATTTTTAGAGTGCAGGTGGTAGATTTGTTTTATTGTAGAGATCATGTTTATTATACAGATAAAATAAAATGGAGCAGTGCTTCCCTCTAGTGGATTTTTGCCACCAAGTTCCAATGTTTGGAAAAGAGCGTCTGCCAAATGCTGTAATTGTTTAACATTATCAAATGTACTCATTAGCAGTGATGCTAGAAATGATGTCAACAGTCTCTTGGCAAGCACCTCCACATGTTCTGGACATTCTCTTGATAGGCTAATGATCCAAGATGTTTCGTACTCGTAAACAAGCTCTTCAGTCTCGACCCTTATCCCTCTAATAGCCTTGTTTAGAATATTCTTCAAAAATGTGCGTGCCCATTACAAAGCAGCACATTATTGCCTTTCACATCTTATTGCATGGGTGTCAAACTCGTGCCACAAAGGGCCATGTGGCTGCGGGTGGCACACCTGACTTGGCTCATTCAAACAACAGATGAGTCTTCATGCAGTTGATTGGTCAATCTGTATGCTCTGTACAGAGACTGACCAATCAACTGGCTGAAGAGTCTTATCTGCTGTTTGAATGAGCCAAGTCAGGTGTGCCACTGCTTGGTTGAAACAAAAACCTGCAAGCCACAATGGCCCTTTGTGGAACTGGTTTGACACCCCTGTCTTATAGGATGTAGTCTCTATATCAGGGGTGCTCAATCCTGCTCCTGGAGATCTCCCTTCCAGAAGACATTCGCTCCAACCCTAATCATTCCCACCTGACCATCCAATCATCTAATCAAGACCTGATTGGATGGTCATGCCCACCTGACCATCCAATCATCTAATCAAGACCTGATTGGATGGTCATGCCCACCTGACCATCCAATCATCTTATCAAGACCTGATAGGATGGTCATTCCCACCTGACCATCCAATCATCTAATCAAGACCTGATTGGATGGTCATGCCCACCTGACCATCCAATCATCTTATCAAGACCTGATAGGATGGTCATGCCCACCTGACCATCCAATCATCTAATCAAGACCTGATTGGATGGTCATGCCCACCTGACCATCCAATCATCTAATCAAGACCTGACTGGATCTTACATGTCACATGGGCCACATGAGGGTTGGAGATAAAGTTCTCTGGAAGGTAGATCTCCAGGAGAAGGATTGGGCACGCCTGCTTCATATGTATAAAGGTATGCATGTCCTTCAATCAATGCTGACTATTGGGTAGGCGTTTATGACCCTACACTACAAAGCGCAACCATTGTTGAACCTTTGAGTAAGACCCTGAGCCAGTTTTGCTCCAAACATTGTGATAGGTGACCCTGGACTCTGACCCCACTTTTCTAATTGGATTATGCAGAGAAAATTTCTTGATGGAAATCAGGATAACTTGGCTAAATACAGGAAATGGAAATTTTGTTCTGTCAAAACTACAATTACGTACTTCTTTATTTAGGTCTGGCAGTGTTTCATTTTGGAGGACTGTATCGGGAGTTGGACTAGTGTAGTGTGGTTGTAGTGAATTATCTATTTATTTATTTTGGCTATACTGTATTAATCTCATTGCTGGCTTGATTATGTTTTCTGCATTTAACACATCGAATATGAACGCACACATACTTGGCGCAGTGGGCCACCATACACATTGGGGTGCCCAGAGAGCAGTTGGCTTGTACGGTGCCTTGCTCAAGGGCACTTCAGCTATGAAGTTGGAGGAAGAGAAGGTACAGCTCACTCTCTCCATTGCTGTACTGTAATTTTTTTTCCTGCTTCGATCCCAATGCCGCATCGCTAATAATTAAGCTCTGGCTGCTTCTAATCGTTATTGTGCGGGTTATAAATTACAGATGTTGAGATATTCAGTGTTGCAATCACTGAGTATGAACTGTGATGAATGTTTAATTGCCTGTACTGCACCCTTGTGATTTCTTTCAAAGATATGATGATGATTTCCTTTCGCCGTTTTCTCTTTATTAGGGGTCGCCACAGAAGATATAAATATTCATATTTTGTTGAATTTCTATGATACCATGACAAGCCATGGGCTTTGATTCGAGCACTATTCCAAGCTTGCAGAATAATAACAATGATAGTTTTATTTTCACCAAATTTTACTAATCACTCCTATATATAAATTAATTTAAAACATATTACAAAAATAAATACACTTGAAAAATGCTGATGTATACTTTAGATGCTTCTGGGATTTTCTCCCACTGTTTGCATACATCCACAAACACAGTGCTGCATATTTACAGGATGATATTTATTTCAAAAATCCTAGACATTCAAGTTATTTGTGGTGGGCAGTGGTGGCTTTAGTGGTATAGAGCGCTGGATCGCTGATCCTAGGGTTGGGGGTTCGAGTCCCACTCTTCACAAGGTTGTCACTGGTCCCCCCCCGTGCAGTCAACTGGGTTATCAAAGGCCGGCCATGTCTCTCACTGTCTATGGTGAGAGGTTCATGTAAAAGAACCATTGCTGACTTTTGACAAGAGTAGCTGCAAAGCCGTCAGCATGTTTCCGGCCTGGCGAGCTGTCCAGGGTGTATTCTGCCCTCACCTGGAGTCAGCTGGGATGGGTGCCAGCCTCCCCGCGAACCTAATTAGGATTACGTGGTGACAGAAAACGCCCAAGTTATTTGTGTATTAGAAATTCGAGGTAGGAAAGGCAGTGCCGATGTCTGTTGGTAGCCCAACCCCAACTTGAACTCCTTGAAACAACTCTATCGTTTCATTTTGTTTAAAAAAGAACAATGGCAAACACAATTTGAAGATTATTGAAAGTACTGAGGGAAATGGTTCTGGTTTGGAAGATCTCAGCTGGCAATGTTGGGGGAAGCTGGTGCACTTCTCAGCTCACTCTTTGTGAGGGCAGAGTACACCCTGTACAGCTCACCAGACCATCACGGGGCAGAAACATGATGGCTATGCAGTGAAAGACAGTGTTTTATTTTTATTTATTTATTTATTTATTTTAATTAAACAGCCTTTCATGATAGGCAGTGGGACATGGGTCGGCCTTTTGATAACCCAGTTGGTCATACTGGGGCAACAGCAGTGATAACTGTTGACAGTGGGGCTTGAACCATCAACTTTGGGATCGGTACTCAAGAATCTTACCACCTACCTTTTAACTATACTGTAGCTAAAGGTGAGTGCGTATGGGTTTTGGGGCAAGTTTGCTGGTGAGCTGTTCAGGGTGTACCCATCCTTTGTCAAGTGTCCACTGAGAGGCACAGCCTCCCTGCAAGCCAGGCTTGGTTTGATTGACAGGATGTTAATGTGCTTACATTTAGCAGACGTTCTCTTCTAGAGCTACATAGTTTTGATCTCAGGGCCTTGCACAGGGGCCCAGCAGTGGCAAGTATAGTGGTACCATGGCTTGAACTCCTCGGCTTTAGATTAGTAACCACTGCAGTACATTAGCACTCCCGTTTCATTCATTTATTTATTTATTTTTTTGGGGGATAACTTGTCCACCAATGCCATCAGTGGGAAGGCCGCCGGGTCCTGCTCTCCCACGCGCGCGCTGGAATGTAGACGAGTGACGCGCGCCAAAGCAGCGTGGCACAAACACGCTCGAGCCGGAGCAGCAGCAGCAGCAGCAACAGCAGCACGTGGACATGTTCGAGATGAGCGACGACGATCAGGACAAACCGTCGTTTCTAGAAGATTCCGCGTCTCTGGCAGGCAAGAAACAGCCTCGGATGCCGAAATGCTCCCGCTGTAGGAACCACGGCTTCGTTTCCCCTCTGAAGGGCCACAAACGCTTCTGTAACTGGCGGGACTGTCAGTGCCAGAAGTGCAAACTGATAGCGGAGCGCCAGCGCATCATGGCGGCTCAGGTAGCTAACATCGGATAGCTAACTTTAGCTCGATAACTTCAGCTAGCTAACCTCGGCTAGCATCCCACAGCTACACCTCTCTTCACGGCAACATCCACTTCTATCTTTCAATTCAACTCGGAGGATAGATAAATATATATTTAAAACATATTTTCTTGACAAAAACTAAGTCACCCAAAAAGTATAGTATCCTTTTCGTGTTTATTTTTGCTCTATTGATTATTTACTATTTTACCATGCTAGCTTTAATAAACAAACTAGTACCTGTAATAACATCACTTTACAGCTCCACACTATTTCATTTTTTTGTTTTATTTTTTTTAAAAGACGAAACATGACATTATTTCTCTTGTAGACTAGGTATAACCCTTACACAATATTGTTGGTGACAATGTTACACCGAATTAACTCATTGTTTTTAATAATAATAATAATGTGGATTGTTTACTGTAAGGTTACAGTTTTCAGCTACAGTGTTGAACCCGGGTGGGTTTTGACTGTCTGCTTTTTTTCACACGCAATGTCCTATGTTCGTCATATATTAAAATCAAGTAGATATTAAGTTAAATGTAATTAGTCGTCCACTTTTAATGAAGATATAAAATTAATTATATACAGTACTGTACACGTTTTTTAGGCATAAACCTTTTTTTTTTAATAAACGATTTTGCACTTCTACATTCTTGAGGCTGTACAAGAGTATTTTATTTTCTAAACATCACATTTCCAACTCCGAATTAAATTACAGATGTTATGATGGTATAGAAAAAAACCCGCATATTTAGGTAAAAATTATTTCGGATTTCAGCCATGAAAAAAATGAAGGCTGGTAGATTTAGCTGAAAAAAGTGCGTGAGACTCTCATTTATTTATTTATTTATTTATTTATTTTTATCCCGAATTGTATTTACTTAATGACAGTTTTCATTCCTTCTCAAAAAATTAAGGTCGGCGCCTTTTATTATTTGATAAAAAAAAAAATAGATGTTTATTCGAATATTTTCGAAAGTCCGCTGTGTTAACGTCTTTCTTCAGGTGGCGTTGCGACGTCAGCAGGCTCAGGAGGAGGAGATGGGCATTTGCACTCCTGTCAATCTCTCTGGTCCAGACATCGTGGTGAAGAATGAGCCAGGAAATGATTTTGGGTTTGCAGTGGGAGCGAGATCACTTTCCTCCACCAGCACTGAACCAACCTCTTCTCCTGCTGCCTCTGGTGAGATTCATTACTTGTAAACCCAGTTGAAGGAAATGGGAGAGAGTCCAAGACACTGCTGTGGAATTGCTTTTGTTAGTTTTAAATTTGTTTTTTGGTAATTTTTTTACCATCTGAGACAAAACGATTAAAAGTTGTCTCCAATTCAGGTGATGTATATCTAGAATCCATCGCAGTGTCATGCTGTTATGATGATAAAGGAATGAATATTCCAAATATGAAAAAATAGTCAGAAAAGGGTGCTTGGAGATGGTACAATGACAAAATACATCACATGGATGATTAAATAAAATGACTAAACAAAAGAAAACACAATAATAATAAAAAAACAGTCACAATAATTTTACTAATAATACTACTCCTAATAATAATAGTAATAATAATAATCATCACTAGTATGGCGCAAATAAAATTGTTTTACCAAAGAAGTCAACAAAACTTTCCTTTTGCTCCGTCACTTTTTTTACTTATGTTTTAAAAGAGAACTGGAAGCATGTCATTTAATAAGAGCATAACTTTTTATATGGAGTATATATATATTAGGGGTATGTGGTATGGTAACAGTCTATTCCGGTATAAATATTTTTTTTTATCACGGCAACAGTGTTTTTTTGTGTGTGTGTGTGTGTGTGTGTGTGTACATACATAGACACACAATACTTTTTAGTGGCTAAGATGACCATACTGTGCTTTCCTCAAGCTCAAATATTTTCCTCTTTTATTTGTAACTACACAAAATGAAAATAACAAACTTTTGGCTTCCATAAGTGTAATTAAAAAAATCACATCACTAAAATATGTAAATGATATAAATAATTTTCCAGCAGATTTGCTTGTATTTATTTGAATGGTGCCAATATAAACTAATATGCAAGGAAATTTTACAAGTTTTCAAAGACTCATGTAAGACTGTGTGGCACTTCTTGACCACATGTCCGTAGTTGTTCCAAAAATGAAAGTAAACTATGATGTTGCTTTTACATTGTGATCCGAATTTAATTGTTCGGATTATTCTCCATATGAATGTGACAACTCAAACTCTGTGAAATGTTTAATACTAGGCATTATATACCTGGCGCTGAGGGTGTTGTCTAACTGTGGCTTTCAATGGTATGAATGAGCACCATGTCTGCATATTTGTGTTTCATTATGGTGTGTGTAATTTTTGTCCATCATTGTGATTCCTTGTCATAGGACTGTCTCTGGCAACAGATTGTTTATGCCATATTGAGTGTTAAAAGTCATGTGGGCACTGCTGCTGCCTTTCCACCTTATGTGTTTTTCTTCAAACATTCTAAAGCCTTAAAAAAATTGTATGGAATATTAAAAAGCTTGCATGAAATAATAATAAACAAGTGTCTGTGCAAGTAAGGTTCTACATGCAGAGCAGCAAAACACTTGTAAGAGTTTTGTCAATTGGCAGAGTCGGGACAGATGGTTAAACTCAAAAAGGAAGAAAAATGAACTACTGTATTGTGAAAGGTCTCAAAAATGAGAAAATCCTTAAAAATAAACACATTTGGTATAGAATTTAATCCTGATGGATAGGATTACACAGTGTAAGCTATGCTTGTGGTAGTGTACTACTAATAATTGTTCGTGACTGGTATTTTATCATCTTTTTGGTTGAGTGGATATTGACATAGGGTGATATCTAATGAAAATACTTTTACACAACATTGAGCCCTGCAGTATTTATTGTATTAATCAGTCATGCATTCATTTTCTGAACCGCTTAATTCTAATTAGCGTCGCATGGAGTCTAGTGCTCATCTCAACTGGCTTTGTGCAATGGCAGAGTACATCCTAGACAGCTCGCCAGGCCATCGCAGGGCAGAAACTCGCTGACAGCTATGCAGCCTACTCTTGACGAAAGACAGCAATGGTTCTTTTGCATGCCTCACACCATAGACAGTGAGAGAGATGGCCAGCCTTTGATAACCCAGTTAGCTGCACTGGGGGGGGGGGGGGGTCGTTATTTTTGTAAGATGCTTAATCTTAGGGTAGTGAAGGGACTGGTGCCTCTCAACTGACTTTGGGTGAAGGTGGGATACACCCTGGGATAACACACATGGAATCATTCACAGGTGCCCAGGGGCAATATAGAACATCCAATTAGCCTAATGTGCCTGTCAAAGCTGTGGCATACCCAGAAGAAACCCGTGCAAGCACAGGGAGAACATGAAAAAAAATTGCAAATAGCTGCAAAATACCATTAAGATTTTGCCTTATAGACATTAAACATCCATCATTGAGCATTTATGTTTTAGCTTTGCCTTTATACTTACTGACACTCTGACAAGTTTTGCTTTACTTTTTGTTGATTAAAGGGTACCTGTAGTGAAAGCGCTCATATACCTAATTTGATGTATTGTGTATAGCTAGTGAAAATGCACATATAAGGCATTTATTATATTCTCTCACAAACCAGCTTTAAGCGATTCACTAACGTCAAGCTTCAGAGCGCAAGAGTTTTAAGATGGCGCATTTTCCGTGATGTCCTATCGTTGACAGCCTCGACCGGAACTGCGAGATTGCAATGTAAACGTAAGGCTATACCTGACATATACAACACAAACACAGAAACTTGGAAAAAACAGACATTTATTTTTTTAAACCATGGACGAAGACAATTTCGTAGAAGGATTAGGTTATTTATATGAACCACTGAAGAAAGACGATCCACATTTAGTGAAATCGGACCAGGAAAGTGACAACTCGGAGGACGATATTGGAGAGTCGGCAGAAGCTCTGACACAGGAAAATCGTAGCAAACAACCAGCTGTCAACGATGTTATGTCACGATGACCTTTAACCTCGGTGAAAAGAAGCCAACATGTCTGCGCGCTCAACCTTCGTGAGCAAGGAATGTCATATAGAAGAAAAGGAAATGTGGACTTATAAATAAACTACCAACATCACGCGATGTTTAAAAGCTAATAATAAAGTATAGTGGATATTTTTTGAATGCTGTAAATTTTGGATACAGGCACCCTTTAAGCCACAGGTGATACGTCTTCTGTGGAAGACTCGCATCTAATTGTTATTTACTAATTCTTCATATATAACAGAGATTATCAAAGAAATTCATTTTCTGAACTGCTGAACTCGGTCCTTCATTTAACGTGTTTTGATGTCTAGTCTTCCATGATGTGTCGCACGATCTATGATATACTGTGTACACATTTATTTAGAACTACTTGAAATGTACATTATGTGGGTTGAACAGTAACTCGAGCGCATGGTTTTGCTAAAATCTTTTCCTCTTGAATCGTGTAATACATTGTGCTTCCCCCTTGACTCTGAGGGAAAGAGTTAATCCTAATTAGGGCCGTGGGAAAGCTGGCGCCCATCTGAGCTGACTCTGGGCAAAGGCGGGGTTCAGCCTGGACAGCTCGCTAGGCCATTGCAGGGCCAGCACTCACACAATCACTCATACTCATACTCACACCTAGGAGTGATTTTGAACAGCCAATTACCCTTCTGTGCATGTTTTTGTACTGTGGGAAGAAACTGGAGTACCCAGAGGAAACCCACACAAGCACAGGTAGAACATGCAAATAAAAGAAACCTGAACAATATAAAGAACTACAATATAATGAAGCTGTTGAAAGACATAAACATCTTTGAACTTTACAAATTTTAAACATCACTTTTGTAAATTCTAAATAGTGCAAATATGGAAGGGTCAGTTAAAAAAAAAACCCTGATTATAAAGAGTTGTGTTAAAAGAAAAAGATTGTGACTCCCATCACATAACACCATGACCCACTTAACTAATGACCCTTCGGTGTGTGTGTGTGTGTGTGTGTGTCGAGGCAGTTCAAGTAGAACCGTGGCCATGGACAGCTTGTACCCATCTATCCGTTCTTCATTTTTGTGATCCATTCAACCTAGAATATAATGCAATCAGTGTGCTGCTCTCTTTGTTTTCAGATAAAAACTGGGAGGGGGGAAATAGAGGAGCAACAGTTCCTGTAACATTCTGTCACCGCACTGTGCCTATCTCTAGCTCTGGTGATTGCGCCTTGGCATGTTGGGCAATCATTTTGCTGGCTCTCTTGCCAGAGATGTTGAGTCAAGAAGGGTGGGAGAGAGACAGGCTGTTCTCACATGTCTGATAGGACTGAGCGAGGAGGAAAATACCAGCCCGGTCAAGGCTGCCTTAATTTGATCCCTGTTGCTGTCATGCAAACGAGAGCAAATTGGCACTTACTGGTCATCATCTGACATCAGGGTGTAGACGGCACATTCCAAACCTGTACATGAGATAAGGAGGCAGTTGAAAAGAAAAGAGAATAGAGTGGAAAGGCAGTATAATGACACATTTGTTAAGAGATAATGCAAGAGTATTTGTACTACCAGGAAAACGGATTTATTTCACCAGCAGATGGAGCTATGAGTAATGAGACCACATGTCATCTATGCTGCTTTCAAACCAATAACACCACACACAATTTTACAAAACTAAAAATCCCAAAGCATCATTTTCAACAAGAATTTTTAAATGTCTATCCTGTAGCAACCTGTGGCTTTTGGCTGTGAAATTTGGTTGTGACCAATATCCACGGCTCTGTTAGTGTAAGGTGTGTTGTTTCAGGGAGCGGCTCTTCACCGTCACCGAGCCCGATGGCAGCCAGCAGGGGACACTCTGACAGCTCTCCTGACCTGGTGGTGGATACCTCCTACTACAACTTCTATCAACCTTCCTGCTACCCAGCGTACTACAGCAGTCTGTACAATTATCAACAGTACCAGGTAAGAGATCAAATATAGTCAGTTGATTTAATTCATTATACAGTGGTAACAATAATCATTTGCACAAAAGAAAAGCAGTCCTTTTGCTTGGGTATATCTTTTTATCTGTTAGTTGTAGCTTTCACTGGAAAATGTTTAAATATAATTTAATGGACTATAATTACTTTTTAGAGTAATGCGATAAATATACACTTTGTAGATCTTTCAGTGTCATAAAATATATACTGCATATATATATATATATATATATATATATATATATATATAATATATAAATAAATAAAAGGACAGGACAAAGACTGTCTATTGAAACTCCATTTATCACTACAGATCTGTTTCGAGGGGTGGTGAAACCATCCTCTCTCTTCAGGTGATTATAGTCAGTGCAGTGGCAGGGGCAGTGGTGGTCGAGTGGTATAGGGCGCTGGATCGCTGATCCAAAGGTTGGGGGTTCGAGTCCCATTTTCCACAAGGTTGTCACTGTCGTCGTCCCCCCCCCCAGTGCAGCTAACTGGGTTATCAAAGACTGGCCATGTCTCTCACTGTCTATGGTGAGAGGCATGTAAAAGAACCATTGCTGACTTTTGTAAAGAGTAGCTGCAAAGTCGTCAGTGTGTTTCTGTCCCTTGTTAAAGGGTTGTGACAGGAAGGGCATCCGACGTAAAAACCTCTGCCAAATCAAATGTGTGAATCAGATGATTCGCTGTGGCGACTCCCGAGTAAAAAAGTGGAAAAAGCCGAAAGGAAGACAGACAATATATATATTTGCTTTTAGTTTAGTTATTTGCTCTACCAAAAAGTATTGAACGCACTCCTACGGAAGGATCTACTCAGAAAATCCTATATATATATATATATAGTGTGTGAGTGGTGGTTTGGATAGGGTACAGGATCACTGATCCTAAGGTTGGGGGTTCGAGTCCTCCAGTGCAGCTAACTGGGTTATCTAATGGCGGGTCATGTCTCACTGTTTATGGTGAGAGGCATGTAAAAGAACCATTGCTGACTTTCATAAAGAGTAGGCTGCAAAGCCGTCAGCGTGTTTCTGTCCCTTGCTAAAAGGGTTGTGACAGAAAGGGCATCCGACATGAAAAAAAAAAAAAACCCATGCCAAATCAAATCTGCGAATCAGATGATTTGCTGTGGCGACTCTCGAGAACGGGAAAAAGCCGAAAAGAAGGTGCGCGCGTGTGTGTGTGTGTGTGTGTGTGTGTGTGTGTGTGTATAATATATATATATATATGTGTGTGCTACTAATTTTCCATATGAGGCATTCACTTTGTTGGACTCGAGTGCTGGTGAGTTTACAGGCCATTCCGCATGATAATAAGTAGACCAGAATTATTATTATCATTTAAAATTAAATAAGATATTGGGGCAGATAAATGGGTTGTAAGTATATGACAAGTTTATTTTTAATGATTAACTATGGTTAGTGTAAATCTTCTACAGAGTAAATTAATAGGATTGGGCTTGATTAATCACAGAGTGCATTTCCAAATGAGCAGTATCGCAAAAGCATTGACGCCTATTTTCTCCAATCCCACTTAAAAATCCACTCCAAACAGGAAGAAGTACTCCATATTTACTCAAGACCCATGAAGAAGACCACCATGATACTCATTTTCCCTACTCACCCAAGCTGTGTCTCATGTAGTCCAGCAGTATGTGGTAATGAGCTGATTAAGTGGGCTGGAGCGCTTGTTTATACGGGTTCCTGTCAGTGAACTCAGCTGCCTGTTCTAACTTGGCACAGTGGCACTCTAAGCTTTTACGTGTAGTGCCTGTCATGTCGTTCCAAGCCAGTGGCTGAGTACAGCAAGGAAGGTGTGTAGTCTTCATGCCACGCTGTCTCTCTTACAAACTGTTTACATTTCCCTGTTTCCCCCAGTAGGAACTGCAACTAATGCTGCGAATGGGAGTTTTGTAATCCTTATCCAATCCATGCGCTTACACCAAATGACTGCTTCAGTTATTCAGATTGGCAAATGCATGTTATGTTTTTGGGTAGATAGAGCTGCGAACCACTCAATGTGTCCACGAAGCTGAGTTACACCACAGTAAAGGCATGTTTTGTGCTCATATACAAAAGCTTTGACCAAAAAGAGAAACGATTTTCTTGATTAGGACAACAACTATGTCAGATTTTACTTCCAGGCTCAGACAGGCTTATAGTAGGAGGCTAACAGAAAATTAATTTGCTTTTGCCAAGAGTGGTAAATATCAGTTAGAATCAAATTGTGAAACTGATTGTTACAGCTTGATAGCTTATTATTATTATTATTGTTGTTGTTATTATTGTGCAAGTGTGTATTGTAATATGCTGAACATTTTATATTTGTGAAGGTGTTATGATGCATATATACAGGGATCCCTCGTTACTTTGCACTTCAATTCATGTTGCTTCAGTGCATCTTGTTTTTTTTCTTTAAATATTCATCAAATTAAAAAATAAGGAAATTAAGGAAGAAAAGGGGGGGAAAGTTAAGGAAAATGTCGCAAAACAAGGCCAATTATGCATAAAAAACCCAAACAAACAAAAAACCCAACCCCCCCCCCCCCATCAAAACTACTTACTTAAAAAAAAGTTTTATGTGAGATGTGCATCTGAGTGTGTGCGTCTGTATGTGTGTGTATTTATATTTTATTTACATCTTATGCATTATTTTTGAAGGTTTAATTGTTAATATAAGCATTTATAGCTTTGAATATGTATTTATGACATTATATACACACATACATGCATGTATATGTTAGTCAGCGGGATTGATCCAACTTTGCGGAATTTGGCAGTTTGCCGGGGGATCTCGGTCCCAATTAACTGCAGAAAGTGAGTGACTCAAATACACATGAACACATGAAGTGCCTGTAGCTGAGTACAGATGCTCCCCGACTTATATTTTTAATTGGTTTCGGATGGCTGAACGTAAGTTGAAAGTGAACGTAAGTTGTTACAGTGACGTGACGTATGACATTCATACTGTACTATACATCCAAAAAATGCCATTACCGTATCTCATAAAACACCCCTAAGTCAATTATTATAAACATAACATTGTAAAATAATATCAACATTAATTTCAAATAAGTCACTTATTTATATTGAGTCACTTTACATGCAGCCGTGAGGGAGTGGCAGCCGTGCAGCCGTTAATGCAGCCGTGAGGGAAGGGCACAAGGCAGTGTCTCTCCCTCACGCCAGTCCCAAGCCCAGATAAATGCAGAAGGTTGCGTCAGGAAGGGCATCCGGTGTAAAACAAATGCCAAATAAAACATGCTAGTCATATCAAGAAAATTCATACCGGATCGGTCGAGGCCTGGGTTAACAACGACCGCCATCAGTGATGTTAACCAACAGGGTGCTGGTGGAAATTAGACTACTGTTGGTCGAAGACGTCGAGGAAGGAGAGGTGGGAGGCGTGTCCGTAGGCAGAGAGAGAAGAGGAAAGGCAGGAGTCTAGAACTGAAAGTAGGGACTTTGAATGTTGGAACTATGGCAGGAATAGGTCAAGTGCTGGCTGACATGATGGAGAGGAGGAAGGTGGACATACTGTGTGTTCAGGAGACCAGGTGGAAATGTTGTAAGGCTAGAAGCGTAGGAGCAGGGTTTATGCTGTTTTTTCATTGTGTGGATGGGAAGAGAAATGGAGTAGGAGTCATCTTGAAGGAGGAGTCTGTCAGGAATGTTCGAGAAGTGAAGAGTGTCCGACAGAGTGATGAGTCTCAAGTTAGAAATTGAAGGCGTGATGTTCAATGTTGTTAGTGCTTATGCCCCACAGGCAGGATGTGAGCTAGAAGAGAAGGAGAGATTCTGGAGTGAGTTAGATAAAGTGATGCAGAATACCCCCAAAGATGAAAGAGTGGTCATTGGGGCAGACTTCAATGGACATGTTGGTGCAGGAAACAGGGGACGAGGAAGTGATGAGCAGATTTGGTATCCAGGACAGGAACACAGAAGGACAGATGTTGGTAGATTTCTCAAAAAGGATGGAAATGGCTGTGGTAAATACTTTCTTCCAGAAGAGAGAGGAGCATAGAGTGACTTATAAAAGTGGAGGTAGGAGCACATGGGTAGACTACATCTTGTGCAAGCGATGTAATTTGAAGGAAGTCAGTGACTGCAAAGTAGTAGTGGGTGAGAGTGTTGCCAAACAGCATAGGATGGTGGTGTGCAGGATGACGCTGATGGTGAGGAAGGTGAAGAAGGCAAAGGCAGAGCAAAAGACAAAGTGGTGGAAGCTGAAAAAGGAGGAGTGTTGTGTTGTCTTCAAGGAGGAGTTGAAACAGGCTTTGGGTGGTCGGGAAGTGCTTCCGGATGACTGGACAACTACAGCTAATGTGATCAGGGAGACAGGTAGGAGAATACTTGGTGTGTCATCTGGAAGGAGAGGAGATAAGGAGACTTGGTGGTGGAATGAGGAAGTGCAGGAGGGTGCACAAAGGAAGAGGTTAGCTAAGAAGAAGTGGGACATAGAGAGGACTGAAGACGGTAAACAGAAGTACAGGGAGACACAGCGTAAAACGAAGGTAGCGGCGTCAAAGGCCAAACAGAGGGCGTGTGATGACTTGTATGCTCGGTTGGAAAGTAAAGAGGAAGAAAATGATTTATACAGGTTGGCACAGCAGAGAAATAGAGATGGGAAGGATGTGCAGCAAGTTAGAGTGATTAAGGACAGAGTGGGAAATATATTGACCGATGAGAGAAGTGTGCTGGGAAGATGGAAAGAGTACTTTGAAGAGCTGATGAATGAGGAAAATGAGAGAGAAAAAAGTAGAAGAGGTGACTTGAGGAGCAGGAAGTAGCACAGATTAGTAAGGGTGAACTGAAGAGGGCATTGAAGAGGATGAAGAATGGAAAGGCAGTTGGCCCTGATGACATACCGGTGGAGGTATGGAAGTGTCTAGGAGAGGAAACAGTAGATTTCCTGACAAGAACATTCAACAAGGTCTTCGTGAGTGAGAGGATGCCAGAGGAATGGAGAAGTGTGCTGGTGCCCATTTTTAAGAAAAAGGGAGATGTGCAGAGTTGCGGCAACTACAGAGGGATAAAGTTGATGAGCCATACGATAAAGTTATGGGAAAGAATAGTGGAAGTAAGACTAAGGGCAGAGGTCAGCATTTGTGAACAACAGTTTGGTTTCATGCCAAGAAAGAGCACCACAGATGCAGTGTTGGCCTTGAGGATGTTAATAGAGAAGTACAGAGAAGGTCAGAAGGAGCTGCATTGTGCCTTTGTGGACCTGGAGAAAGCATATGACAGGGTGATGAGAGAGGAACAGTGGTATTGCATGAGGAAGTCTGGAGTGGCAGAGAGGTATGTTAGAGTGGTGCAGGACATGTATGAGAGATGTAAGACAGTGGTGAGGTGTGCTGTCGGTGTGACAGAAGAGTTCAAGGTGGAGGTGGGACTGCATCAAGGGTCAGCTCTGAGCCCCTTCTTGTTTGCGATGGTGATGGACAGGCTAACAGATGAGGTTAGACAAGAATCTCCATGGAATATGATGTTTGCAGATGACATTGTGATCTGCAGTGAGAGCAGAGAACAAGTGCAGGAAAATCTAGAGAGGTGGAGGTATGCCCTGGAAAGGAGGGGAATGAAGATTAGCCTCAGTAAAACAGAATACATGTGTATGAATGCCAAGGACCCAACAGGAATGGTGAGGTTACAAGGAGCAGAGATAAGGAAGGTGGAGGATTTTAAGTACTTAGGCGCAACAATCCAGAGCAATGGAGAGTGTGGGGAAAAAAGGTGAAGAAGCGTGTGCAGGCAGGTTGGAATGGTTGGAGAAAAGTGTCCAGAGTGATGTGTGATAGGAAAGTATCGGCAAAAATGAAAGGAAAAGTGTACAAGACTGTTTTGAGGCCAGCGATGTTGTATGGTTTAGAAACAGTGGCCCTGGGGAAAAGACAGGAGGCAGAGCTGGAGGTAGTAGAGATGAAAATGTTGAGGTTCTCTTTGGGAGTAACGAGGATGGATAGGATCAGGAATGAGCAAATCAGAGGGACAGCACATGTAAGACGTTTTGGAGACAAAGTCAGACAGGCTAGATTGAGATGGTTTGGACATGTACAGAGGAGGGATAGTGAATATATTGGTAGTAGGATGCTGAGGTTGGAACTACCAGGCAGAAGGCCTAGAGGAAGACCAAAGAGAAGATTCATTGATGTGGTGAAGGAGGACATGAAGGCAGTTGTTGTAAGAGAACAAGATGCAGAGGATAGGGTGAGATGGAGGCAGATGATTCGCTGTGGCAACCCCTGAAGGGAAAATCCGAAAGGACAAGAAGACGACTTTACATGAATCTTAAAACAGCCAATCAACGCTTACAATATGTGAGGCGCTCAAAACCAAAAGTAGTGTACTTGCTGTGGGTTATACAGACTTACGGTCTTTCAAGTGCGCAAGGGCGCAGTTGAACTCGTTTAGAACACAGCCGTAACTGATGTGAATCACCAGCAGAGCGGCGAGTTATTTCTTTTATGGATTTGGGTTTTCATTCATTTTACAACTCTCTTTGCTTAACTGAGCATGGTAGATTGCACCGATCTGAGCAGATAGTTTATTCATCTTTGTGTATGGGACTTGCACCCATGCGAGTAGGCTTACGCTTCTGACCAACCATATTTGCTTAGGGTTACAAAAGTCCGCAAAACAGTGTAAACACAAAGATCACAGAGACGACGTCTTAACACAAGAGTAACACGCTATATAACTGAGATATATATACAGTATGCCCTTGACTATTCGCTGTTTTGCACCCACGCTTTGAGTATTCGCTGACTGCCGAGCAACTGTGGCACATAATTCAAATTTAGCCAATGGCTGTCCTCCTTTCTCTTGATTGGTTGAGCTCATGTCCCACCCCTTTTTCCTCATTCGCGCACAAGTTGTCAATGAGCCTCTTTTTGTGTGTGTTTTAATTACCTGTTAAGCTCTATGATACCACTCAAACGCTATGCGTCTTCTCTGGCTCAGCGATAGAAAACGCTGGATGTCTCTTCTGAAGAAATAAGACTTTCTCCCGAGAAACGATGGTTTTCTCTGAACTGTTGTATTAAAATCTTTTTCAATTATTATTCCAGTACAGTACCTAAGTTCATGCTTATGCGTGAGATTTTACGTTCTGTAGCATGTTTAACAAATGATATCAAAAGGATAAACCTTAATATGCTTCATTAAACTTGGAGTGATGTGTCCTCGATGGCGCTGCCCAGAGGGCAACGTCGCGGAGTTCTCAGAGTCAAATTGTTTCTTTGTTCGTTTTAATTTGTTTTATTTGTTGTTTTGTTTGTTCATGTTTTGCACTATGCTCGTCTACGACGGGTCGACTCTACTACAGCTATAAGATCGGAGTATCTTTGGGCGTGTTTCACTAGGCACGCCCAACTGGGCTTGTTAGCTGGAGAGCTAATATGCTATGGTCAGCAGCTCAATGCGAGCCGCACCCCAGCTGACCAGAAGCCCAGGCGGGAAGGGGCCGAACGACGACTCCGGCGCTTGGGATTGCAGGGGATGAAGGCCGTGTAGCCGGCTGGTGCAATCGCCTCGAGCCATGTTTCACAGAAACACAGTCCTATAGATCCCTCTGTGCTGCAATCTGAGCATGAAGCTCGTCCATCTTGTTTCGCAGGGACTGAACATTTTCAGGCAGTATCGCCGGAAGTGCTAACCAAGCCTCTGAGAACTTTGCCTGGGCTTATTGCTAGCCAAGGTGCGGTTAGCATTGAGCTGCCATAGCAGCTCACGATAGAAGTTGTTGCGTGCTTAGTTGCCCGACGCTGAAGCTGCTCATAGCTGTAGTAGGGCATGGTGCAAAACATGAACAAACAAATTAAAATGAACAAAAACAATTTGACTCTGAGAACTCCACGACGTTGCCCTCTTGGCAGCACCATCTTGGAGATGGCACTCCAAGTTCAATGTAAAAGGACATGAAGCGTAATAAAGTTTATCCTTTTGGTATCATTTGTTAAACATGCTACCAAACATAAAATCTCACGCACAAACATTAACTTAAGTACTATATTGGAATAAGAATTGAAAAGGACAGTAGGCCCTCGACTTTCGCGAGGGTTCAGTTCCAAGCCCTCCTGCGAATCGAGATAATCTGTGAGTTCTGTACTCGGAAGTAAAACCCCATGTATCACGTCACATGCGCGAATGAGCGGCCGGAAGTAAAATACTGTGTATCTATTAAATGCACTAAAATATGCTCCTTAAACACATTCTATAGACAGTCTTACTCATTAACTCAGTATTAATTTAGTAAAATGTAGTAATGATTAAGAAAAACGTATTTTTTTTACTGTGATATTTATTGATAATAAAATATAAACATTATACAGCATACATATAAAAACACCTTTAAATGCATTCTCTTTGAAAAACACAGCACTGTAGTTTTCAAAAATTCCCACCAGAGGAACGTATTGCATTAGGCATGAGATGACTGAGTTCAGGTATTAACTGCATTAAGTCTGAGCAGCTCAGCCACGCCCCTCAGCCGGAGCGAGTACAAAACAGAGTTTTAGAGTGAGAAAGTTCGAGAGCTTTACAAACCAAAGAAGCGGTGATGTGATGTGAGAGGCCACGCCCCTCAGCCGATGTGGAGAGTAAACAGTTAGTTAGAGGCATAGCGCCAAAATCAAAGCCCCCCCAAAACACAGACCATAACAAAAATTCAATAAATTGGATAAACAAAACAAAATGAGAAACATGCTACACCACAGTAAATAAAATATAACACAAACATTCTAAACATTACCTTAGGTCATGTACTGGAATAATAATTGAAAAAGACTTTAATAGTGGAGTGTTTTACAACAATTCAGACGATTGTTCCTCTTCAGACACTTCAGAGGAAACTGTCGTTTCTTCCGGAGAAAGTCTTATTTGTTCATAAGAGACATCCAACGTCATTACCTTTTTCTGGTGCTTAGCAGGCGTTTGAGTGACATCATAGAACTTAACTGGTAATTAAAACACACTTAAAAAAAGCTCATTGACAACCTGTGCGTGAATGAAGAAAAAGGGGCATTACATCATCTCAACCAATCAGCAGGAAGGAGGACAGCCATTGGCTGTATTTGAATCACGTGCAAGTTGCCTGGCAGTCCGTGAATACTTAAACCGTGAGTGCAAAACCGCGAATAGTCAAGAGCCTACTGTACTGTATATACAACTGAACTGGGAAGAAAGAGGGGCACGTTCAGTCTGTCGTTTGTAAACAACGGACGCAGCGTCATTATGTCAGCATACTACGTAGGTACGTCTAAACTCAAAATTTGACTTTAAAAAAAACGGATGAACGCAAGTCGGGGAACATCTGTATAAAAGATAATTTGGTAAACAGGAATTTTTGTGTTTACTTTTACGAAGCTTTTGTGAGCTGTGCTACAGTAAAAGATGAGACTTTTCACAAGAATGAGGATTGTAGAGTAATACAAGTGTTATTTATTATGAATTAACACAATTTCCTTTTACTTCGATTGAAAGGGACAACTTGAAATTGAGGACATCAGCAAAGTCATAGCAGTTTACTTTTGACATCCCATCAACTTAAAATAGTTTATTAATCTTTATAAATCAACAAAGAAATGTCTGAGATATGATGCAGGCCCAACACTGAGACACGCTGGTATAGTATGGAGATCATCACGCACATTTTCATTGAATTTATGTTGCAAAGTATTCTTGTTGTATCCAGTATGATTTACTCATGTGTGAAATAAATTAAGCCAATATTTCTTCAGGGACTTATCGGTGACTAGTATGTCCATGTGGGTTGTTGATGGAGCCATATTTCAGTATGTGTATGCAATAGGATTCCTGACAGCAACATCTTGCACCCCAGCCATTGCCTTCCACTCACTTTTTTTATTCAGTTTGAATTGCAAAGGTTAATGATGTTGATATAGTGTTTCAGCACGCTTCAGCACCATAATGTTGATCTCATTATGCATAATGGCACTATCTGCTAGGTTGCAATTATTTATTTTCACAACGCATTTCGTTGTGAACAAGGATAGACCCCATGTCAGCTGGTGTTGCTTTGGTTCAACCAATGTTGCTTGGCTGTTAAAGTTGAAAATGTTTGCTTTAATTTTGCTAGGATGGAAATTTAAAAGCCACTTTGTCACAGTTGGCTTTTCCTATTACCTGGAGACAGTTTCTCTGCCTCTCAGCAAGGGTTTGGGTCTCGGGCTCAGGAGTTTCTCGGTGAAGTTTGCATGTTTTCTCTGTACTTGGGTAGGCTTCCTTCCACAGCCAAAATACATGTACATCAGGCTAACTGGCTATTCCAGTTTACTGTTAGGTGTGGGTGCAACTGTGGATGGTTTTTGTGTTTGAGTGTGTGTATTGTTTCTCCTTTAAAAGATGTGCCAAGAACCATGCATCCTTTCAGTTCAAAAGGTACATAAAGTATGAAAACATTTTATAATGACAAACGTTTAATAGTAACACAAAAAACCCAATACAATACAGGTCCTGATATGAATAAAATGGGCTTTAATAAACAAATTTGTGGTGCCGGGCTCATGATTAGGAGGTTGTGTGTTCGAATCCCAGTTAGACTTCCACTTTCAGACTCCTGGGCAAGGACTTAACCACAAGTGTGGCTCTGTTCACCCAGCAGTATAAATGGGTACCAGATGGGTACCAATGGGAAGGTAGCCTGCGATGGACTAGCGTCCCATCCTGGGAGTTGAACTCCTGGTCGCTTCACGCTATGGAAACCAGGAATAAGCACCGGCCTGATGAGCCACTATGAATCGGGTGTAAAAAGCCCAAAAGTGTGTGTGTGTGTGTGTGTATTGTGTGTTGCTCTATGATTGTCTGGTGAGCTTTTCAGGGTGTATCATGCTTTCAACCAGTGTCAGCTGAGATAGGCTTGAGCCACCCCCCAAGACCCTAATAGGATCAAGTAGATGGGCAAATGAGTGAGTGAGATGCTTTGAGTATGTTGCAGTCAATTTAAACAGCTATATTTAACTTTTCAGAAACCCTCTAACCAAATCTTATTACATTTTAAGCAAATCCATTTTTAATAGATTGCGGTTGTTCTGGAATATAAGTTGATGCAAATCGGTTTAGTGTTGCTGTTAGTGGTTAAAGAAAATGCTCTCCAGGTTGGCTTTATCAGAGCACACCCATCTCCTGCCCTCTCTCACCCCAAGCAAGCAGGGCTGCGCTGCACTGCAGGTGGAGAATGAAAATATGAGGGTGGCGTAGAGGATCCAGATAGCTGATGGTGCCAGATAAGAGCCCTCTGAGGGAGGTAAAGGAGATGAGCCAGCCCCTATTAATGAGGGCCGCACTGGAGTTTTCAAATCACTACTTGGCTCTGAGTTTCTTCCCGCTGAAATGGAAAGTCAGGCTTGAATACGTATGCGCATGCTATGGTTTCCCATTAACATAATCCCAAATTATGTGAATGTTTAAGATGAATGATATACAGTAATACTAAATGAACGAATGTATTCTCAGACTATGATGTTCAATGAATTTAGCAAAAAATTGAGTTGGATTAACATCAACATATAAATTGGACTGTTCTTTAGGCAGACCATCATACATCCTAATTCCTGTTGTGACACATTCCAGATGCTTATTCCTGCTTTTCATGTTTCGCTGGAGCATATTCAGAAAAATACAGTTCATTGTTTGTTGTATTTGTCATAGGCAATATGTGAAGCCTAGCATCGCTTAAATAACAGTTTATAAAGCTGTCTAGAATTGATGGGGTAAACAATAAATGCTGACATATTACTGCCTGACAGAAATCAAATTCCATAAAGCTGAAATTGAAAAACCCCCTCAAGCCGCCATGCTGCTGACTAGACAGCTCATTTTAAAGTTCTCACAAGATGGAGGAAAATAAGGCAGAATGTGTTGCAGTTTATTTTTAAGGACGAACCACAGGCTATACCTTTTTGTTGTTCTTATTTCATGATGACACATGCACACCTTTTGTTTTAAGTAGCAGGACTGTTTCAGAAATCGACACTTGTGCTCTATGTACTATGGTGAAGGTGGCATATTGGTTCCAGAATTATTGGTACTCCTTGGTTAAAAGGGAAACAATGCTGTTTGTTATTTATTAGCCTAATCCCACTATGAAAATATTTTAGGACTGATGATTTGCTGTTAATTGGTGCATGCATCAATGAATTATTGGCACCCCACACAAGTTTGCCTCTCCCTTGACCATCATGACAGCACTAAGCCTTGATAATGCTTGATAAGATATGAAAAATGTGCAGGGTTCTGAGATCATTCTTCAGTGCAAAGTCTGTCCTGGTCCGCCATGGTTCTGGGCCTGTTATTGTGATCTGTTCTCTTTAACTTGCCCCACACGAAACTGGGATGCCCATTTTAAAAGCTGTGATGATTTAAAGCGTAATGGTATTGGTCATCTTTACAGCATAATTTGTGTGTAATGTAGTATGTTTATGCAATACAGAGCTTATTTTATCATACTTGACCAAGAAAAGCATGATACCAGGCAATTTTGTTCATAATAACTTTATAATGCAACCATCCTTTTTTTTCTTAGATCAAACCAATTACCAGCCTTTACTGGAATAAAGTTGATGTTTTGTCTCATTTGACCACTTACATTTGAAGCTTTGAAACCCCCATCTTATAAATAAAAATAACACATAAATGTGAGCATGCTTCAGTTTCGTTAGTTTACAAGAATTCTTAAGGGTGCCAATCACTGACTGTGTTTTTGTTCAAGTGGATTTTAGAATAAATTTATTTCAATTAGAGTTTCAATTAGAGCCCTTTTACTCAATTTCACACATAGTGCCAATAATTCTGGAGCTGACTGTATTCTTATTTTATATTTCCAGTTACATTAATCTCTCCCTGTGTGGGTGTTTTTGTGTGTCTGTACGTGAATCATTTTACTTTGAAGCAGATGCCCAGTGCAGATAGCCTTCTGTCCAGCCACAACATGTCCCAGCAATACCGTATGCACTCCTACTATTCTGCAGCCTCCTACCTAAGTCAGGGCTTGGGCACGGCTGCCTGCATGCCCCCCATTTTCACCCTGGAGGACAACAACATCTGCCCTGAGCCCAAAACAGCAGGTCAGTGACTTCGTCATTCTCCTGCCCCCTCCTCTTTTCTATCTCACATACGCACTTATGCCCATATCACTCACAGGCCCATAAAGTTTTATCCAGAGTTTATCAACAGCGTGTGCAAAGTACAACCGAGGGAGGTTCACTCTGCAAGTCAAGAGTGCCATAAAATTCACACAAATAAATAAATTCAAAAGTAAAACTTTTATTATGGCTATTTGTTCTTAGGTCTTGGGATTTTAAGTGACATTAGCTGCACATACAGATTCAGAAGTCACACTCTTTTAATACTCTAATTTCTTTATGTTGCAGATATCATAAATTCACATAAGTCTGACTGGTGGCTGGTTCTGATCTGCCCAGTGCAGATTAATTTATAAATGAATGCTTGAGAAGTTATGTTGACAGAGCCCTTGCATACTTTTTTTAATAGACCCAGTGTTCCCCTATCTTCTGAAAGCCTTTACCTGTTCTGGTTTTTGATAAATTTTACAAGGTGCCTACCCATGAGGGTGCCTGTCCCACTGCACTCTCACTCCAGGGTGTCCTACGCTCCACTACAGCACAAAAGCACTCCAGTCTGGGTGGTCTCAAAACACTGATCCTAACTGCCCACTTACTGGGTGATAGCAGGCTGTTTCCTGTGATACATTATGTGAGATCTGCTTGCATGCCAGTGCTAAAAGTGATTTATAAATGAATGCATACATTTAAATTACTGATTCAAATTATATAGCTTAGTGTTTAGTTGAAATTTGTTTCTTTTAATTTTCTATTACAGCATACAAGCTTTTTTTGTTTTTACATACCCAGTAAGCACATAATGGACAATGACACTCAAACCTTATGCCACAGAGCATAATATATTATGTTCGAAGACAGCAAGGTAATTTATCTAATTTCAATGGTGAATAAACCTTTGACTGTTATGGGATATTTTGACAGATCAGGCTATTGGTAAAAATCATAGAAAAACATACAAATCAAGGCTAGTATTCTAAATCCTGTGACAAATGCTAGTGTGCTGATAATTCTCTGCATGGCTAGCTTGGAATAGCTGCCATAGGCCTAATTTTCATATAATGCATTTTTTTCTGAGTACAGATGAGATATTTGTGTGCATTGGGCGGCATCCTATGTTTCCTATATGATGTGATTAATTTATCATCTTACAACTTTCTTTCTTTCATCTTACAACATATTTCATTAATACATAAGAGATATTTCAAGTGTAACCATTTAGGAAATTATATTAACTTGAACTGTTGTGAAATAAAATGGCTTATCAAAATAAGTCAGTTTTGCTTTGCTTGACCCAATCTACCCTTTTCTGATGTTCTTTATTAGGAGTATCATGGCCATAAACTTATATGCATGGCCAGTCTGCTATGGCTAGAAAGCACTACAGGGAGTTGCCTCCTATTGTAGTGTGGTCTAGAATAGCACTCAGATTGTATACCCTTTCTTTTATTATTATTTCAACCACTCACTATATATATATATATATATATATATATATACACACAAAAACCCCTGTAATTTTCAGCTGTATTTACTCGGTGCAACTGGGAACCGCCAAATGAAATCTCTAATGAAAGTTCAGAAAACTTGAGTTTGTTAAAGGATAATCCCATGTGTCTGTACTTTTTGGAAATGTTTTGGTTTGAATACAGCCATGTCTGCTGGGATATTTCACTTTTAACTTGAACATCTAATCTGCACAATATTACTCACTCCTCTTTATAGATTTGTTCATGCTCAGTCAGATTGTATGGTGACTGTTGGTGGACTGCAGCCTTCAAGCCATGCCACAGATTTTCAATAATGTTTAAATCTCAGCTCTGATGAGTTCACAAAAGGGCATTCACCTTTTGCCCCTTCAGCTACCGTGTGCTTCAAGTCATTGTCATGTCATGTTCTTCCCACTGTGAACTTTCTGACAGAGGGTAGCAGGTGCTTCTCAATAATTTGATGGCATTCTGAAGGTATTTTGCAACATTTATTTTTCTTTCTATCGTAACAAGTGCCCCGGTCTTGTTGCAGAGAAACTCTCCCACAACAGGCTGCTTTACTGTACCCAAAGCTTTAATGCTGATATGGTGTTCTTTGGATGATAAGCTCTAATGGCGTTCTGCCTGATATACCATTTGGTGTTGTGACCAAATAGTTCAACTTTGGTCTCACTTGACCATAGCCTTTTTTTTTGTGAGCCTCAGAATCTCAATTGAAACTTGAGAAATGGTATTTTTCTTGCAGCCTTCCCATACAAGCCAAAGTTTCAATAGTTGGCCTGAATTGAGAAGGGTAATAGTCGCGTCAAAAACACTTTCTGCTTCTTGATTATGGGCAGTACTGTGCTTATAAGAATTGAGCAAACCTTTGAAGCATTTGCATATTCATTTACTGCTTGCCTACAGTTTTCTCCTTGTGATCTTTGACAGTGCCTTGCCACTTGTGTTTGGGCACAGGACTGCTTTAGGATTTGTTTTATTTGTGCTGAACTAATCAAAAATCATTGCAGTTGATCATAGGTGGAAGCCAATTAGCTTACTCTGCAGTGGTGAGTGTGATTGATTACACCTGATTGAATGAAAAATTTTTTAAGAGGGGTTCTACTCTGTTGATGCTTAAAAAATGGGGTTCATGTTTTCTTATACCCACTCTACCTAGAGGCCATACCACAAGATGTATACACAGATAGACTGCAAATTAGCCTCTACTAAAGTGATGGAATGTGTGGGGAAGTAATGAATCTGTTCATGATCCAAAACATATGAGCTCATTGTCAAGCATGGTGGAGTGTAGTGGCTTGATCTTGCATGGCCGCTTTTGGAACGGTACCATTAATCTTTATTTCTTCAGCCTTGGAGGTTATTTCTTTCAGTGAGGTATGTCAGTACTTTTGCCATTAAGCAGATTTGGGAAAACCTACCAGCCTGATTTCCATGAAACGTGGTGGAAGCGTGTAACACAGACCAAGAAAACCCCCTTTACAGTTTAGAACAAATCTGAATCCCTGGGTGGATCAATGATTTTCACTAACACTGCGAGATATATGGCCGTTGCATGGTATTTGTCCTTTGCAGTGGTCTGTGCTTAATGTAGGTCTCAACTCTAGTAAATGGCATTAAAGTTCAGTAGAGGGTATATACTTTGGCACATGGCACATGCCACCCTCATATGGACGAATTTCCAAAGCAAATTGCACATAGCTGCAGGGCAAACTGCAAACAGTGATTCTCTTAAATTAAAGGCAGTTGGGCTCATTTTTCTATACAGTCTTCCAAAGAAACAATGATGCATAGACAAGACATATGTCAAGGATTTGGCTTTATCTATCAATATTTTTATAAAACAAAACCCACTGTATATGAGCAATATAATAGTCATAATACAAGCAAACCTCGGTTTCCGGTTTGTTTGAATTTTGGATCTATTTTTCCCCATTACAAGTAATGTAAATGGTCTTAATCCGTTCTGTCGTCTTTTGAACAGAAGCTTTACAGTACCGTTACTTGTACCCTAGGTCTGCAAATTAAGTGAAAAATTATTGAATACAGTACACGAAAATAAAAAGCACAGTAGAGTTAAAGCATAAGAACAATAAAGATAGGAATTTTTACCTTTGTGGTGGTCAGCAGTTGGCATACGTAAATGTTGGAGAGGGAGAGAGGAGGAGGATCCCCTTCCATAACAGCTTCAGGTGAATTAGCCAAAGGTGTTTTTTCTCTTGCTACTCTCTTTGGCGTGGATGGCTCTTCTTCAGGATGTCCCTTTCTTTTCTTGAAGAACTTTGTAACGTGGCTTGTTTCTGCCTTCTTTGCAAAACCTTATGGAAGTGGCTCATGACCTCATCGTTAAAGGTGTTCACTGCTTTTCCAGCTTTAGCTTTATCAGGCTGATACAGCCCAACAACTGCTGGACTTCTGTAAAGCGTGTATTTCCCCTCCCTCTCGGTCCAGTTTTTTTTCTCGTTTTTGCTTGACTTTTCTTGGCTTTTCTCGCGCTTGTTTCGCATTTGGCTTCCGAATTTTGTTTGACTTCTGGGACAAAAAAAAAAAAAATCAAATTTTTTTTGGTTGAATACCTATTTGTTCAATGTCTAAAGCGTTCGAGAACCGAGGTTTGCTTGTACAGGTGTATCTCACCTTACAAAATTAATTCGTTCCAGAGCCTTTTTCTTAACCTGGCTTTTTCGTAAATTGAACCGCATTTTATGTGTAAAACGTGGGATTCGTTCCAAGGCTCCCAATACTACCCCCTAAATCCTTTAAAAATTATAAAAGCATATCTTTTAAGACCTCCTCCTGCTTCAATATCGTACCGATGGTAGACGGGTTTGGCCATATTCCTTTGCAATATCACTCAACCGCATGCCACGAGCCCACTTCTTCTTTTCACTCGCACCGGGAATCACACGCGTGTGTTGACCATGTCTTCTTAGCAGAGTTATAATCCTACAAATGTTTATGGAAGGTTAAAAGCCTGAGTCAAAAAATAAAGCAAGAAACTCATGAAACAACAGTAACACTGTCCTTTACATGAAAAGCATTATGGGAGATGCAGCTCCATAATAGCCAATGGGAGGGAGCTGTGTCATGCCTCCTCGCCAATGGGAGGCCAGCGGGGGCGGGATGTTGGAAGGTAGCTGCGTTATCCTTCCTAGCCAATGGGAGGCCAGCGGGGCGGGATGTTTGAAGATAGTCAATGAGAGAGCAGCTTGTGCAATGTTTGAATGGCACGTTTGGCACGTTTCATAACTTGTTTCGTATACAGTAGGCCCTTGACTACTCGCGATTTGAGTATTCACGGACTGCCGAGCAGCTCGCACGTGATTCAAATTCCTGCTGATTGGTTGAGGTGATGTAATTCACGATGGTTCAATTCCCGTCCTGACTGTGGATCAAGAAAATCCGCATGTTATTGACGTGGTTTTAAACCTTATGTATGATATTACATGTGCTAAAATCTTCTTTCCCTTTCGGCCTTTCCCTTTTTCTCAGGGGTCGCCACAGCGAATCATTTGATTCGCATCTCTGATTTGGCATAGGTTTTCACATCGGATGCTCTTCCTGACACAACCCTTTAGCAAGAAGCAGACACACACTGACGGCTATGCAGCTACTCTTGACAAAAGTCAGCAATGGTTCTTTTACATGAACCTCTCACCATAGAAGGTGAGAGACATGGCTGGCCTTTGATAACCCAGCTAGCGGCACTGGGGGATTACATACACTAAAATATGCTTCTTAAATACATTCTATAGACAGTCTTACTAATTAATACAGTACTTTAATTTTGCAGTGTGATAATATTTATTATTAAATAAAGCGCTTAGGCTCCTTACTAGAAGCTGGAGAAGATGCAGGGCATTCAAGTTTGAGTAAATAATAATTAAAAACACACTAAAAAAATGTGAATTCACAATTCAAGGAGTCACGTGAATGATATGTATGCAAAGGAGAAAAAAAAAGAGGTGTACACATAATCTGCAACCAATCAGCAGGAGAGAGAAACAAAAGCTCTCTGCCATTGGCGAAGTTTGAATCATGTGCCAGTTACTTCAGGGTTTGTCTGCGAGTATGCGGGGGCACGAGCGCTGAACTGCAAATGGTCAAGGGCCTATTGTATGTATATCGATATCTATCTATTTAGCCGTGTGTGTGTATGTGTGTGTGTGTGTGTGTGTGTGTGTATATATATATATATATATATATATATATATATACACCATTATATATAATATGGGTATATATATATATTTAATATATATATATATATATATATATATATATATATATACATATATATATATATATATAATATGGGTCTGTTCACGATACTGTTACATTGTCCAACTACCAAACTTAAATAAATATTTACATGTTCGAATTTATTTGTGAATCAATGCATCAAAATCTTTAGTGCATCCCTCGGAGATATCATGTCAAAATATGTAAATATGGTGAACATAGATTTTGAAATAATTCAAGTACTATAAATACTAATAGTATATACCTTTTTTATGCTGAAGTTTTGTGACAAGAGAAAGATATCAAGATTTTCTCATCTCGTTGAGCCTCTGCTACGGTCTCCACAGGTCCAATATCAACATGAATCGAAGCACAGGTGCCGCACAATGAACCACGAAATTTACATGTGCATGGCAAAATTGGTAAGCACCAGACTTAAAGCGGGATGGATAATATACGTAACTTTTCCTGTCCACATTACATGGTGTATCTTGTGCACCCACCGATCACTGATGGATTGGCATTTATTTACTATAGATAATAGAGAGGGCAATGTAGGGGCAGTGGTGGTCTAGTGGTAGGGTGCAGAATCGCTGATCCTAAGGTTGGGGGTTCGAGTCCCCACAGGGTTGTCACTGCCCCCTCAGTGCAGCTTAACTGGGTTATCAAAGGCGGGCCATTTCCCTCACTGTGTATGGTGAGAGGCATGTAAAAAAACCATTGCTGATTTTCGTAAAGAGTAGCTGCAAAGCCGTGAGCGTGGTTCTATCCCTTGCTAAAAGGGTTGTCACAGAAAGGGCATCCGACGTAAAAACCTATGCCAAATCAAATGTGCAAATTCAGTGGTTCTTAAACTTGTTGGAGTTACTGAACCCCACCAGTTTCATATGCTTATTCACCGAACCCTTCTTTATTGAAAAATAATCCCCCCCCCCAAGACATAGGTTTTTACTGGGACACCAACTGTGCATTACCATCACTGTGTTCAAAGAACAAAACCAATACAATGATGAACTCCGCCCATCAAAACTACGTACTTACATTTTTATGTGAGGTGTGCATCCGAGTGCGTGCACGCGCATCTGTATTTGTGTGTATTTATATTTTATTTACATCTTATGCATTATTTTTAATGTATAATTGTGATAAGCATTTATAGCATTGAATATGTATTTATTGATATTGTATACACATAGACATGTATGTGTACATCAGTCTGCGGGGGTTGATCCTACTTCACAAATCATGCAGATAGGAAGTTGACTAGCATCACGTTTCGTGATATATGTGAATCCATGTTGTACATATTTGTCCGACCACTTTCTTTTTTTTGCTCAACATAGTAAGGATTAAAACATTCAGAAAGAAATCACACAACATACCATCACAACAGTTACAAGTTGACTGAGCGCACCAAATTTCCTGCAGCTCAGATTGGCCAAGCAATGTAGCGTGATCACCCGCTGCCAATGATGGCCAAGCGGGGCGTGTCATCATGAATATGAGTCGGGTGTGTGTCTTGACCTCCTCCAAACCCCTGAGACTGACTCGCCGAACCCCGAGGGTTCGATCGAACCCAGGTTAAGAACCACTGCGAATCAGATGATTCGCTGTGGCGACCCCTGAGAAAAGGGAAAAGCCGAAAGGAAAAGAAGACAACAGAGAAAAGTTGACCATGTCAACCACTATCAATTGGCACAGTGTAACTAATGACACAATTATTAGCTGAAGCTATTATTAGTGAATAGAAGGCTATTCATTATGTCCATGTTCCTGACTTTTTGAGTTGTCCTACTGATAAATTGATGATGATACTTCTCCAAGGAATATTATCCTGAATGTACCAGGATTTAATGCATATTGGCCTTATACATTAAAAATGGGAAAAACTACATCATCTAAATCTGCAGAACATGCCAAAGGTCAATGTCGCCAATTTCAGTACCATTTTCGTGATCAGACTCATATCTATCTGTCTGTATGTAGGTATGTGTGTGTATGCAGCCATGAGGGGGGCACAAACCAGTGTCTCTCCCTCACGCTGGTCCCAAGCCCGGATAAATGCAAAGGGTTGCATCAGGAAGGACATCCGGTGTAAAACAAATGCCAAATAAAATATGCGAATCACAAGACAGAATGTCATACCCGATCGGTCGAGGCTCGGGTTAACAACGACCGCGATCAGAACCAACAGGGTGCTGGTGGAAATTGGATGACTGTTGGTTGAAGACGTCGAAGAAGGAGAGGCGGGAGGCGTGTCCGTAGGCAGAGAGAGAAGATGAAAGGCATAAGTCTAGGACTGAAAGTAGGGACTTTGAATGTTGGAACTATGGCAGGAAAAGGACAAGTGCTGGCTGACATGATGCAGAGGATGAAGGTGGACATACTGTGTGTTCAGGAGACCAGGTGGAAAGGTAGCAAGGCTAGAAGCGTAGGAGCAGGGTTTAAGCTGTTTTTTCATTGTGTGGATGGGAAGAGAAATGGAGTAGGAGTCATCTTGAAGGAGGGGTTGGTCAGGAATGTTCTAGAAGTGAAAAGAGTGTCAGACAGAGTGATGAGTCTCAAGTTAGAAATTGAAGGCATGATGTTCAATGTTGTTAGTGCTTATGCCCCACAGGCAGGATGTGAGCTAGAAGAGAAGGAGAGATTCTGGAGTGAGTTAGATGAAGTGATGCAGAGTACTCCCAGAGGTGAAAGAGTGGTTATTGGTGCAGACTTCAATGGACATGTTGGTGCAGGTGACAGAGGGGATGAGGAAGTGATGGGCAGGTTTGGTATCCAGGACAGGAACACATCAGGACAGATGTTCATCGATTTTGCAAAAAGGATGGAAATGGCTGTGGTAAATATTTTCTTCAAGAAGAAACAGGAGCATAGGGTGACTTATAAAAGTGGGAGTAGGAGCACACAGGTAGACTACATCTTGTGTCGGCGATGTAATTTGAAGGAAACCAATGACTGCAAAGTAGTAGTGGATGAGAGTGTTGCCAAACAGCATAGGATGGTGGTATGCAGGATGACACTGATGGTGAGGAAGGTGAAGAAGGCAAAGGCAGAGCAGAAGACAAAGTGGTGGAAGTTGAAAAAGGAAGAGTGTCGTGTTGTCTTCAAGGAGGAGTTGAAACAGGCTTTGGGTGGTCAGGAAGTGCTTCCAAATGACTGGACAACCACAACAAATGTGATCAGGGACACAGGTAGGAGAGTACTTGGTGTGTCCTCTGGAAGGAAAGTAGATAAGGAGACTTGGTGGTGGAATGAGGAAGTGCAGGAGTGTGTACAAAGGAAGAGGTTAGCTAAGAAGAAGTGGGACATTGAGAGGACCGAAGAGAGTAAACAGGAGCGCAGGGAGACGCAGCGTAAGGCGAAAGTAGCAGTGGCTAAGGCCAAACAGAGGGCGTATGATGACTTGTATGATAGGTTGGACAGTAAAGAGGGAGAAAATGATCTATACAGGTTGGCACAGCAGAGAGATAGAGATGGGAAGGATGTGCAGCAAGTTAGATTAATTAAGGACAGAGTGGGAAACATATTGACTGATGACAGAAGTGTGCTGGGAAGATGGAAAGAGTACTTTGAAGAGCTGATGAATGAGGAAAATGAGAGAGAAAAAAGTAGAAGGGGTGACCGTTGAGGAGCAGGAAGTAGCAAAGATTAGTAAGGGTGAAGTGAGGAGGGCACTGAAGAGGATGAAAAATGGAAAGACAGTTGGTCCTGATGATATACCTGTGGAGGTATGGAAGTGTCTATGCGAAGTAGCAGTAGATTTTCTGACAAGAACATTCAAAAAGGTCCTAGAGAGTGAGCAGATGCCGGAGGAATGGAGAAGTGTGCTGGTGCCCATTTTTAAGAACAAGGGAGATGTGCAGTGTTGCGGCAACTACAGGGGGATAAAGTTGATGAGCCATACGATGAAGTTATGGGAAAGAATAGTGGAAGCTAGACTAAGGGCAGAGGTCAGCATTTGTGAGCAACAGTTTGGTTTCATGCCAAGAAAGAGCACCACTGATGCAATGTTTGCTTTGAGGATGTTAATAGAGAGGTACAGAGAAGGTCAGAGGGAACTGCATTGTGCCTTTGTGGATCTGGAAAAAGCATATGACAGGGTGCCGAGAGAAGAACTGTGGTATTGCATGAGGAAGTCTGGAGTGGCAGAGAAGTATGTTAGAGTGGTGCAGGACATGTATGAGAGATGTAAGACAGTGGTGAGGTGTGCTGTCGGCGTGACAGAAGAATTCAAGGTAGAGGTGGGACTGCATCAAGGATGAGCTCTGAGCCCCTTTTTGTTTGCAATGGTGATGGACAGGCTGACAGACGAGGTTAGGCAAGAATCTCCATGGATTATGATGTTTGGAGATGACATTGTGATCTGTAGTGAGAGCAGAGAAAAAGTGGATGAAAATCTAGAGAGGTGGAGGTATGCCCTGGAAAGGAGAGGAATGAAGGTTAGCCACAGAAAATCAGAATACATGTGTATGAATGACAAGGACCCAACAGGAACAGTGAGGTTACAGGGAGCAGAGATAAGGAAGGTGGAGGATTTCAAGTACTTAGGCTCAACAATCCAGAGCAACGGAGAGTGTGGAAAAGAGGTGAAGAAGCGTGTGCAGACAGTTTGGAATGGTCGGAGAAAAGTGTCCGGTGTGATAGGAAGGTATCGGCAAGAATGAAAGGAAACGTGTACAAGACGGTGTTGAGGCCAGCGATGTTGTATGGTTTAGAAACAGTGGCCCTGGGGAAAAGACAGGAGGCAAAGCTGGAGGTAGCAGAGATGAGTGTTGAGGCTCTCTTTGAGAGTAACGAGAATGGATAGGAACAAGAATGAGCACAACATAGGGACAGCACATATAAGACGTTTTGGAGACTAAGTCAGAGAAGCTAGATTGAGATGGTTTGGGCATGTACAGAGGAGGGATAGTGAGTATATTGATAGTAGGATGCTGAGGTTGGAACTACCATGCAGAAGGTCTAGAGGAAGACCAAAGAGACGATTCATGGATGTGGTGAAGGAGGACATGAAGGTAGTTGTAAGAGAAGATGCAGAGGATAGGATGAGATGGGGACAGATGATTCGCTGTGGCGACCCCTGAAGGAAAAAGCCAAAAGGAAAAGATGATGTATACAGTACACACATAGTTGGGCTTTAACTATTTTTCAGAGAATATGAATGATAATGCAAAAACTTTTGTCCATGTTTAGTGGTTTGGGTGAAGCCATTTATTAAACACTATTGGCCACACACTGCAAACAAGCAGAGAGGTTGCAGGTGAACCTTGAGTCGCCATTTAAAGATGAGTGTGTCAACTCGTGTTTAACTTGATATCAAACTTAATGATATGTAAACTTTTGGTCATGGACATTTGGTTAGTTCCTATTGTCATTGTGATATCAAGAGAGCAAACAATTGTTTGATAATAAATGACTTAACGCAACCACTCACCATGAGAGAAAGAAAAGTGTATTGTTCATATTTCCTAAAAATGGAGGAAAAAAATCAAAATCCTATATTCTGCCAATATATTTACCCGTTGAGCACAGCTGTATGCACAGATAGTTTAAAATTTTACATCATGTAAATAAATTATTCTTCCCAGATTACATTTTGATCTTGAAGACAAAGTCTGATCCTTGATCCTTAAGATGTACTGCTCTTGTAGACATACGTCTTCCTATGAGACGGTTTCTGAGTGCCCTGTACACCAGCCGTGCCTTCTGTGCTCTCACATTGCACGATGTGTATTTATTTTTCCTTGTACGAGGAGTGGCATGGAGGGAAGTAATCAGTTGGCCAAATATGAGGCCAAATAACCTTCAGGAGTGCCATGCTGTCCTTTCTGAGCAGCCCTTTCTGCCTCTGTCTCGGGAAAATTGCCTCTGGGGTTAGTGAGCGGGAACAGTTAAGATTTACAAACAATGATGAAGCTTGTCATGCGTCTTTCTCCATCCGTCACGAGCGGCGGCCCTGCCGGGGCGTCAAAGTGTTCTTCATAAAAGCCAGCTCGCTGTGAAATACGCCCCTGTGCGCACTTTACTGCCGCCAGCTCGTCAGCTGCGCTTAGCTGTAAATCGTCTATGCTGCTGGTGACACCACACTCCATCAACTGCCTGGGGTTGGCTTACATCCACCCCACATCTCTTTCCCAACCCATCCTCCTGCCCCGTCATGCTCTGAGATGATGTGCTCCCTATGAATTATGTTGAAATTTTAGTGTTATACGAGACAGGATTAACCATTTTCTTTCTTTCTCTCTCTTTCTCTCTCTCTCTCTCTGTCTTATTGTTGTAGAATATTGCTGAAAGTTTTGTGTAGGAAGAGAAATTATATTCTGTGCATAAAGGACACCAGTTAGGATTATCGTGTAAGCAAATTTGGAAAAGTAAATTTTAGGTTTTAGCATTCATTGGTTTTATGTCTTAATAGATTGGTCATATTTATACATTTTGTGAATTTTAGTCTAAAGTGTTTTATTTTCTAGTAATAAAGTGGAAAGCTTACCAAAGCTCTCGATATTTATTTATCTGGTTTTTCCTTGATCTGTCTAATCCACAAAGGTAATGGATGAATCTCATTGTTGTTCACACTACATGATGCAAGGAATTTACTATGTGTATTCATAACGGTTGTGTGAAAAGAAATGCTGAATAAAAGTTTCTTCTTTAATAATTTAAAATAAGTAATCTTTTCACATTGTTTCCCAAAGTTCCACTTTACCAAAAGAATACAGTGACCCATGAAATTGACCACAAATGCACAGAAATTAGCAATGCAATTCTCTCATTTCAACCTTCACGGTTGTTGTAGATGAAATGCATAAGTGAGCTGTTCATAACTCATGTAGGACAAATATTTCAGTCAGTTTAAAATGATCTCAGTCTTAGGAGGTGTTCATTGCAATATTTTCCATTATTAAAGCCCTGAAATGCATCACACAACAGGTACAGAGTAGACTTGCATGACAGAAAATTGGCCAAATTCCCAGGACTGTTGTGGGTGTGCAACAGAAAATACTGTTGCAGACCACTGTTGTGGAATTGTGAATGTCTTGACGGTTACTCTTGGTGTCGGGTCTATTTCCTTGATCTGCTGTGTGATACCCCAGGACTCCTAAAGCTGTGCTGTGATAGAAGTGCATTTGTCTGATGCAGTATTTACTTTAAGTAGTCCTGTGTTGCTCTACATTAAAGCCACAGAATCTTCTTATATACCTCTGACATTTTTATGAAGGAGCATGTGTAACATACGTATGGTGGTAATACTTGAGTATCACAGGAATATCATACAAAGATTTTTTTTTTTTTCCTTACAACAATCATATAATTTTATGAACAATGTCCGATTTGATATACAGTACAGGCTTGACCTATTTCACCCCCAAGAGATCAGAACATTTTATATGTAAACACAACTCCACAACTTTTAAATCCACCTCTCCCAAAACTACATCAATCCCTTATGACTAAATTTGTATGACCCCCCCCCCAAAAAAAAAAAAAAAAAAGGTCACAGAGAGCATGTTTGCGAAAGAGGCTTTAGTTAAAAACTGCCTTGGAACACTTTGTTACTGGGTTGCATCTATAGTTTTCCCTATGATTTCCTTGTTTGGAATCACAAGTTGAAAACAATGTCCCGTTAACTGATCTCAGTATTTTTTTGTACATACTCTTGTTATTATTATCAGATAATGTTTTTAAGGTGCAATTTTAAACAATGCACTATTATAATTATTAACTTGACTGCTAGTTTCAGTATGGTCTTATCTCAGTTTGTGGGAACCAAGAAAACAGGTTATGATGCAAAAGAGTACCTGCAAATCAGACCCAAACAAATTACATTTCTGGAAAAACACAGTTTCACAGAAAGAATCAAAGGCCCTATTCAGTCATTCCAACTATTGGATCAACAATGAAAACTCTTTAAATGCTCTGAAGTGGAAATAATACAACAGGAAGAGGTGTAACGTCTCATGTAACAGAGAAACCATAGGCTATCAGGATCTCTAAGCCATTCTTGTGACATCACAAGTAGCAGAGAAGTTAATGTTACTATAGTGCCAACTCGGATAAAATGTTCTCTTAAGTGTATGTCCACAAGACTTAAGAGTCATGACATTTTTTGCCATGACTCAAAAAGTAACTGTTCATTTTGAAACATTGTACTGTATTGTAGTTTATACTTTGCTTTCATGGTGAATTGTGATAGGCTTTTGGTCATTTGAGCTGGTGGTTTTATGGAATTTTGTATGTTATACTAGGACCAAGCAGACACGTGACGTATTATACAATTCATTCATTCTAGACCACCACTGCCCCATTCAGTTTCTAAGCCTATTAATCTGAATCAGTTTCTCAGGGACCCTGGCGCCTATCCCAGCCGACTCTGGTCGAAAGCAGGGTACACCATGAACAACAGTGAAAAACTAGTGATACATAATTTTTCTGGCTAACATATTACTAGCCTGACTCCAAACATACTGTACACTATGTGGCCAATATTTTGTGGAAACTTGACCATTCCACCTATAATTTTTGAAGACACCATTACCGAACGAGTCCACCTTTGTTGTTATAATTTAATGATATAGTAAAAGTCTTCAAGCTTAGTGGAGGTTAATGTTAGATTTTGGAACACAGCTTTGTACTCATTCAGCCAAAAACATTAGTGAAGTGGGGTATTGTCATCAGGTGAGGAGGTCTTGTGTCCAGTGAACATTTCAGTTCATCCAAAAGATGTCTGGTGGGATTGAGGTCGGGGCTCTTAAAGTTCTTCCACACAAAATATGAAAAGCCATGTCTTCATGTTTTTTTTGTGCAGTCATTAACATGCTGGAACATGTTCAGGCCCCTTAATCCTAGTGAAGGGAAATTGTAATACTACAGGATATAAGGACATAGATAATTGTGTGATTCCAACTTTCTGCAGGCAGTTTAGGGAAGGCCCAAAGATACAAATGATAGGGTATCCACTTGCAGTTCAATACATTGTCTTGGTGAATAGAAAAAGAAATCCTCGTACTCGTATTTTATTGGGATACCTTCAACCTTGATTAAGGCATGTAATTTACATGGCATTGTTTCGACAGACAGAAGCAACTTCACATTTATTTCTGACCAGGGTTGGGTTCATTTTTCACCAACATCTTGAATCGATAATGGAGAAGTCAATATAATCCATGAAGTCTGCACATTGCAAGCACTTTCAGTAAGGTTAAGGGCAGGAATCTGTGGTGCAAGTTTACATGTGAAAATGATTCCTCATGCACCCTGAATCACTTTTTAGTATTTGAGACCCACTTGGATCTGCCTTTTGGGAAGAAAAGGAACATTAAAGGGGTTATCTGGTTACATTTTATTGACACACCCTAACAAGGTTATCAGGGTCTCTTGAAGAGAAACAGGCCCAGGGCATCACCGATCCTTCCACATACTGGAGGCTCATGAACGCTATAAATACCAGGACATTTTAAATCAAACTCTGGTGGCCTCTGCTCAAAAGCTGAAGATGGGTCATGACTGGGTCTTTCAGAAAGATAATGGCCTTAACCAAGTGGTCAAATCTACACAGAAATGGTTCACCAGACACAGAATCAAGCTCCTCCCATGACCATCCTAGTCCCCAGACCTCAACCCCTTTGAACACCTGTGGAGTGAGCTGAAGAGAGAAGTGCAGAGGAGAGGACCCAGGTCCCTGGATGTTTGAGAGATTGTGCAGAGGAATAGTCCAAGATAGATCTTTGTGTATTCTCCCATCTTATAAAACATAGATTAGCTGCAGTTTTATTGGTACAAAGTATTACGTTAGGGGTGCAAATAATTTCTTAATGTGGGATTTTTTTCACACTGAACAAATGCACTTGAATTAAAGGTTGGATTTTCCTCTCTTTTCATTGTGGCCCTATATTATTTAGGAATGAAAATTTATTAGAAGCTCAAAACACATCATAACTAGGGGTCCAATAAATATGGAGGGCTCAAAACAGTAGTTTTAAAATGTAACTATAAAATAAAACCAGCCTATAAAAATATAATTTCTGGGTTTGTCCCATTTGGGAGTCATTTTTGGTTCCATTCGCAAAGCCACACACATAGATTGTTCACAATAAAAATGTTTACTTTGCTAAACATCTGTAACATAAACACTGAAAAAAATATGACCTGCATGCTTGTCCTTATGAATAATTTAGATTTTTTTTCTGATGTGTATGAGAATTTAAATTATAGATAAATTTAGCGTTTTTCAAATCCTGAAGTAAGCAGTGGCCTGAAGGTGAAATCCATGAGTGGCCTCTAACTACAGTCTGCTTTGTAAAAGGCACACTTAGTGACTCCTCCATTTCATGCTGTCTTGCCCTCTCTCCTGCTGATGCTAAATGCTTTGTCTTTTCGCTCTCTATGGATTGGTTAAATACCAGTGTAATTTCCTGCTCTAGGCTCAAGCACTGTTGTAATGTGTTGTAGAACATCTCCATTAAGACTTGCCTGAGGCATTTGGGAGATGAAATACTTAAGGAGCATTGCTTTATGTTGTTTTCCAGCCATTGCCACTGCCCACTGCTGAGAATGGGTGAACCACTGAGTGAGACATATTGAAAAGAATATGCTATAGTGGTGAGTGAAGAATAGAAATAAATGGAAATGGAGAAAAATACAGATTAACCATTTCTTGACAAATCAAGCTGGAATTAGTTTTTCTTGCAAATATTACACAACTGCACCTGTGTGTAGCAAAGTCCACTATTGAACATTAATTGATATATCAGAATGCAAATGCTGCGGATCAGAATCTCATATCAGAATGCAAATGCTGCACACTGGAAGCTATAAGCTGCTGAAAGGCAGATATGTGTTTCAGTGGTTTGTGTTTCTGCAGTGTTTTCAGTTTCAAATGTTAGTGTGGTTATGAAACGTCTGGTTTGAGTTTTTCAGTCAATTCTTTGTCTGACTTTCTGACATTAAAAGCCCCCATCTGAATGTAATGACACACTTATTTCACCCTTGGGACTGTCATCTGTTCTCCACTCCATGATGCTATTCTACTCTTCTTATTTTTCACATCTTATTTTAATTCACAATTATTTTCTCCCATTTTAACAAAATGACAAGAAATCCCTCAGAACATTGATTGCACGTCTCGGGTCATTATAGTATATCCATAATGTTTCGACAGATCAGAGCGTGTGTCTAGAGATGGACAGGTCATTTTGTGGGAGTGCTGAGTGCCAGTGATTTAGCACAGAGGAGGGCCTGTCAATTCTCTCAATGACATTCTCCGGCTGGGGACAGATTGGTTAACAATGCAGGACTGGAGGTGCTTATGTGTTTAATTAGCCTCTGACCCTCACTTGATGCCTTCTGTCAGACACTGCTGGCCACTCATGACGTTCCCTAATAGTCCAATATTGGTCACTGAAGGTGTCTGTTCTAATGGTAGTCACGAAAAAGCTAGTGATGCATTTCCGATAGGATCTTTTAGTGGAACTGCACTTAACATGCTGGAGACTTAAAAAAAAAAAATGTTTACTTGACAACAAAAAATTACTTTTTCTCGCTCTCTCTGTATGTGTGTGTGTGTGTGTGTGTGTGTGTGTGTATATATATATATATATATATATATATATATATATACACACACACACACACACACACACACACAGTCAGCCCCCTACTTACGAAATTAATCTGGCCCATCGCCTTTTTCGTAACACAGGAGTTTCGTAAGTAGAGGGCACGTTTTACATGTAAAACGCCTGATTCGTTCCAAGGCTCCCAAGACTACCCCATAAACCCTTTAAAAATTATAAAAATACACCAATTTTGTATGAAATATGTGTTAAAAGTAAAATAAAATTATTTATTAAACCATTTAAACATTTTATTAACATATTTATTAATTAAACCATTATTCAACATTTTTTATTAACACACACACACACCTGTCTCTCTCTCTCTCTCTCACACACACACAATACAGTACACATTAAATATGTATTGTATACACATTAAATGTTTATTGTGGTGCTGCGGGCCACGCCCACAAGCAGGATTTCAAAGCGCATTCCCTGCTTGACAAATTGGAGGTCCAAACTCAACTTTAACTTGATTCCTTGAGGGATCGGAGGTCCAGATGAGCCGCGTTTTGCTCATATGCACCACATTTATTAAACATTTACTGAATTAAACAACTTAAAAAACTAAACTAAAGAGTTAAACCTCCTTCTGTCTGTATTTCTCTCTCTCTCTCTCACACACACACACACACCCAAATCTCGGGAAGCTGACAGAACAATTCGATTTAAATGGACGGGATGTTTTATTGAAAGTGGAATTACAGTACCTGTTTGAAAGATCAGAGGTCCTCATTTAATATTAACTTGCTTCCTTGTGAGCTCGGAGGTCTTCTCCCACGGAGCACTCTGTTTTAATATCGTGCCGAAATAATCGCTTCTGTCATGGTATTTCCGCTTTAAGGTCTCCTTCTGGTTCAATATCGTCCCGATAGTAGAGGGGTTTCGGCGATAACGAAATATAACGTTGCATGATCAATCTCAAAACAAGCCAACAGTCAACTCTCCTTCTCGCGTGTGACAGACAGGAAGTATGGGTACAGGAAGTCAGCTGCGTCATCCCTTCTAGCCAATGGGAGGCCAGCGGGGCGGGATGTTGGGAGACAGCCAATTAGAGAGCAACTCGCGCATCGTGTGAAATTTTGATTGGCGCTTTTGAATTTTGAATGCCGCATTTGGTGTTTTTCGTAAGAGGAGGTTGTTTTTGTATCCCGGGGATTGTTTGAATGGCGTGTGTGAATGTTTGAATGGTGCGTTTGACGCTTTTACTAAGAAGAGGTTGTTTCGTATACAGAGAACGAAAATATAGGAAAATGTTTTTCGTAACCCGGAATTTTCGTACCCGGGGGGTTTCGTAAGTAGGGGGCCGACCGTGTGCGTGTGTGTATGTATGTAATATATATTTTTTTTTTTTTTTTTTTTTTTTTCTGCCTCAAAGTACAGTCGGTCCTCTACTTACAAAAGCCTCTGAATACGAAAAATCCAGGTTACGAAAAACATTTTCCTAAATCTTCATTCTCTGTATATGAAACAACCTTTTCTTAGTAAAAGCGTCAAACGCACCATTCAAACATTCAAACAATGCGCGAGTTGCTCTCTCATTGGCTATCTCCCAACATCCTGCCCCGCTGGCCTCCCATTGGCCAGGAGGGAGCTGAACTGTACACATTCCTATTCCCATACTTCCTGTTTGTGACATGCGTGAAAGAGAGTTGAACAGGACTGTTGGTTCATGAATTTTTTTTGAGAGTGATCATTGCAGCTTTATACTTTCTTATCCAACATCGACCCCAAGAAAGTGATTCCCGGTGACACCGAAAAGAAGAAATGGGCTCCGTTATCAATCGAAGTGAAGCAGGAGATGATAATAAAAAATACAAAAGTGGGATGCGGTTGAGCGAAATCGCAAAGGAGTATGGCCGAAACCTCTCTACAATCGGGACGATATTGAAGCAGAAGAAGACCTTTAAAGCGGAGACACAGTGATTGAGGCGATTATTTCGGAATGATATTGAAGCAGAAGGAGGCATTAAAAACAGAGATACAGTGATGGAGGTGATTATTTAGGAAAAAGCAACCACCATATTTAAGGATCTCGTGAAGGGGGTGAGGGTTCTTCAGACCAGTAACCCCCGGACTTTAAAGCGTCACATGGCTGGTTTGAGAGATTTTTAAAAAGGTAAATAATTTTACTTTTAAAACATATTTCATATAAAATTGGTGTACTTTTATAATTTTTAAAGGGTTCATGGGGTAGTCTTGGGAACCTTGGAACGAATCACGCGTTTTACATGTGAAATGTACCTCTACTTACGAAAACTCCAGGTTATGAAAAAGGCATTGGAACGGATTAATTTCGTAAATAGAGGGCTGACTGTACTTGTCAGTACGTTTATGAAGCAGCCATTGGCCAGTTTGAGGAGTCAGTGTTTAAGGTTTAAGTCTCCATTGAATTTTCTGCTCCATAAAGTCCTGCCACAGCTCTAATGATGGAGAGAGATGTCCATGTCGCTCCATAAGACAGAACTCCTTCTCTTCATGCCCTCTTGTCTTGCCTGTGACTTCCTCACAAAGTGCATTACTTAGTTTAAGTATGTTTATGTTCGACTAACAATATCGTGTTTTAAAATTACCTTTCAAATGCGTATACAGTACATATTATTTTTTATGTATCAATTATTTGATGACTTGTTTACTTTTAACTCTGAAACTTAAATATGAGCACATGGCGAAGTGTGTGTATCCTGTTTATCTAAGTCAAGGGATTAGGCACCCTCATGTCCCTGTGCAGGTAGTATATGAGCTCAGGCAGAAAAGCCTTATCCACAGTAGATCTGGCCTAAATTACCATCTTCTTGAACATCTGGGCTTTTGTTCACTTTTTGTTCAGACTGCCAGAAATGATTGAGCTCCTTTCACCTTCTACCCTCTTCTTTTCATGGGCTTAAAAAAAGACTTCCTTTTGTTAAACCACACAAAGACGGGTTAATAGTTTGGAAATATAAGATATTCTGTTAAACAGGGGTGAATAGGGCAAAAGTTCAACGGAGAAAATAAGTTCCTTCTGAACACAGATTAAATCCTCTCTTGTTTCAGTGCAATTCTGTGCCTGACAGACGTGTGCAAGTTTTTAAACTATCAAGCAAACTTGAGTTCATGCCAAGTCTGAGCTTTTTTACATCTTTTTTAACAGAAATTTTGTTTGTTACCCGGTGTACAAAAATGCTTCTGTATGTAAAGTTCTTGCATTACATGTCCCTGCATCCCTTTTATTTGACTTTTTTAATCATTTTTAAATGTGAGCTTTGAAATCAGTCATTTAAATATATTTGTTCAACTTCATATTCATTGTATTAAATGCAATTAGTTGATGATAAAACACAACAAAGCTGTGACACAGAACATGCCTTCCTGCTGTGCAAGCCCCAGTGTTCAATTAACGTTCTGTCCAATTGACCTACCAGTCAGATGCAAATGCTTTTTTATTTTAATTAGAGTCGTTTTATTTACCCACTGATTAATTAACACAGCCACATCCGATTGCAAATCCCTTATTTGTCCCACCATGTTATTGCTGTTCAAAGTACATCTTCACAGTTTAGCTACACAAACGTTCATATTAACGATTGGTTGGTTTGAGATGGGTGACACACTGCAGATGGTGTGCCTGAAACCTGAAACCAATCAGAAGGTTAATGAGGAGAAAAATTACTCCCTTCTTTCACTGGTGCTCCTTAATTACCTCACTGCCAGATCAGATCGCTGAGTGTAAGGAGGAGGAGAAGGGGAAGAGTGGCATGGAGATAAACTCTATATTGTCTCTTGTGAGTTACGAAGGTCAGGAAAATGGCTGAATTAGATTTATGTAATCCCCCTTGCATTGTAACTTTGATAGACCCCACAGACACTGTAGTATCATTTTTGTACATGCAGTTAGTTAAGCACTGAATTGGCCTGGCTCAGTGCACACATGCCATGATTCATGAGTGTATCGTAGTGTGAGTTATTGTTATGTACCGTTTCAAATTAACATTAGCATAATGTATATTTTTTTTTAATACTTTTTGAGTATAGTGAACATCATTGCTTAATCCATGGGGATAAAAACCTCTCTCCCCATATGTTTTGTTTAGAGATTGTTAAAAAAACCGTTGATGCATTGCTTATCCAGCACGGCTCATATCTACACTTTTACTGTGTACTGTACATGCTCAGCACTCATGTTGGCTCCATACCTCATCAAGTTCAATGGTTCTGCCCAAGGGGCGTGAACTCACTTCAACCTATGCGATTCATGTTTCCAAACACTTTGTCTACTTTGTTGTAATGTTGAGAGCTGCCACTATTGTAATTGCAAAAAGCTAACAGATTGCATGTACAGGCCTTCAAAGCTCGGACAATAAAAATACTTTCTCTCACACATTTCTTATATTAGTGTACAGTGCTGAACAAAAGTTTTTGCCCCATGACTGATTTTTTTTTTTTTTTTACTTTTTTTCATCTTTGTCATACTTAACTTTTTCAGATCACTAAACAAATTTAAACATTACACAAAAATATCCCAAGTATTCAAAAAATGCAATCTTCCTGTTGTGATTTTATTTGTTAAGAGAAAAATCCTATCCAAACCTACATATATCTCTGTGAAAAAGAAATTGTCCCGTTATTAAAAGGTGAGGTAATTGTGATTAATCCTATTATTGGGGAAAACTGAGTTCAATTTCCCACCCAGGCCTGATTCCTGCCAGACATTTCCAATCAGGAGATCCTGAACATAAAACCTGTCTGACAAGGTGAGATAGGCCATACTGAACATGCATCACCATGCCGGGATCCTGTGAGTTTCAAGAGCAAATAAAGAATATTATCGAGACGTCTCAGTCTGGGAAAGGATACAAAGTCATTGGTAAATCTTCGGGACTCCAGCGGACCATTGTCACAGCCATTATCCATAAATGGAGACGGCATGGCACAGTGGCGACCATTCCCAGGAGTGGCTGACCTACCAAAATTACTCCAAGAGCATGGCGCAGACTAACCGGAGAAGTCACAAAGGATCCAAAACCCACTTCTAAACAACTACAAGCCTCAGGTGCCTCAGTTAATATCAATGTTCATGACTCCATTATCAGAAAGACACGCGGCAAAAATGGCATCCATGGAAGAGTTCCGAGGCGAAAGCCCGTTTTGGGAGAAATGCATCCTGTTACATCTGGTGCAAAGCAACACTGCATTTGATAAAAAGAAGATTGTGCCAACAGTGAAACATAGTGGTGGAAGTGAGGTGATCTGGGCCTACTTTGCTACTTTAGGACCTGGGTGACCTGTCATGATTGATTGGAACTATGAATTCTGCTCACAACCAAGAAATCCTAGTGAAGAATGTTTGTCCATCAGTTTGAGACCTCAAGCTAAATCGCACCTGGGTTCTGCAGCAAGACAATGATCCGAAGCACACCAGCAAGTCCACTTCTGAATGGCGAACAAAGAACAAAATGAGGGTTTTGGAGTGGCCTAGTCAAAGTCCCAACCCGAACCCTCTTGAGATGCTGTGGCATGACCTTAAAAAGGCTGTTCATGCCCGAAAACCATTCAATCTGGTTGATCTTAAACAATTTTGCAGAGAAGAGGGGGCCAAAATCCCATCACCGTGATGTGAAAGACTGTGTTTTATCTCAAACGCTTGACTGCAGTTATTGTGCCAAAAGGTGGTTCAACAAGCTATAAGGTTAAGGGGCACTTACTTATTCACACAAGCCCTTGTAGGTTCACATGTTTTCCCCCCCTTAGTAAATGCAATTGGCATTGAAAACTGCATTTTTGTGTTTGTGTTTTAGCTTTGTATAATATTTCGGTTTGCTTGATCTGGAATGAGTGACAAAAGTTCAAAAAAATGTCAGAAATTGTTCAGAAGCAAAAATGTTTGCACAGCACTGTATACTTTTCAATGCAGCGGCTTGTCAGGCCGTTGCTTATCCTCGGTTTCTGTAGCGTGAAGCAACCAGGCGTACAACTCCTCCTGGATGGGACGCAAGTCCATCGAAGGTTACCTTCCCAGTATATTTTTACTGGTACAGTGCACATTTATACTGCTGGGTGAACAGAGGCACACTTGTGGTTGCCCAGGGGTCTTAGCACAGTGAGGGTCTCGGTGGGATTTGAACTCACGACCTCCCGATCATGAGCGCAGCACCTTAACCACTACACCACCGGCTTCACAAAGCATAAGATTAAAGCAAGTGAAAATAAATATTCAGACACTTTAATTTTTGATATTAATATAAATTTTAATACAGTACATTCATGGAGAAAAAAACAATTGGTACAAACCTCACCTTAAAAACATGCATTTCTGGAGCGGTTTCTCACTTGTTTGAGACTAGCACGACTGTATACTGTATTGAACATAAAATGTCTGCCACTTCTGGTTCTATTTAGTTGTTGTCCAGTTTTGGTGAGTTGCATCAGTTGTGGAGCGTTATTAAGTAATGAGTACTTTTTTGGGCAGTGATGGCCTGGTGGTAGTAGTGCGCTGGATCACTGATCTGAAATTCTGGGATTCAAGTACCGCTGTGACAGAGTTGTCACTGTTGTCCCCCCCCCAGTGCAGCTAACTAGGTTATCAAAGGCCAGTCATGTCACTACTCACTGTCTGTGGGTTGCCGTCAGCGTGGTTCTGCCCTTTTAGTGGCCTGGCTAACTGTCCAGGGTATCCTCTTCACTCTCACAGAGTCTGCTGAGATGGGTGCCAGCTTCCCTGCAACCCTAATCAGTATACAAGATGCATGATTAAATTATTTTTTCTATGGGGGAAGGTAAAACAAGCCACTAAATATTTTGGAAAATGTTGCATCACAAATTGTTAGTTTAAATTTCAGAGCAAACATTTTAGTGTTACTAGCTATTTAAAATGATCACGTGTACTGTGAGCGGTTCCTTATGACATCAGTCATTGCCTGCTTTCGAAGTGTGCAGAAGTGTTAATCAAGCTTCTAAGCATCCTCAGAGACGTGTTGCCTTCCTGATAGGCTATTATAGCCTGGTTGTGGTGCAAATATTCAGCTGCACAAAAAAGTACAGAGATCACAGAATTCTTTTTTTTTTTTTTTTTGCATTTCTAAACCCACTGATGATTATAATGAACAATAAAGCCAAATTGGATTTACCGTGGCGAACATCTCTGGCAGTATTCTCATCCTCGGTGTCACTAGAATGTAAGTTCAATATCTCCTTAAGAGACGCAAACAAAACCCGACGCGTTGATGTCACTTCCAGGGGTAAAAAAAATGGATGGCTAAGTTGCTGCTAACACTTTTAGTTTAGCACACCACTAGTAAACCACAGAATAAAACGACCAGTTTTGTGATTTTTTTTTTTTATGATTATTTATGGTAAAATAATCATCTGTATCGCTTACAAATTCTACTGTAAAGAGGAACAATACTGTTACTCAGGAAACATTTTCATAACTTTTTTGGATACAAGACAATATACAGTAGGGAGATTGTGTATATTTCCCCTTGACCTTGTTTCAAGGTCACAAGGACAGTTTTTCTATTTTTTTGCTATTCAAGTTTTGCTGGGAAGATATCTTTGAAAAGAAAAATGATACAGGATCATTAAATTTAGTTGATTGGCTTCATTCACAAACAATTTGGTCGTGATTTTTACCTTTTTTGAAGGCTGTAAGGACACATCTATATATAATATATATTTTGCTTGTCGAGGCTTTTTGTATGATCACTCTGTTAAGACATGACATAGGATCACCAATTGGGTGAATGGGTTCTGTTTGGCATGGTCTTGGTGGTGTGTGTGTGTGTGTGTGTGTGTGTGTGTGTGTGTGTGTGTGTGTATACACATCACAGTACATCACAGGGTTTTCAAAAATATTCATTGAAAAATAAAAAATAAGGAAAAACGTAGAAAAAGTTGAGGAGAAATGCCAATTATGCAAAAACCCCAAATAACCCACCCCCCCAACAAAACTACTTTTTTATGTGAGGTGAGCATCTGAGTGCGTGCGCGCGCAGCTTTGTGTGTACTGTCGGCCCCCTACTTACGAAATTAATCCGTTCCAGGGCCTTTTTCATAACGCGGGAGTTTCGTAAGTAGGGGGTGCATTTTACATGTTAAACGCCTGAGTCGTTTTAAGGCTCCCAAGACTACCCCATAAACCCTTTAAAAATGCTAAAAGTACACCAATTTTGTATGAAATGTGTTAAAAGTAAATAAAATATTTATTAAACCATTTAAGAATTTTATTAACATATTAAACCATTTTATGAACATATTTATTAATTAAACCATTATTTAACATTTTTATTTTAACACACACACACACACCTGTTTCTCTCTCTCTCTCGCACACACACAGTACAGTACGCATTAAATGTGTATTGTATACATATGAAATGTTTATTGTGGCACTGCGGGCCACGCCACAAGCAGGACATCTGAGCATTTTAAGACATGGAATTCAAAGCACATTCCCTGCTTGACAGATTGGAGGTCCGAACTCAACTTTAACTTGATTCCTTGAGGGATGTGCCACATTTATTAAACCTTTACTGAATTAAACAACTTAAAAAAAAGACACTAAAAACTAAAGAGTAAAGTCTTCTGTCTCTCTCTCTCTCACACACACACGCACACGCGCACACTCTCTCTCTCTCTCACACACACACACGCAACTGCTGACAGAACAATTCTATTTAAATGTTTAAATGGACGGGATGTTTTATTTAAAGTGTAATTACAATACCTATTTGAAAGATCAGAGATCCTTATTCAATATTAACTTGCTTCCTTGTGAGAGCGAAGGTCTTGTCCCATGGAGCACTCAGTTTTAATATCGTGCCGAAATAATCGCCTCAGTCACTGTATTTCCGCTTTAAGTTCTTCTGGTTCAATATCGTCCTGATTGTAGAGGGGTTTTGGCAATAACAAAATATAATGCTGCGTGATCAATCTCAAAACAAGCCAACAGCCCACTCTCCTTCACGTGTGTCACAAACAGGAAGTATGGGTACAGGAAGTTCAGCTGCATCATCCCTCCTAGCCAGTGGAAGGGCAGTGGGGGATGTTGGGAGACAGCCAATGAGAGAGCAACTCGCGCATCGTGTGAAATTTTGATTGGCACGTTTGAATGATGCATTTCGTAAGAGGAGGTTGTTTTTCCACGGATGAAAACTTAGGAAAATGTTTTTTTGTAGCCCGGAATTTTCGTACCCAGGGGGTTTCATAAGTAGGAGGCCGACTGTATATTTTATTTACATCTTGGGCCTTATTTTTGAATGTTTGTTATTATAAGCATGTATAGCATTGAATATGTATTTATTGAGATTATATTCTCATATACGTGTACTACTTTGCAGAAATCAGCAGTCACGGGGGTTGGGTGTCCCTCGGTCCCCATTAACCGTGGAAAGTGAGGGATCCCTGTATGTGTATATACAGAATCTTCTTTTCCTTTCGGCTGTTCCCTTCAGGGGTCACCACAGCGAATCATCTGTCTCAGTCTCGCCCTATCCCCTGCATCTTCTCTTACACCAACTGCCTTCATGTCCTCCTTCACCACATCCATGAATCGTCTCTTTGGTCTTCCTCTGGGCCTTCTGCCTGTTAGTTCCAACCCCAGTATCCTATTGCCAATATACTCGCTATCCCTCCTCTGTACAGGTCCAAACCATCTCAATCTAGCCTCTCTGACTTTGTCTCCAAAACCTCTTACATGTGCTGTCCCTCTGATGTGCTCATTCCTAATCCTATCCATCCTCGTTACTCCCAAAGAGAACGTCAACATTTTCATCTCTGCTCCCTCCAGCTCTGCCTCCTGTCTTTTCTCCAGGGCCACTGTTTCTAAGCCATACAACATCGCTGGCCTCAACACTGTCTTGTCCTTTCATTCTTGCCGATACCTTTCATTCACACATCACACCGGACACTTTTCTCCATCCATTCCAACCTGCCTGCACATGATTCTTCACCACTTTTCCACACTCTCCATTGCTCTGGATTGTTGAGCCTAAGTACTTAAAATCTTCCACCTTCCTTATCTCTGCTCCCTGTAACCTCAAAGTTCCTCTTGGGTCCTTGTCGTTCACACACATGTATTCTGTTTTACTGAGGCTAACCTTCATTCCCCTCCTTTCCAGGGAATACCTCCACCTCTCTAGATTTTCCTGCACTTGTTCTCTGCTCTCACTACAGATCACAATGTCATCCGCAAACATCATAGTCCATGGGGAATCTTGTCTAACCTCGTCTGTCAGCCTGACCATCACCATAGCAAACAAGAAGGGGTTCAGCGCTGACCATTGATGCAGTCCCACCTCCACCTTGAACTCTTCTGTCACACTGACAGCCCACCTCACCACTGTCTTACATCTCTCATACATGTCCTGCATCACTCTAACATACTTCTGCCACTCCAGACTTCCTCATGCAATACCACAGTTCCTCTCTCGGCACCCTGTCATATGCTTTCTCTAGATCCACAAAGGCACACTGCAGCTCCTTCTGACCTTCTCTGTACTTTTCTATTAACATCCTGTGTGTGTGTGTGTGTGTGTGTGTGTGTGTGTGTATGTATGTATGTATATATATATATATATATATATATATATATGTATATATATATATATATGTATATGTATATATATATATGTTACCTTGACCTTCTTTTCAGGTCACAGTGATCAAGTAAGTTAATCTTTCTATATTGGCATATTATGAAATGGTCCTTTTGGTGGGAGTTTTTTCCTTTTCTTCTACAGTTTACAATTTGTCCCATTTTTTTGCCAAGTAGTGCATGTAAATGAATGCAATAAAATATTATGTAAGGAAATTTGTTTTTATTTACCTTCAATGCATATATTTATAAATGTATGAATATGTATGTTTTCCAAAAAAAATCAGAGGGGAATAATATTCTGATAGTGTATTAGTCACCAACAGCATTCTCTTGCAAAGCTGTTGCTTCCAGTTAGAGATTTGAAATTTTTTTAATATTATGGTTTAAATGTGGCCCAATACCTTTGGCTAAATCATTTTAAATTCCCTGAAAACATAAAGCTCCCCCTGAAGGTCTTAGAATTTTAAAATATTTCCAAAACAGCCTGTGAGATTCTGTGCTCCAGTACTGTTTGAAAAGAAGCAGTCTCATATCATAAAGCTAGTAGAGTTTATGGGAGTAATAGTAAGCTGTGTTCTGTAATAGTAGTTCTACTGCATTGTTCACATGTCGGAGTCTCTGTGCTTTGCAGCTTTTTCTGCTGATGGAGTTCCTGAAACCAGCCTGGCCTGCATGCCCCTCTACCCTATAGCGAGTGCTGAGAACAAGGCAGAATCTGAGCCCAACTCTGATTCAGGAGCATTTACTGTGGACTCCATCATTGAGGGAGCTGCCAAGTAAAAGTCTCAGAGACCGTACCAAACTGCACTTGACTTTCCTCATGGCACTAAAAGGTTAGAGCCATGTTGTTGTTGTTGTTGTTGTGTTTTGCTATATTTCAAGCGATCAACATTAAAATACATTTTGCCCAAGTTCAGAATTTTTTAAACATGGCTATAATTCAGTTTGATTTTTTGAAGATATGTGCTTTTTCAATGATTGGGTTTTGCAAAGTTTTAACTGTTTTAAAGGTTGGTTTTAGAGATGATTGCACAAAATGTGACAATTACATTGAATAAATAAAAAATAAATACAAAAAAATGAAAAAAATTAATATGCCTTCATATAAATATTCCTTTTGATTTAGATACCGTAATCTATTGCAAAATGACAAATTAAAAAGTTTTCAGCATATAATGACCTTTCAAAAAACTAGATAGATTTCCAGCCAGACCTTTTCTGATCAGTATAATCTCAAATTTTTTTAGTATTTTTTAAGGAGCATTCCATGTTTGCACTTGCAACTATAGTTCTGTAGTATGCCAGCTTTGACTTATTATTTTTTTAATAAATAGAAATGTTTACACAAAATTATTTTACCTTTAATACAGTCTGTGAGTTTCTACCCACACTGTGATATTCAGTCTCAGATCATTTTAGCTCCTTTCATCCAGACAACAGAAGATGCCATTATGAAGGTAGTATGCAGGTAGGAATACTAATGAATTATGCTTCAATCTCACTACAAACAGTGCATTGTTTATTTATGGCCACAAGCAAAAGGGCATCATTTAACTTTGGATGATTTGCATCACTATCTACCTCCTTGAATTGTGAGAGGTTCCTTACTACACTTTAGTTTTATAAGCTGAATGCTTCTGCCCTTTCTTTCATATTATAGATTTGTCAGTGTTTGCCCTTGACTGTAATACCCCTGAATAATGTTTGATAACTTGCCTTTTAAAAGAAATAAATAAATAAACACTCTACAGACCCCCAGAGCGGGAGTGCCTTTATATGTTTGATGTAATAAAAGTATTAAATTTGTTTGTAGACGTATCTGTTGCAAGACTGAGCTCTACTATTAAATTTGCAGTACAATATATATATATATATATATATATATATATATATATATATATATATTGTAATTTATCATTTTTATACTCCAGAAAATTAACTCTAGTTAAATAAGGCAAGTTGAATTACATATGCGAGGCATTATTTGTATTTTTATTTTCTTAATAATAAAGCAACAGGACCGAACATCCCTCTTTTATACCCGCAGTTATGAACAGTGAAGGTGTTATTAGTTTTTTTCATGTTAAGATTTACTTTCTTAATTACTACAACGCTGAGTTGTGAGATGTACCACAAAATGGTTCTGTTGCTTTAACCACTGCACTATGTTACTGTGACTGACTGTTATGGAGATTCATTTCTAATGCCATGTTGCAAAAGCACCAGTTATTGTTATGTCTTAATAAAACAGCAAGAAATCTCATTTACAGTACTCTGGTGTTTATACAGCTGTATGCCCCCGTGAAATAGAAACTGTTATTGATGAGTGAATTTTACACCGTTCAAGAATAGACTGCAGCACATAAAGCCAAAAATGAAAATTACTTTTATTTTCTTTGCCCAAGATGCTGAAAACATTTATTCGATTCTGTCCCATCTGCTATAATCAATAACCTGACCATCCCGAGGTTTTTTTTTATCCTTTTTTATTAAACACACTTAACTCTTAATTTCATCCCCCAGTGGTTTTAGTGAGAAGAATGTGTAGTTACCTCTATGGCTCTGACATTATAAATCACTGCCGCAGAGCGGATCGGGCAGCAGTATCGATTGATCCTGATATATCACAGAAATTTACTGTCACTTCTGTTTTCAATTAAAGATACAATCAGTCAGATAATGACTTAATTGGATTTTACAGAAGATTGACTTTTATTGCTGTGTGCTTTATGACTTTAGTTAAGGAAGGCCCCTTCATCACAGGAGCTTGTCAGAGTCGCCCGTGTCCTTCTGTTGCTACGAGCCCGGGCCGTGGGCTGAATAGTGTCGCCCAGTTTGTTTTCCTTGAGCTTCTATTGCCCCATCAATCACAGCCACCAAGTGCAAGACAAAGCTATGATAAAGCTGTACTCATCTTCAAGATGCTTTAACCCACACACACACACACACTGTTTTTGGTGAGGTATACTCATCAGGTGTATTTTCACAGTCAGGAGTTTGAGATTTAAGGGAAGTGAAGCTCATAAAAGTGGTTGATGATGGAGCTGTCGAAGACACGGATCAGTGTAATGCAGTTCATCCTTATGTGTGCTTTAGGGTGTGGTAGAGGTGTAGGTGGCGGCGGCGGGGGGACTGCAGTATTGCTTGAATTTGTTTTGTAAGACTATTAGGAAGGTGTCTAGAAAATCTGAGTAACTACAACACAAATACATGGGCTGCATCAGTTATGAGTCTGGGATGCGTTCTGATGAGTTGCTTGAAGGTGTACTTGTTTGAGATGTTTGGATTTGTTAAAAATTTTAGATCCCAATACTGATCATTTCTTATACCGGCACATACGTATTGTAATTAGTATGAAGAGTTATTTATTTACTTGATTGCTTATTTATTTCTCCCAGTTCAAATAACTGGGATATCAAAGGTCTGTGGTGAGAGGAATGTAAAAGAACCATTGCTGTTGTTTGCAAAGCGTAGGCCATTAGCTTTCTGTCAGCGTGTTCCCGCTCTGCAATGGCCTGATGAGCTGTCTGGGGTGTACCCTGCCTTCACCTCAAATAGGCTGAGATGGGCCCCATCCTCCCTACAATCCTAATTAGGATTAATTGGTTTAGAAAATGAATATTAATGTATTCTCTTATTTATGTGAGTGTCTTTGTCAGGGTTTTTCTGTGCAATACAAATCTTTTCCTTTCTGCTGTTCCCTTTCTGGGGTGGCCACAGAGAATCATCTGCCTCCATCTTCATTTCATTTTCTGTAACCGCTTCATCCTAATTAGGGTCGCGGGGAGGCTGGTGCCCATCCCAGCCAACTCAGGGCGAGGGCAGAGTACACCCTGGACAGCTCGCCAGGCCATCGCAGGGCTGAAACACGCTGACGGCTTTGCAGCCTACTCTTGTTGAAAGTCAGCAATGGTTCTTTCACATGACCCTCTCACCATAGACAGTGAGAGACATGGTTGGCCTTTGATAACCCAGTGAGCTGCACCGGGGGGACTTTGGCAACCTTGTGGAGAGTGGGACTCGAACCCCCAACCTTAGGATCAGCGATCCAGTGCCCTTTACCACTAGACCTCCATTGGCCTTTCTGTGCAATACAAATAAATAAATTATTATTATTATTTTTTTTTTGCAATGCAAAGAATAACAATAAAAAGGTGAAAATTATTCAGTCACATTTTTACAGTATACACAATTATTCAGTCATGTACCATTTTGAATAAATTAAAAAATAAAGTGTATGTAATCTTCTTTGTTCTTAAAATTGTTGCCTTGTTATATAAGGAAATAGCCCGTGTGCATTTGCAGTACTTGAAGCTGGTGCAAATATCCTGAGGCTTATAATTTTTTTAATTACAACCGTTAAAGATTCTCCTCTCCTCCGTAAAGGTAATGTGCAGGACACCAAAACATTGTGTTTTCTCATCTGAAGTATTTCGAGTAAGACCCCTTTTTTATTCAGAATTATTCAGCGTACCAGTGCAGTATCACATATCACTCACGTCTTCATAATGCTGATCTTTCTTTTCAGAAACATAACAGTTAAATAATTTTTATTTTCTGGTAAACGGTTTGTAATTTAATAGACGTGCATTGATATCACTCAAGAATTTTCATTTTTAATTTGTGAAGTCATTTCCCAAATGCGGTGTGAGAGGACCACTGCCTTTCCCCGCACTAGTCTATGAACGCAGTTCATTCAGTTGAGAGCAGTGTAAATGTGAGTGTGATGAGGATTCCATTGTCTCTGTTTATACTGGGATACAGAGGGTGTGACTGGGAGGAGATGCTCCTGTCAGAGCTCCAGTGATTTGGATGCTTTTAGTGCCTCGGAAATTAGCAAGACTTTTTACTGGACAGATGTCCTGCCATCACTCACAAGCCACCTTTTGGCTGAATGTCAGCAAGTTAAACTGATTCATGTACGAGCATCGTAGTGACCAGGCCGCTGGTATGATCCTTCTGTCTGCACACGAATTTCAGTAAAATAGCAAACCTGAAAATGTGAAAAAAGATTATTTTTTATTAGTTTGACTTGAGGCCAGTGAACTAGACAATGCCAATTAACTTCAAGAGATTGAGGAACACTTTTTTTTAAAAGTTAATAAATGTTTAATAAAATGTGTTTTCTGTGCTGGCTAGCAAAATTAATCACATTGTAGACTAACCAAAATTCTTTTCGGAGAAATCATGTGGTGTGTGAAAATGAGAAAAACCGTCAAAACCAATCTGTGGTTTTTTTTTTGTGTGTGTGAAAATTTTCTGACTGCTGCTCACCTTCTTAATGGAGGCATTCTAAAGGTTCATGTTCTCTCTCTCTCTCTCTCGCTCGCTCGCTCGCACTCTCAATTGTCATGTTTCTCTCCACCCAGAACAACTAAAGTGGGTTAAAGTTCTATGACTGAGCGGGTCACTCCATCATAGACAGCACTGCATTGTATCAGAAAATGTTGTACAGCTTTGAAAAGGAAATAATCCTCTTTTATTGATTTAAGTTTGTTTTTCGTTGTGGTAAATTTGGTCTCATCAGCATATTATCAGTTACGCATATTTTTTTATCACAATCAAGCAAGAAATAAAAATTAAAAGTTTATAATAGCAAAAATTAGTGTGACATCATGCATGTTAAGATAGGCATGAAATAAATTAATGAAATAAACAGGACAAAAATATCATCTATTGTTCTGTCAATCACATTTTCACTGTTTTCCTGGCCTAGCGTTTCTTCCCTTCGAGTAAACTTGAACAATAAACAGTGCTTATGTGTGTGTGCTTATATATATATATATATATATATATATATATATATATATATATATATAGTGTGTGTGTGTGTGTATATATGTATAGGGAGAGAGAGAGTGAAATTTGAGGTATTAAGAGCAGGACATTTCTTTTCATCAGGTCTTGGTGAAAGCTTCACTGTTGGTTTTATTTGAAATTCAGACTTATAAAGATTGCTGATCCTTTTCTGTCTTTCACCCAGAGTCCATTTATCTCTCTCTCTCTCTCTCTTAACCCATTTCCACTTGAGTTTAAATGAAAGATGATGCTCTATGTTTCAGTGCCAGTTCCCCATAACATTCATAACATCTGCACATTCATCCAAGGAATGTTTGCTTCATCCATAGATTCACAGAATATTATTTTCTCCAACTAACAACATTCGATAATAATGGAGATTGTGAATGCAGCTTTAGTCAGTGGGACACGTTTTCTTGCTTTGATTTACTAAATAGTCCAATGGATTAATTTGCCATTAAACAACCCCCTCCCCACCTCTTAAACATGTCCCCTGAATAGATTAATCAAAGGTAGAACCCATCAGTTTCTGCTCAGGACTGTATGTGCTTTGTTAAGCTCTGTAGATCTGCCTTGGAAAGATTTTAATAATGACTTTGATTAATGAATTTTGGACGGACTGCATATCAACAAGGATCATTTGCAAAGAGTATTTTTTATAAATAATCTTTTAATTATTAATTTAACATCAAACATTGATAGCCATACTTCGATATTTATATCCATAAATATTGGCACCGTGTGGGCGTAACATATTAATTATTATTGGTTTAATTATGTTTGGGTTAATTATTATTGGGCTAGTTGTTATCTGGCTTAATTGTTATTTGGGTTTTTTATTATTATTGGGTTCATTGTTATTTTGGTTAAGTGTTGTTGGGTTAATTATTATTGGGTTACTATTATTGATTTGTTGTTTGGGTTTATTATTATTGGGCTAGTTGTTATTTGAGCTGATTATTGGCTTAATTGTTATTATTGGGTTAATTATTATTGGTTTCATTGTTATTTGGGTTCATTATTTGGCTAATTGTTATTTGGGTTAATTATTAATGGATTCACTATTATTGGTTTATTTAGGTTAATTTTTGTGTTTATTGTTATTTGGTTAATTGTTACTGGGTTTATTATTGGTTTGTTATTTGTGTTAATTTTTATTTGGGTTTATTGTTATTGGGTTAATTGTTATTTGGGTTTATTATAATTGAGTTAAATGTTATTGGGTTTATTGTTATTTGGGTTTATTGTTATTTGGGTTTATGGTTATTTGGGTTTATGGTTATTGGGTTAAATGTTATTGGGTTTATTGTTATTTGGGTTAATTGACTGCAGATATCATTCGATAATCGGTGCTGAGCAAAAGACTCCGTGCATTACGAATCAAATAATTTTTTTCTTTTCTTTTTTTTGTTTTGTTTTTTTTTTTGTTAAGTTAATGTATTTATAATTTTTTTTTTAAATAATTGTAATGAATTAAATCAGATGTGATTGTGTAGTATTCGAGCCTGTAGGTTTTGCAGGGAATTATATTCTCTTGATTATATTTCCCATCTTTCACTCAACCTCATTCTGGCCTGAAGCTGCACACTGCATGCTGGGAGATTTTTTATTGGTGTAATTCGTTTGAATTTGGGATTAAAATCTTCTGATTATTCCTTATTTATAGTTCATGTTTACTGTTTGGACACATCTAGTTCTAATTCTATTAAAAGGCGTGTTCAGACTTTTCCTGGCATTATTAAGTTTATAGTGATGCGCGCTGAAATATTAAGTTCAGTATTATTATAGGATGTTTATTTGTTCGTGCATCATCAGTAATGTATCTGTGACTTTTTTGTGGACAACAAACCCAATGCGTTTAATGCTCGGTGGATCTAAAGTACATAAAAACGTAAATAATTAGCTGACACCCCGCTGCTCGGTGTGGCCGGCCCGATCCTCCCCTTCACATTCACACGGTGTATTATCATCACCTTGAATTTTCCTCTGCTGTTTTCTAATTAAAAGCTTAATAGCCCTGGAAACGGAGCTCATGGGGCAAGTCTCTGAACGGCCCCAGTTCCCAAACTTGCTCTGCTGCGATCCCATTATGTGCTTCACTAAACCCTTTTAGGGGCAGAAACGGGACTCGAGCTGACGGGGTTCGGTTTCAATGGACTCTGAACGCTGCAGGACAAATCTCAACATATTGCCTTTGTGTGAGCTTTCTTAATGGCAATTAAAAACAAAAAACAAAAAACACGTCACTCCAAAGCTCCAAGAAGAGGAAATCCCCAAAGCGCGCACCCACGTGATTTTGTTTCGAAATAGCAGAAATACTTTTCGCTCTCAACTCTGCAGCCCGAGCTATATGTCTGTATTATTTTTTAAAAATATTTATTTTTCCCTGAAAGCCCAGATCCCAAATGCAGTCGCTCAATTAACCGGAGCGGTGCTCATTGTGGGCCGGGATGAAATTCCTCCCGGGAATAAAGTGAGCGCATTCAGATGCAAAGCAGCGCATTATTCCCGCTCACTTTAATTCGGATGCGCAGCATGTGGTTCAATAAAGTGGGCCCGGTGAGCGGCTTCATGCTGAAGCTCTCAGCACTGCAGGCTTTTTGGACCTTTTTCCCAGATGATTTCTGAAACGATCCATTCCTAACACCGCCGTGCACGCTCAACTAATTGCTGAGGATCAGGCTGCTGGTTCCTAACCAGAAAAATTCACGGATTACAATTATTCAGTCTGCGATCAGAACAACGAGGCGGTGCGCCTGTGGGGTTTTATTTATTTATATATATTTATTTTTTTTTTGGGGGGGGGGGTTAATTTTACAAGACTACATGCTGTGCTGTGACTTTTACTTTCTGTTCAAAAATAAAACATTTAAAAAAAAAACAGATCACCTGAACGTATATACAGCATAAGGTGCGTGTGCGTGTGTGTGTGTGTATATATATATATATATATATTATAACCCCATCATATAACCCTAAAGCTCTGGTTATGTCTGTGCAAGGTGTTTGATTCGTCCTGCCTCTGTAGGTTTGAACCCTACATGACGTGTGGTGGAAGCGCACACGTGGTGTTTGCTCCCTGTTGTCAGCGCGTGTGTCTGCTCGCCTTGCACCTTTATTGGAAACCCAAAAGGTGGATCCTCGTCTCTGAGTCAACGCCTCTTCATCACGAGTGTAGCAACCGAGAGGGAAAAAAAAAAAAAAAAGGGGGGGAGGGGGGTCCTGAGCTCGGCGTCTCCTCACAACCGACATCTCCAGTCCTCTCCCCTCTCGCCGCGTTTCTCTGATGCTCTTGTGGAGACGAGCGTCGGTCTCGATCAGTGCGACATGAACGGCTATGGCTCGCCGTACCTGTACGTGGGCGGCCCGGTGGCGCAGGCGCGCGCGCCGCTCCAGAGGACACCCAAGTGCGCGCGGTGCCGCAACCACGGCGTTCTGTCCTGGCTGAAAGGACACAAACGATACTGTCGTTTCAAGGACTGCACGTGCGACAAGTGCATCCTGATCATTGAGCGCCAGCGCGTCATGGCGGCGCAGGTCGCTCTCCGGCGCCAGCAGGCCAACGAAAGTCTGGAAAGTTTGATCGCCGAACCGGCGCCGCCACAGCCGCACAGAGCCATGAGCGCAGGGGAGTTACGCTGGAGCGCCGAACCCATCATCACAACCCAATCACCAACAGGTACAGCACACATGCTGCAGTCACACCCCACTGTTAGCGCGCGCGTCCCAGCACATCACATTACATCACATTACATCACATGTTACATACCGGTACGAGGCAAAATTAGTTTACACATATATGTATGTGTGTATATATATATATATATATATATATATATATATATATATGTATATGTGTATATATGTATATATGTATATGTGTATATATGTATATATGTATATGTGTATATATGTATATGTGTATATATGTATATGTGTATATGTGTATGTATATATATGTGTGTGTGTGTTGTGTGTGTAATATACAATTTAAACATTTGTAAGGCAAACATTTAAATGTAGAAAGTAATAAGTGATGAGTGCTGGTGCGAAATACAGCTGTTACTTGAAACATGTATCCCACTGAATTAGAGAAATATCACAACAAATTATATTTTTAAGTACTGTTAAAATATCATATATTGTTTATAATTAATATATTATTGTTCTTCTACTTATTATTATTGCTATTATTATTGTTGTTGTTTTATATTCTATTATTATAGGTTAATATTTTATAATAATGTGAAGACATTCAAAAGCACCATATTATTATTGTTATTATTAATTTCTAACAACATAATGTATGGTGTATGTAGTGCCAAGAAAGTCCACCACTATATTCCAGATAAACTATTAAAATGATTGGGGTTTTATTTAGAAGAAGAAATATATATAAATATAAAATATGCCCCTCTGCTGTAACCCAAATAGTTTATCTTAATATTTTTGGGTGGGAGAAGTTAATGTCTCAGTTATTTGGTCGTGGGTTTTTAACCTCTGTTTCTTTCAGTAATACAGTAATAAAAGCCCAGAAGTCAGAATGAACTGTATAATAAAATTTGAATGTTGATTACACTGCACTGGGTTGCGCTGTTCTATAAATGAAATCAAATTGCAGAGGCTGGCATTCTGACAAAAAAAAAAAAAAAAAAGATGGACTGCAGAGGAAGGGAAGTGGCTGAGGGAAAATAGACATCGACTTTCTATCAGGCTTCTGTAGGAGCAGATGATGTTTATTCGCAGTAAAGATTACTGTAATCAAGGCGGGACAGGCCGAATCGAACCCAATCGCAATCATTTTCTGGAGAGGTCAGAACTTGGGTGAAATGTTACCAAATAACAGGCAGCTTTGCTAAAAGAGGACAAGGAGAATCGACCACAAATCTCCACGTGGCAGCAAGTCAGCACTTCTGTGTGAACAACTAAAGGGAAAAAAATCAAGTAAAGCAGAATAAATCAGCCAAGTGCTGACAGTTTCACTGGATGTTGCTTTGACTGGGTGCAGGGCCAGCAGTCGTAGCAGGTCCGAGTGCTCACTGTGTGCTAAAACTACTCGATCTCAGTGTATATTTGCCCTCTTGTTGGGGGCTTTTATATATAATAATGTGTGCTCTATTGCTTTTTGGTCATATCTCAACTGTAAAAAAAAAAAAACACAGGCCAGAGTTAAGGTCAGCCATAAGATCAATATGATTAAGTGTTTAGTTGGGCTGTCTGACTGATGTGTGTATGCATGTATGTATGTATGTATGTATGTATGTATGTGTATATGTAAAAACAAAATGCTTCATCAAACCCATTTTACTCAACCATGTACACATTTATACATTTTTTTATTTTACCCCTTCAACGCCCAAATTATTTTTTGCAGTTAAAAAAAAAATTATCACAAGATTTCCTCATCAAAAGACCTCAGGAAACACCCGAATACATTTTTTTCACAAAATTAAAATAACAGAATAATAATAACACGATAACATAATAATAACAAATGACATTCTCAAATTATTCGTGAACAACTCAATCCTGTGCACTCAAGGTCGTCTCACAGCTGACTGAGGTATGTGGGATCAAGCTGTGTTGCGTCAGGCGACGCCACAACAAGTATAGAATGCATCTAGTAGTTAGCTTTTTTTTTTTTTTGAAAGAGAACCATATGGTCCTGCTGAGCGTTAAAGGGTTAATACATTAAAAGTATAAAGAATTTGCATTCGCCAATCAATTCATAATTTCAACGTAACAGTATTATATCTGATCTGAAGTCATGGTCTTCTCCATCCTCGAAGGACGAACAACAACAACAATTGATTCATTTGCCGAAACCTTAGTCCTATGGTTGAGGAGAGGCTGGCGCCTATGTCAGACGACTATGAGCAAAGTCACGGAACACCCTGAACAGCTTGTTGTCTCAGAGCCCAACACACACACACACACACACACACACAGCTATTCATATTTATATTCACACCAAGGGACAATTGAAAGCAGTCATTTAGCCTAATGTGCATGTTTTTTGGACTGTGGGAGGAAACCGGAATACCCAGATGAAGTCCACACAAGTACAGGAAGAACGTCACACAAACATCTTCGCCAAGTATGATACTTGAACCCAGGACTGTGAGGCAGATGTGATAACCACTACACCACCACCATACTGTTCTCCTTAAAATATAGACCACAGTTAGTACTGCTTTATCTTAATGTGTGTATGATTTATTTATCTATTTATTTATTCATTCCACATATACATCCATTAACCATCTATCTTTCTTTTTTTTTTTTAGATTTGAATGAAGACCTCTCGGGTGAGCAATCTGGAGGAGAGAACAGTGGCAGCACCAGTGACCGTGAGCAGGAACCTGCCAGCTCACCTGAGGAGCCCAAACCCAACTCCTGCTTCACTCCTGACACTCTGGACCCACCATCTAACCCTGAGGAGCCTCGTTACATCTCACCCAAACCCTGCACTGACCCAGAGCCAAAGCCTGACAGCCCCAAATCTCCCACTGAGCAAAACCTTTTAATTGAAGGCCTCACAGGTTCTGTATCCCTGCCCTTCAACCTGCGAACCAACCGTCCTCCTCTAGAGGTACTGAAGAAGATCTTCCCTTCCCACAAACCAGCTGTGCTAGAACTGATCCTGCGGGGCTGTGGAGGTGACCTTGTGGGTGCCATTGAGATACTTCTCTCAAGCCGTACTACTGCAAAAATGGATAAGCCCTCATCTGAAAACTCTGAGACTTTAATCCTCCCCTCTAGTGGTCATCTCTTTGAGCCTCTGAGCTCTTATCCAGTCTCCTCCTCCAAGTGGTCAGTGGGTTCTGCCTTTCGTGTGCCAGATTCACTTCGTTTCCCTCCAGAATCACCTGGTGGTGTGATGCCAACTCCCTTGGGTGTCCCTCTCCAGCCTAGCTTTTCCCCTGCTCACCGTTACCCACTGATGCTGCGCAACTCTCTGAGCCGTGGTCAAGCTGGGCCTTTTATGTCTAACGACATGACTTTGTGGAATACGATGAGCTTGCAGCAGCAGTACCAATTCCGATCGCAATACGTCTCGCCCTTCTCAGGGCCATCCTTCCGTGGGTCACCTCTCCTGGCCTCCAGGTCATCTCAAGACGAACAGCGTGTAAGTATTCAGGAGGATGCAGCCAAACACACTGTATATGGTGCTGGCGACGAGGAGTATGATGAGAGATCTGACTCCTCAGACTCCAGGATCCTCAATACTTCATCTTAACCCACAGATGTAGTAAATATACCAAAAATGTGTTATAAATGGATTGTGAATGGCAAAAGGGACATAGTGGACTTGTCTGTGTAGGAGCTTCATCATGTAAACTGTACATTATTTGAGCTATTGTTTCGTTCTCATGGTGAGACATTTGGACCGTTAGTCAGCAACATTTACCAAAAACAATGAAATGACTGAATATTAGTTTGTGAATAATAACCACAGAGTCCTCCTTGCATGAAATATACTGTGAATAGTAATGCAGTGTAGAGCTAGGAAAACAATATAAGCATGTAAATTAATTATGAATTCTTGTCATTTATTCACACAAACTCTATATAGGCAGGACATGTATGTTAACAGGAATTTCACACGCATTGCAAAATGTATTTTATATGAAGCTTACAAAAAAAAAAACTTGTTGAATGGAATCATTTCAGCAGATTTCTGTATT
>CM045734.1:45486063-45488563 GCA_024760905.1 Plotosus lineatus
ACTAGTATCTGTCTGTCTGTCTGTCTGTCCGTCCGTCTGTCTGTCCGTCCGTCTGTCTGTCGGTGCCACTGTTCTCGATGATAATCTGTATGTTTAGGTGTAAAGTTGTTTTCAGACTGGTACAAAGCCCGAGCTGATCTCTCTCGGAATGTTGGCCGAGTGCTTTTATTTATTTCATCTGTTCCATCAACATGTCAGTCTCTCACAATCCTTTCTATCGTCATCACTGGAACGGTCGGAATCGTCATGGTGAGATTAATAGGAGCACAAAATAACAACGAATTCAAAAGGGGGCATCTATTATGCAATCGGTTGTGAAATGGTTGAGGTGCAGTAATAGATGTAATTTCTGATTGTGATCATATGCAAATTTCTTTGTAAAATACTGTATTCAAATCTCACGTAAGTTAATAAGTCAGCAGGCCAGTTGAGTTCTCTGTTTACTTTTCTGCCCCAGTAAAAGCATCGTCTATGTAGCTTATCCTTTACACAAATCATAAGTTGCGGAATAATTTAACTATTAAACAACATAAAAGAAAACACAAGCTGGACTGAGGAGGGTTTGAATGCCGATGAAAATCAATCGCCAAATTTTTGCATTCTCAAATAGTCATTTGAATAATTTCAATAGTGGTAACATTGGCTATAACGAACCGACTCTAACGAAATGACACCTTTATAAAATAGACTACACGGCTTGGACCCAATAGCAGAGGAATTTGTTTGGCTGGGATGGACGTTAGGCTGTTAAAGTTGAAAGTTAAAGAATAAAAGCTTCTGATCCAATCACACATCAGCGTGTCGGTCTCAAAATAACAACACAGAAGAAACATATTATTTTCACGTGCGCAAAAAGAAAACATCAAACCCACTGTTCGGGATACGAGCTTCACACGTGAAATCCTCGTATTCTGGGTACAGCACTTGCCTCTTTTATGTGACTCCAAGCTGATAATAGTTTCCTGGGGTTTGTTGTATTTGTAACTTCAATTCTAATAAGAAGCGCACTGAGAGAGAAAGCCGGAGGCAGCCAATAGGACGGCGCGTTTGACAGCCAATCAGAACACGCGCGGCGGCTCTTCTACTGGGAGGCGTGGTTCGACGCACAGTGTGACAGCGGAGGCAGTAAATATCACTGACTCACTCCCCTGATTTTACTGTGGAGAAGAAGAAAACGTGGAAAGCCGCCACGGCAGTGAAAATAAAACAACAAAGCGAAACAAGAGGATTTAAGAATCCTGAGGCTTGACGGACAGGTGGATTTCTTCTTGAGAACCTCTGGTACATGTTGTGGACTTGGTGAGTTGATGTGATTAAATGTTTTGTCATGCTTGAGTTTAATTCTAACAGCATTTCAAACCCATGAAACTGAGGCATGAGCATTATTATTATTATTATTATTATTATTATTATTATTATTATTGTTGTTGTTGTTGTTGTTGTTGTTGTTACGTGGTGGATGTGTAGCCTGATGATTATTGTAGCAATGAACAATTTATCTGGAAAGGACGTGGATTAAATGAATCCAGCTGTTACTGTTTATTTCCTTTTAGGTAAAATTCACGACCAAAAAGACTCTCAAATCACACCACACACAAGACCTGCGAGATCGAGGACGTGTCCACACTGGACTCTTTCAATATGACGGAGCTCTCCAGTCCTGAATTTGAGATCGACGTGGAAAGTCTGGAGACGGAGGCGGCCGAAGAAGAGGAGTCGGGCTGCAGAGACGACGAGAAGGCCAGCCACACGAACAACCCTGGAGCAGGAGACCAGAAAAAGCTGAGCCGCACTCCGAAATGTGCCCGTTGTAGGAACCACGGCGTGGTGTCGTGTCTCAAAGGCCACAAGCGCTTCTGCAGGTGGAGAGACTGCCAGTGCGCCAATTGCCTGCTAGTGGTGGAGCGCCAGCGGGTCATGGCCGCTCAGGTGGCCCTCAGGAGGCAGCAAGCCACAGAGGTAACAACTGCTTTTCATGTGGTTCACCTGCACCAAACTCCCATGAACCAAACAAATCCACACGTCACATTCATCTATCTGCGGCTACTTGTGTCCAGCAACACTTCAAATCAGCACGAGATCAGTTCATCCAGCCTTAAAATAAATTACAAATAAATCACCAATAATATAATACACAGTGATCCCTCACTACCATGTGCAAAAATATTCATCGGAGAAAAAAAAAGGAAATTAAGGATAAATAGGGGGAAAGTTAAGGAAAATGCCGCAAAACAATTATGCAAAAAAACAAAAACAAAAAACAAACAAAAATAAATCCCAACCCAAAACCCCCCAACGACTTACAGTTTTATGTGAGGTGCACGTATGTGTGTGTATTTATATTTTATTTACATCTTATGCATTATTTTTGAATGTTTAATTGTTATTATAAGCATTTATAGCTTTGAATATGTATTTATTGAGATTATATACACATATACATGTCTGTATACGTCGGTCGGGGGTTGATCCTACTTCGAGGAAATTGGCGGTTGTGTGT
>CM045734.1:45496063-45508563 GCA_024760905.1 Plotosus lineatus
ACAGGTCTACTGTATAAAGTAATCGAGCAGGGCAACAAGAGCCTGTTGGCAGAGGAAAGCTTCGAGTGAAACCTGAAACTGAATACCATTTTCAGATGCTGAGACTGAAGCCAAGCTCTTTTTGTTATTTATTCAAAGGCATCATTTACATGAATAAAAACAACGCTGTCCATTTTGCCCTGACTCTGGCTTTCAGCTCCTTCGAGCTTCTCTTTTTTCGTAACAATTCCAAGATAGGCAAGTAGGTAAGCAAATTGGCAAAGTTGATGCAAATGTTTGTAAATCTTTTCGGAGGATGAATCTATAAAATTCTGCTCGGCGGCGACAACATTTTTTTTTTTTTTTTTTCCTGACTAGAGTTGATCTTGTTTTAATGACTCCAGCTGTGTGAATGCAGGACAATCATGGCTTGTCTATGATTCATTTCAAATGTGGTACTGAATGTCCAACGCATTATGATCGGTACCCAACATCTACAAGATCACCAAACTATCTTCTGTATCCAGCGAAGCATGGCCTTCATTTGCTATTCTGAAAGAACAATGGAAATTCTATGGAAATTCCGGGAGGAAAGACATTAGATTTTACTGCAAAGGTCATTTTCTAAGGTCTTTGTTTCGGCCCATTTAGACTCTGCTCTTTGGGAGACAAGCGCTCTGACGGCTCAGGGAAATTAAGGGAGGGAAAGGTACAGGAGTGGCTCATGACTAGCCTCGTCTTCAGTTTAGTAAAATGCGTCAGTGAAACAGAAACAAAGTCTACACTCTACTTTGTTTACAGTACACAATATCCATATTATTTTCAATTTTACAATTTTAAACACAAGTGGGGCATGGTATCGTAGTGGTTAGCACGTCCACCTCACTGCAAGAAGCTTCTGGGTTTGAGTCCCGACCTTGACGAGGGCATTTCTGAATGGAGTTTGCGGGTCCTCCTCATGCTTGGATGGGTTTCCATTGAGTACTCTGGTTTAATCCTAAAATTAAAAGACGGATACATTAGCATTAGCATGGCAATGGTAGCCTGGTGGTAAAGGTACTGGATCACTGATCCCAAGGTTGGGGGTCCAAGCCCCACTCTCAACAAGTTGTCACTGCCCCCTCCCCCAGTGCAACTAACTGGATTATCAAAGGCCGGCCATGTCTCTCACTGCCGATGATGTGAGGTTCATGTAAAGGAACCATTGCTGACTTTTGTCAAGAGTAGCTGCAAAACCGTCAGCGTGTTTCCACCCATGGTGTACTCTGCCCTCGCCAACAGTCGGCTGAGATGGGCGCTAGCCTTCGCGTGACCCTAATAGGATTAAACAGTTCAGAAAATGAATGAATGAATACATTATTATAATGGGATCTTCCAATCTGCCCCTAGATGTGAGGGTGAATGGTTGTGTGTGTGTGTTGATGAATGCTTACAATGGATTGGAGAGCTATTCAGAGCGTACCCTGCCTTTGTACATAGTTGGCTGAGATAGGGTATGGCCGACCCGCAACCCTAATAGGATTAAATGGTTGAATATTATAATGTGGCAAATGAATGAATATTAAAATACAATGTACACTGTCAACAACAACAAAAAAAGTCGCATATGATTACAAGGGCAGGGCAGTGGCGGCTCGATAGTTACGGCTCTGGGTTGCTGATCCAAAAGTTGGCGGTTCAAGCCACAGAAAAACCAAGCGTCCACTGTTGGGTCCTTGAGCAAGGCTCTTAACCCTCATTTACTCAACTCAGTTGTATATAAATGATGAATGTAAGTCACTCTGGATGTACATTTTTCTTTACAACACACAATGTACACATTGATTAATTCATCCATTTTCTGAACCGCTTCATCCTAATTAGGGAGACCTAATTGGCTACTGGCGGAGTAGACTCTGGACAGCTTGCCAGTCCACCGCAGGAACACTTTGACAGCAATGCAGAGTACTCTTTTCGAAAGTCAGCAATGGTTCTTTTACCTGCCTCCCACCACAGACAGTGAGAGACATGGCAGACCTTTGATAACCCAGTTAGCTACACTGTGTGTGTGTGTGGGGGGAGGAGGAGACATGATAACCCAGTGATAGTGGGGCTTGATCCCCTGACCTTCGGATCAGTAATTCAGCACCTTTGTTGAGGTTCTCTTTGGGAGTAACGAGGATGGATAGGATCAGGAATGAGCACATCAGAGGGACAGCACATGTTAGATGTTTTGGAGACAAAGTCAGAGAGGCTAGATTGACATGGTTTGGACATGTACAGAAGAGGGATAGGGCAGTGGTGGTCTAGTGGTATAGGGCGCTGGATCGCTGATCCAAAGGTTGGTGGTTCGAGTCCCACTCTCCACAAGGTTGTCACTGCCCCCCCCCCCCCCCCAGTGCAGCTAACTGGGTTATCAAAGGCCGGCCATGTCTCCCACTGTCTATGGTGTGAGGCATGTAAAAGAACCATTGCTGACTTTCGACAAGAGTAGGCTGCAAAGCCGTCAGTGTGTTTCTGCCCTGCGATGGCCTGGCACGCTGTCCAGGGTGTACTTTGCCCTCGCCCGAAGTTGGCTGGGATGGGCACCAGCCTTCCCACGACCCAAACTAGGATTAAGCGGGTACAGAAAATGAACTGATGAACTGAACAGAGGAGGGATAGTGAGTATATTGGTCGTAGGATGCTGAGGTTGGAATTACCAGGCAGAAGGCCCAGAGGAAGACCAAAGAGAAGATTTATGGATGTGGTGAAGGCGGACACATGAAGGTAGTTGGAGTAAGAGTAGAAGATGCAGAGGATAGGGTGAGATGGAGGCAGATCATTTGCTGTGGCGACCCCTGAAGGGAACAGCCGAAAGGAAAAGAAGAAGAAGAAGAAGACGACGACCACCAGACCACAAATGTCCCACACTATTTTCCTAATTGAAGCACTTTTGACAATATAAAAATGTCACTTCCTATGAGGCGTCATCGATATTAGAAACCCGCGCCAGCACCACCGTTGTCCCAAAATAGTGCTCAACTTGACGTTGCATTGGCTTTCCATCCTATGGATGTACAACATTAGACTGAAAACCGGGCCCATGAGACTACTTGACGTCTGGCCTGGATGTAGCCCTCTGATTTACCTCCAGCCTGTGCTCTCATGCGGTCTGCCCTGCTGTGAGAGGGGACTTGTGTCCTTCATGGGAGCAGGCAAAACAAAGACTTGATGACAGATCAGGTGAAGCGAAAGGGATTGTGTGTCAGATAGAGAGAGTGGCTCACAGAACAAACATGGGGAATCTTTCATGGTGTGCATGGAGGAGGTAGAAAAGATGGAATGTGAACAGGAGGAGCTGTTTGGGTTTGGCTGAGGCGGTTGTTGTTGACTGATGTTGCAGCAATAATTGAATAGCTGGCCTAATATGGCCATAAACTCTTAATGGAATCAGTAAAGTGAAACCTCTGTCAAAGTTGTAAGGCTCGCATATTTTATAGGTTGTACACATTAACATTTTAATGTCCACTATAAATGATTGATGTGTCATGGTATGTGTTTAAAAGGAAGAACAATTAACTCTTAATCATTACTGAGAGCAACGTACTGCTCTAAAACCCTAAACCATAAATCAGAGACTGTTTATAGAATGGAAAGGCTCGGCCTGAATTCTTTCGATTTTAGGAGCGGAGCTCTCTTTGTCAGCACCATGATAGAGTCAGAGATGATCGCTGGGTGTGGGTTGGGAACACAGGGTGTGATTGTGTATGATTTCGAATCATCAACAGTCATTCACACCCAAGGGCAAGTTTATAATAGCCAGCCTACCTCCTTTGCGATCTGCAAAACTCCACACAGACAGTAACCTGAGCTCAGGATCGAACCAACAACCCTGGAGCTGTTAGGTAGCAACACTACCCGCTGCACCATCATGCTGCCTGATCTACCAGCATAACAGATAAGACTGTGTATGCCTAGCATCGAAATTTTGCATCCAGTTTCATGAGAACAGGTGGGGAAATGACAAAATGAATATTTTTTTTTTTTTTTTTTTTCCTGAAAACAATATTATTTTGGAAAAGAGCTTGTATGAACTTATACAACCTTCATCAATGCAGGCAGGTCTTTGTTCCTAATCATGTAAAAATATGAAATATATCTCTGATAAGGCATGAGACAGTGTTATAAACATTCATTCATTCATTCATTCGTTTCATTTTCTATGCCGAGTAATACTAATTAGGCTCTCGGGGAGGCTGGCGCCCATCTCAGCCGACTCGGGGTGAGGGCAGAGTACACCCTGGAGAGCTTACCAGGCCATCACATTGCAGAAACGTGCTGACGGCTATGCAGCCTCCTATTGATGAAAGTCAGCAATGGTTCCTTTAAATGCCTCACACCATAGACAGTGGGGCTGGACGCGTACTGGTTAGGGTGCTGTGCTCATGCTCAGTAGGTTGTGTGTTCGAATCCCAGTTACACCCCCCCCCCATTGTGCTAAGAGCCCTGGGAAAGGTCTCAACCACGTGTGCCTCTGTTCACCCAGCAGTATAAATGGGTACCAGTAAAATATACTGGGAAGGCAACCTGCGATGGACTAGCGTCACATCCAGGAGGAGTTGAACTTCTGGTCGCTTCACGCTATGGAAACCGGAGATAAGCACCGGCCTGATCAGCCACTATGGCTCAGGTGGAAAAAGCCCAACAGACTTTACCTTTACCTTTTATACCACAGACAGTGAGAGACATGGCCGACCTTTGATAACCCAGTTAGCTGCATAGGGCGGGCGGCACACTGACAACCTGCTTTATAAACATCAACATGTCGATTGTAATTGTCCCTTTTTACACTAAAGCAGATTAAGGGCAGGCTCAGAGCCAGTGCCAAGTTTCAAACTAGTTATTTTGACAGACAAAGACCTACAACCAGAATCTGATTGGAATTTGCATTGCGTGTACTTTCAATGCATGACATCCATCTGTAACAGCCACAGGTTTTAAAAACTAATTGCTTTTTTTTTTAAACACCACATTCCTATTATTTTGAAAAATGCAATTTCGGACATCAAAAGGATGAAAACAGAATTAACAAATGAACCAAGAACATAAATCTTTTATAATAATCAGTTAAATATTCGAGAAGGTGGCAGTGGTGGTCTAGTGGATAGGGTGCAGGATTGCTGATCCAAAGGTTGGGGGTTCGAGTCCCCACAAGGTTGTCACTGTTCCCCCAGTGCAGCTAACTGGGTTATCAAAGGCGGGCCATGTCTGTCACTGTCTATGGTGAGAGGCAGGTAAAAGAACCATTGCTGACTTTGGTAAAGAGTAGCTGCAAAGCCGTCAGCGTGTTTCTGTCCCTTGCTAAAGGGTTGTGTCAGGAAGGGCATCTGACGTAAAAACCTCTGCCAAATCAAATTTGCGAATCAGATGCTTCACTGTGGCGACTCTCGAGAACGGGAAAAAGCCGAAAGAAAGAAAAAGTTAAATATTCTAGAAAAGACATCAATAAACCTCTAAATGCATTTTCTTGACTCAAATACTTCATGTTGTCATGACCACCAGCACCAATAAAATATTATTATTATTATTATTATTATTATTATTATTAATAATAATCAGTTCAGTTCATTTTCTGTACCCGCTTAATACTAGCTTGGGTCGCGGGGAGGCTGGCGCCCATCCCAGCCAACTTCGGGCGAGGGCAGAGTACACCCTGGACAGCTCGCCAGGCCATCGCAGGGCAGAAACACGCTGATGGTTTTGCAGCCTACTCTTGTCGAAAGTCAGCAATGGTTCTTTTACATGAACTTTTACATAGACAGTGAGAGACATGGTCAACCTTTGATAACCCAGTTAGCTCCACTGGGGTGGGGGTGGGGTGGGGGGGGGGCAGTGACAACCTTGTGCAGAGTGGGACTCGAACCCCCAACTTTTGGATCAGCAATCCGGCACCTTATACCACTAGACCATCACTGCCCCTAATAATAATAATAATAATGATAATGATAATAATAATAATAATAATAATAATAATAATGATAATGATAATGATAATAATAATAATAATAATAATAATAATAATAATAATAATAATGATAATACTGTGATGGCCTGGTGATTGTCCAGGGTTTGTGGTGCCCTCGTCCAGAGTCATTCATTCATTCATTCATTCATTCATTCATCAGAAAATGAATGAATGAATAATAATAATAATAATAATCTATCTATCTATCTAGTGCCTGAGTCGTAGGACAACCATTGGCGACCCGCCATGAAGGACAACGCCCTGGTTATCATCTTCATGGAGGTTTTCTTGGCAGGATTAGTGCAGTGGTTTGCCATTGCCTTCTGCACGATGCGAACCTACGGGCAATTTAGAACGGGCCAATTAACCTACTGTGCATGTCTTTGGATTGTGGGAGGAAACCAGAGCACCCGGAGGAAACCCACGCAAGCACGGGGAGAACATACAAACTCCACACAGAAACACCCAGGCCGGGAATCGAACCGAGGACTTCTTGCTGTGAGGCGGACGTGCTAACAACAACAACAACAACAACAACAACAATAATAATAATAATAATAATAATACTAATAATAATAATAATAATAATAATATAATATAATGAAGGGCAGTGGTGGCCTAGTGATATAGGGCACTGGATCTCTGATCCAAATGTTGGGGGTTCAAGTCCCACTCTCCACAAGGTTGTCATTGTCCCCCCCCCCCCAGTGCAGCTAACTGGGTTATCCAGGGCCAGCCACGTCTCTCATTGTCTATATTGAAAAGTTCATGTAAAAGAACCATTGCTGTCTTTCAACAAGAGTAGCTACATAGCCGTCAGCATATTTCCGTCCAGGGTGTACTGTGCCCTCACCTGGAGTCGGCTGGGATGGGCGCCAACCTCCCCGTGACCCTAATTAGGATTAAACGGTTACAGAAAATGAACTGAATATATAATGAAAAAAAGATTGTTTTTGAACTGTTTACATTATGATTGAAATAACACCCATATGCTGACTCTTAGAAAAATGTGAAAAATGTTATGAAACCAGCAGAGGCGTTGTTTGGTAAACATCTGGAATGTGAGTGAAATAACACCTAGTGATCATTTAAAATAGGGGCAGCCCCACTCCACCTATCTACCCTCCAACACACCGATCCACTGCACACACAGAACCATCGACCCCCTGAAAGACTGGGTAGTCAATTCATTTTGCCAGAATTTATTCTTATTGCGTTTAATAATAGCCTCGAGTATTATAACCTTGACAGAGGCCACATTTTGAGCCGTTGCTACTGTGACACTTATGCTGTGTTTAGCCAACATGATGTATGCTATTCTCCATGTTTTCATGTAAACACAGATTGTTTCCTGTACAATGTGCTGTCACAAAACTGGTTTATACTTCTTATCTACTCAGGTTTCTGCAGGGGCTTTGGACCAGATGTCCCCCTGCAGGGCAATAATGATCCAAACGTGTCAAAGGTTGACCTCCGCTCCCCATTTAAATAATCACGGGAATTAATTTTCGAACATTAACATGCACACTCTGATCCCTGTGTTATTCCTCACTGACATTTTGGTTCAATATTCCCTCCTCCAATGTTACTTTCTATAAATATAGATAACCTGCAAGCTTACTTACCACCAATGCAAATGGCTGTACAATTTTAATGTGATAAAAATATATACGAAGGTTATTAAAAATCTTCATTTACTCAACTCAGTTGTATATAAATGATGAATGCAAGTCACTCTAGATGTACATTTTTCTTTACAACACACAATGTACACATTTATTAATTCATCCATTTCTGAACCGGTTAATCCTAATTAGGGAGACCTAATTGGCTACTGGCGGAGTAGACTCTGGACAGCTTGCCAGTCCACCGGAGGAACACTTTGACAGCAATGCAGAGTACTCTTTTCGAAAGTCAGCAATGGTTCTTTTACCTGCCTCCCACCACAGACAGTGAGAGACATGGCAGACCTTTGATAACCCAGTTAGCTACACTGTGTGTGGTGTGGTGTGTGTGTGTGTGTGGGGGGGGGGGACCAGACATGATAACCCGGTGATAGTGGGGCTTGATCCCCTGACCTTCGGATCAGTAATTCAGCACCTTTGTTGAGGTTCTCTTTGGAGTAACAAGGATGGATAGGATCAGGAATGAGCACATCAGAGGGACAGCACATGCTAGATGTTTTGGAGACAAAGTCAGAGAGGCTAGATTGAGATGGTTTGGACATGTACAGAGGAGGGATAGTGAGTATATTGGTAGTGTGGCTGAAAATGGCTGTACAATTTTAATGTGATAAAAAATATATACTAATGTTATTAAAAATCTTCGTCATCTTCTTCTTCAGCCTCCGTCAGTCTTGAAGGACTATGGAGCTGCGCTCTGGCTGGTATCCCGGCTGGTGGAGCCTGGGTAGGAAGTATGGAGGACAAGCTGTTACCCAAGCACCTAGTCTCCTCTCTCGGTGCCACCAGAAGGATCCGATGGAGGGCAGAAGCCGATACGAACGGGTTCTAGTGCTGCTGCAGGACTTTCCAGAATGTTGCTGTGAATGAACTGCCTCATGGGACTCCGACTCCCGAATAGAAATATGCTGACGTCTATGCAGCCTGCACTTGATGAAAGTCAGCAATGGTTTCTTTTACAGTCTCACATGATCAGCCTTTGATAACCCATGTTAGCAGCACTGGGGGGTGGACAGTGGGATGGGGGGGTGGGGGGGTGGACAGTGGCAACTTGTTGAGAGTGAGGGCTTGAACCCCCAACCTTAGGATCAGTGATCCATTCGACATTACCACCAGGCCACCGCTGCCCCCCTGAAAACACATGCAACAGTATTAGAGCTTTGGGGTGATGCTGTATTTGCTATGAATACATCCAATTAAGGAAAGGCATGATTTCATGTCTTTGGTATGGAATGACATGTCCTAACACTGGCTCATGTTTAAGCAGTGGACATGTTTTACAGGAAAAGATTAAGAGAAAGTTCGCTACTAATGGAATGTTTCCCATATCTGCAATCGAGGAACAGCCAAGTCGGTGCATGTTTCATGTTTATCCACTCATACGATTGGAGACTTAATTAAGTCATTCATTTTCTAAGCCGCTTAATCCTAATTAGGGTCACAGGGAGACTGGAGCACATCTCAGCCAACTCTCTGGGCGAGGGAGGGGTACACGGGCAATTTTGAACAGACAATGAGCTTACTGTGCATGTTTTTGGTCTGTGGGAGGAAACCAGAGTACACACAGGAAGCCGTCTCAGTCACTGGGAAGTCCGTGCAAATCTACGCAATCACGGGGAGAACATGCAAACTCCATACAGAAAAAGCCCAAGCCCAGGAACTAGACCAAGGAGCATCTTGCTGTGAGGCAGATGAGGTAAGTACGTCGTCACTATCCCACCCTGAAGAGATAATCAATTTGAAATTTTTTTCAAGGCAACTGATATTATTGTGATGGCTTGGTGGGATGGTGGTTAGCACATCTGCCTCGCAGCAAGAAGGTCCATGGTTCGAATGCTGGGCTCAGCAAGGCCATTTCTGTGTGAAGTTTGCATGCAAGTATGCACCAATGAGTGCATAGGTTTCCTCCGGATACTCAAGTTACCTCTCACAGCAAAAGATATGCACATTAGACTAATTGGCTGTTCTAAATTGCCCTTGAGTGTGACTGTGAATAGTTGTTGTGTGTTGGTCCTGTAATGGTCTTGTTCAGGGTGTACCCTGTCTTCACCCACTGTTGGCTGAAATAGCCTCCAACCTCCCCATGACCCTGAAAGAATTTAAAATTAAATTACAGTATAGTCTTCACCTCATGGGCATGATGACATGACTGAGCATTTTACACAGAAAAATTTTAAGATGTTTGTTTTTCATTTGTTTTTACTATGGAAGCGAATCTATGTGACAAATTAAAATATACAAAGTTAGGCATTTTGATTTAGTGCTGCTTAGTTCAATTCAGTTCATTTTCTGTAACCGCTTAATCCGAACTAGGGTTGCGGGGAGGCTGGTGCCCATTCCAGCCGACTCCGAGCGAAGGCAGAGTACACCCTGGACAGCTCGCCAGGCTATCGCAGGGCGGAAACACGCTGATGGCTTTGCAGCTACTGTTGTCAAAAGTCAGCAATGGTTTTTTTACATGTCTCTCACCATAGACAGTGAGAGACATGGTCGGCCTTTGATAACCCAGTTAGCTCCACTGGGGAAGGGGGGGGGTGGGGGTGTTAGGGTTAGCACCCTGTACCACTAGGCTACCACTATGCTGCTCAGTACTGCAATTTTATAATGTCCAACCAACATGGAAAAACTCTTAAAGGTTCTATATATTCCTTACAGGACTTTCTCTAGAGGCAGCAGTGGTCTGGTGCTAAAGGTGCTGGATCACTGATCCTCAGGTTGGGGTTCAAGGCCCACTCTCAATGGCTCAGTGATCCCCAGTGTAGCTAACTGGTTTATCATCAAAGGTGTTTTTGGACTGTGGGAGAAAACCAAAGTACCCCGAGGAAACCCACACAAGCACAGGGAGAACATAAAAACTTAGAAATGCTCGAGCTGGGAATCGAACCCAGGCCTTTTTCTTGTGAAGCGAATGGGCTAACCATTACTAGACTGCTGTCCTCAATTAGACAAATTAGCACAATTAAGGACTCTGTCCTTTTTTAATTTCAAACACTCATCACATTACTTTAGTAATCATTTTTATTTCATTTTTATTTGTAGTCAACAGAAACCAGCAATCTGCAAGGGTTAATTCAATAAAAGAGCCATATTCCAGGGAAACTTATTCATTTTCTGAACTGCTTAATCCTGATTAGGGCTGTGGGGAGGCTGGCACCCTTCTCAGCCAACTCCGGGTGAGGGCAGAGTACACCCTGGACAGCCCACCAGGCCATCACAGTGCAGAAACAAGCTGATCGCTATGCAGCTACTCAGTCATTGGGCTGTAAAAGGCCTTTCCAAATACAAACCAGATTCCAAAAAAGTTGGCACACTACACAAATTGTGAATAAAAACTTAATGCAATGATGTGGAAGTGTCAAATTTCAATATTTTATTCCGAATAGAACATAGATGACAGGGTCAAAAGTTTAAACTAAGAAAATGTATCATTTTATGGGAAAAATATGTTGATTTTAAATTTCATGGTCTCAACAAATCTCAAAAATTTGGGACAGATAGCAATGAGAGCCTGGAAAAACCACCTGCACTTATAACAAACAGCTGGAAGACCAATTACTACTAATGAGCTCCATTGGCAACATGGCTGAGTATAAAAAGAGCTTCTCAGAGTGGCAGTGTCTCTCAGAAGCAAAGATGGGTAAAGGATCACCAATTCCCTCAGTGTTGTGCAGAAAGATAGTGGAGCAATACCAGAAAGGTGTTTTCCAGAAAAAAATTGCAAAGAGTTTGAAATTATCATCATCTACAGTGCATAACGTCATCCAAAGATTCAGGGAATCTGGAACAATCTCTTTGCGTAAGGGTCAAGGCCGAAAAACCATACTGGATGCCAGTGATCTTTGGCCCTTGAACAGCGGAAGATTTGTGGCTGGTTCCTGGCTGACACCTGGTAAATGGTTCTAGGACACTTACCCCCTGGACGTTCACCCCCCTGGTGTTCACACACACCCCCCCCCCCGACAACTAACCACCCCCGTCAAATTTACTTTGATGTGGATAGTCAATGAATGTATGTGTATGTAAGATGATAACACAAGATAATAGTGTAAGATGATAATGAAGATGATAATACAAAATAATAATAAGAAATATCTTTCATTGAGATTTAATGTTCTATTCATAAACATGATCAATGTACAAATGAAACATATAATTTAAATATTTATAATTGAATATTGTGTGCAATTCCTCTTAGATAATCTACTAAAGTTCTGTTCTTGTAGTCAGCAACAATTTTAGTCAGGCGTTGCGTGATGGCGTTGTACTTCTCTCTCTCTCTGAGGTGGAGCTGGTACACCTACTGACATCTGAGCCATTACAACCTCATTTAATGATTGTTCCCATCATAACACTCCTAAGAATGTCCAGAAGTTGTGGTGGGAAGCTCCAACATTAGACTGCATGTGGCGGTGCCATCCCTCATTGTGGTTGTTGGTACGTGGAAGTCCTTCTTCAACTCGACTCTTCACATTCCACATTGCATGGGGGAATGCTGGCAGTCGACGACCACGGCGGTGAGGACGGCCAATGAAGGTATCTTCGAAGTAGTCGGCTACTGGTTGGACAGCTTCTGCCATCAGCTCTGACAGTGTTTCAAATGTGTCATTGATGTCATCTAGTGGAATAAATGCTAATTCACCGAGCTGTGACACACGTTTTCAGTGTATGATTGGCCCATTTATAATATTTGACACAGACTACGGGTATTGTTTGCGGCGCAGGGGCCAGGCTAATTAACATGCCACTTCGCTGAAACTGAAGCTAGGCATATCATTTACAGTTTGCCCAAAGGAGAGAAAACATTTAGAAAAATTTAGACAAAGGCATAAAATCAAAGTACCGAACTGAGCCTT
>CM045734.1:45513563-45518563 GCA_024760905.1 Plotosus lineatus
CGGTGGAGCGCCTCACAAAGTATAGGCAAGTTTTCATTGCTTTAATTAGCCCTACGTGCCTGTGAATCTGCTCCTGGTTCAACATCTGTCCTACCTTTGTATCACTTTTGCAGTGTTCATTTTTGCTCAAGAAAGTAAGGAGTCCCAGGGACTCGCAGATTGGGAAAGTATGGGTCCAAATGTAACAGTAATGAGTCCCGCCAAATTACGTAAAAAGATTTGCCCCAAAATGCATAAACTTCAAGGCATGTTGCAAGAACGCATCGACTTTTAACGTTGTTTACTCTCGGCAGCTGATCGGAAATGAACGAAGTCTCCCGAGCAGACGATACGAAATCTCGCGAGCACGAGAGGCAAAATCTTGCGCTACGAGAAGTAAACAAATATGGCGGCCTTCTCAAAGCATCGATCGATTTCGGAATGTTTTTGGCAGATTTATTTGTTTTGGGGCAATATTACATAAATTGATGAAAATTATTAATGAGTCCGGCGGACGCACATTGGTTTGCTACCATGCGTCCCCACGGATTTTCATGCGTCAAGGACGCACGCAAACGAGAACACTGCTTTTGGTAGGTTCCAACCATGACATATTGGAAGTACTCCATCAAATGTGTGGTTTTGGTGATGCTCTGACACAGTTAAACTCTTTGCCCATTTTTCCACCTTCCAGCAAATCAACTTTGAGAGCTGACTGTTTACTTACTACCCTAATATACCCCACCACGTCGCAGAAGACACTGTAATAACACTATAACTCTTTTTGATGTAATGTCACAGTGGTTTTTAACCTTATGGCTGAGACAATCCCTTTCGCTTTATGATCACTGATGGTTTCCCTGAATTTCCCTCGGTTTTCTTTCTGCGCATGTGAATGAATTGTGTTCATATTTTTTTAACCTTGACTCCTGGGCTTTCAAGACTTTCAAGAATCAATTTCAAAAAAGTGACTTCAGACCTAATATGATGAAATACCCAAGATTTATTGTGATTTTCTTTTCGATAACATCAGGTGATCTGTTTTAACTCCATCTGTCATGGACGTCATGTTTGCAGCTGTGTCCAGATGAGAAATCATTACATTTTCCCTCCTTGCAGCATCAACAAGAACATCCCCACCCTCCACCTGCAAAATGGAGACAACACTTTGAGACAGTTTCATAGTGACGTTACCAGGTATCGAGCTCAGTGTCAATGCAAAAAAAATCAGAGTGGTGATATCACGCAGAATATGTGTTCAGTGTCTCAAAAAAAAAAAAAAAAAAAAGAAACACTTCATTCGTTTACACTCACTGTACAGTTATGATGTTTAATTATAATGATTACTCTGAGTCGCGCGGGGGCAGTGGTGGCCTAGTGGTATAGGGCTCTGGATCGCTGATCCAAAGGTTGGGGGTTTGAGTCCCACTCTCCACAAGGCTGTCACTGCCCCCCCCACCCCCCAGTGCAGCTAACTGGGTTATCAAAGGCGGGCCATGTCTCTCTCACTGTCTATGGTGAGAGCTTCATGTAAAAGAACCATTGCTGACTTTCATAAAGAGTAGCTGCAAAGCCGTTGGCGTGTTTCAGCCCTGCGATGGCCTGGTGAGCTGTCCAGGGTGTAGTCTGCCCTCGCCCGAAGTTGGCTGGGATGGGCACCAGCCTCCCCGCGACCCAAATTAGTATTAAGCGGTTACAGAAAATGAACTGATGAACTCTGAGTCGCTCACAGATTTCACAAGTTACAGAGTTTTGTCTTTCATTGAACATAAATGATCTCAGTCATGCTCTAAGTATCCCAGTGGATATGAGCACTCTTCAGAATATCTGAATTATGATGAAAGTTGTGCTGTGGTAAAATAATTGTCTGCGTATGATTACATTCTGCTTTGTAATTAGGGCGCAAAGGTAGATATTAGTAACATCTCGCTCTCTCTACGTCTACATCCAATCATGAGGGTGTCGGTCCTGAAGCCCTGAAGCTTGAATGATGCCCATACAGGGATTGTCATGGCTGTGATCACAATGATCTTCCGTATGGTTCCCCAGGCCATATACGGACTCACTCACTCCTACGGGCAATTTGGAACAGCCAGTTAACCTACCGTACAAGTTTTTGGACTGTAGGAGGAAACCCACACAAGCACACGGAGAACATGCAAACTCCACACTGAAACGCCCAAGCCTGGAATCGAACCCAGGCCTTCTTGCTGTGAGGCGGACGTGCTAACCAGTACGCCACCATACCGCCCCGTTAGTTACATAGTATTGCAACCTATCTCTTAATTTAGTTTTCTAAAAATCCAGATCTCTAGGGTGGTGGTGGCTTGGTGGTAAAGGGTGCTGGATTGCTGATCCTAAGGTTGGGGGTTCGAGTCCCACTCTCCACAAGGTTGTCACTGCCCCTCCCCCAAGTGTAGCTAACTGGATTATCAAAGGCCGGCCATGTCTCTCACTGTCTATGTAAAAGTTCATGTAAAAGAACCATTGCTGTCTGTCTGTCTATCTGTCTTCCTTTCGGCTTTTTCTCGGGAGTCGCCACAGCCAATAATCTGATACTCACATTTGATTTGGCAGAGGTTTTTACGTCGGATGCCCTTCCTGTCACAACTCTTTTCGCAAGGGACAGAAACACACTGACGGCTTTGCAGCCTACTCTTTACGAAAGTCAGCAATGGTTCTTTTACATGCCTCTCACCATGGACAGTGACAGACATGGCCCACCTTTGATAACCCAGTTAGCCGCACTGGGGGGGACAGTGACAACCCTGTGGGGACTCGAACCCCCAACCTTGGGATCAGCGATCTTGCGCCCCATCCACTAGACCACCACTGCCCCGCTTATGCACTGGTTGTATGATTGTGATTAATCGTGATAAATTTACCATATCGCTATGATCCTAGACAGCATGATGGTGTAGTGGTTAGCACGTCCTCCTCACAGCAAGAAGGTTCTAGATCGGAATCCCAAGCTTGACTGAGGTAGTTTGTATGTTCTTGCTGTACAAAAGTGCTCCGGTTTCCTCTCGCAGTCTAAAGATGCCATATTTGGCTAACTGGCTGTTTGAAATTGCCAACTGGTTTGTGTCTGTGTGTATTGGCCGTGGATTGGCGAGCTGTTCAGGGTGCACCCTGTCTTTGTCCAAAGTCACCTTAGATAGGGTCCAGCCTCCCTTAATATCTCAGTTCTTGCTAGTGGCTGGATGGGAATAAAAATCTCTGACTCGTTCAACTTGCTTGCTGGATCCTGTGGGGTTTTAGTCATAGTGCACACTTCTGGAGTCAACCAGATGTCCTGTGATCCTTTCCGAGAAGCTTTTAAAAAAACAGTGCACCTCCTGTGCATATTAGTAATAGTTTGGCTACCTCAAAAATTGAAGTTCATTCGTATGGATTGTGTCATACATCATTGGAAGGAGCTTGGTAAATGAAATAAAATGCTTTTGAAAAATTTTAAATTGGACAGGGCATTGCTGGCATTGGCACCAATCCTGTTTAAAAATTCTTGCTGCATAATCATCTAATTTGCATAATTTATGTAAATCAAGGGACGAAATTCCCAACTGAACGGTTAATTAATTGATTTTTTTCAAACAAAATTGTCACGTTTCAGTGGTTATAAGAATAATAAGAATATGTATAATATAAGTGAGGTTTTTTAACCAATTAAACCAAGATGGCTGTCTGTTGCCATGGTAACCATTTCTCTGCAAGTTTCAAAAGGTAGCTTTTTGCAAGTTGAATTGAAATGGGTTAACTGGAATACAAAATATAGATTATATACACAAAGTCAAAAAGGTAATTATATAGGACATCAGGACCACATATGGTTAGCATGGTAGCACAAACTTTTCCTGGATGAGAATACTTGCCTTTTCAGTTGACTCCACTAATTTTAAGCGGAAAAGAACTCATATGATTAGGGAAAGATGTTCGTTCCACACATAAATATACATGTAATTATTATTTTACTGTCATTAGAAGGAATTTAGTGCTTCACAGCCAATATAAAACCTTGAAAATGAAATTGTATAAAACTGCCAGACACGGGTAAAATGTTCAGTTTTGATACGACTAAAGTGAATATTTATCATATCCATCGTGAAACTTCTCAAACAACCAATAACTGTGCTCGAAATATATTTATATTAAACATAAACAGCCAATAACTGTGCTCGAAATATATTTATTTTAAACATAAACACCAAAACCACGTGAGAGAAAACTATAATTAGATCAGCAGATGACGCAGACCCACCAGTCAGACGCTCCAATTCAAAGTACTTTAATGTAGTGTGAAATTCTACTTGATATTTATGAAATATATCAAAGGACTCTTTAGACACCTGCATTTGCCATCGATATGCTGGATTTTGATTTTATTGCCTATAAAAATGGAGAAAACTAGTTTACCTTTGCAAGTTTATATGTTGAAAATGGAACTTCCTACAACGTTCATATTTGATAAGGAGTAATTAGCAAGCTGTCTTCTGATTGGTCAGAAAATTTCGAAATTAACCGGCAAGATTTAAATTTTATTTCGAAACTCTGGTACCATGGGGAACATAAACCAAGTTGCCCATAATGACGTTTGCTATGATTATGAGATTTCTCTTTGAGTAAAATCTGTTATCATGAGATAACCGATTGTCTAACAGCTGATATCTTCAATTAAAATCTGTTACCATCTGGAATATTATACAATGGATTGTTTTAAAAATGCACTACTGGAAAGTGTAAGAAATCAGGATTATTTTAATTGGGGTATGTGAGCGATTTGAAGAATTTATTTCCCACATCTTTGCATTTTTTCAGACATTCATAGTGACCTAATTAAGTGTTGCTTGCATTGTTTTAGCGCCACGTTGATGAACTGCGCGTCATCATGCTATTATTATCATCTGTTTCGAACACTCCTGTTCATTACAATATTTGTATTATGTAACATCCCTATAGACATGGACATTCAGAAATCTACAGTACTGTATTTGGAAAGCTGTTTAATCTTACACGGTCATGAG